>CM029018.1:138834703-139252802 GCA_016801055.1 Panax notoginseng
AACAACAATGTTATGTAATGTAACTAATCTATATGCCTACGAATCCAGCAGTAATGACAGAAACAAGTTTATTCAACTGACCTCAGAGAAATCAAGTAAACATGATAATATATCATATCAAAACAAATCATTAACTTCCCAATCAATCATCAAATATTAGACTGTTATCAGTAATATAGTGCGTGTGGTCTCCACAACAATGTTAACTGATATAAAATTAAATTGAACACATAACAAGTCTCTTTGAAGGCATCATACAGTGCAAACTCAAGAAATCCAAGAATAAGCTAGATCCAACTAAAATCAAACAATTACCAATATCGAGGGTCAACATGGGATACTTATGCTTTATTTTTCATCCACGGGGGCTTTTTTATCTTATTTCCCGTTTTATTAATTTTTTATGTACACATAACTATGCAATGTCTTATTCCCTTAGGCTTTTCAATGCTACCTTAACGAGCTTTCGACCAACGACTCCCAGACCATTAATACCTTAGGGCGCTAGGTGTAAAGATAATCCCCTCGGGCTTACTTACTCGAGTAACAAATGCCACAAAACTAGACAAGCACGTCACGGTGTTTATTCATAATTTTTTTTCTTTTTTTTATAGCTTATATACCCCAAATATTCTCCCAAACTTAGGTTCTTGTCTAACTTTAGTCATCACTACTTATTCTTATCATTATTTCATTCAAACTAGCATTATCCTTTATAATCTCATTATGTATCAATTTAAACTCAATCAATCGGCAAGTTATTTTTACTGTGCTATCCTTATTATACCAGTTTCAAACATAAAAAAACTCAATTCAGAATAAGAAATCACATCAAAGGTCTAATAGTCAGTATTATACTTGTCTACCCAATTCCAATAACATCATTAGCCAAAAACAAACTGTAAATATCAAACAGCTGGACTCATGCAAGATGTACTAAATGCTATATAAACATAGTAAACTAACTACTAATTTTTCAATTTTTTAAATTTTTTTTTCAAGAAACTGGATGCAAAAACTAAATGTAACTATAGAAACTACAATGTAAATAACTAACTATATGCAATACGACACTAAAATGCCCCCCAAACTTAAACTAGACATTGTCCTCAATGGTTGAAATAGAAAAAAGTAAAGCAGAGGACTTCCCTGAAAATATAGCAATCTTCCTCCTTGTTCGCTAAGTTTGGAGGATAGGTTAGGCACATGGAACAAATTGGGCACCACACTTGAGTTGGACTTGACTAACCTATGAATATGATAGAAGCAAGCTTGTTAGATCCTAATACATAAAAATTTATTAAATACTATGAAACCTAAAAAAACTAAAAATTAAACTTGGGTTGCCTCCCAATAAGCGCTTGATTTATAGTCCTTCAGCCAGACTTTGTCTTGTCAACGCTATCCAATTCCTCTTCGATAATTGAGGAACCCTCCATCCATCAAAAACAAAATGTCCTTTTGGAGGTTCCCATAGGCGATGGCTAATGCATCAAAGTCACTTAGCATGCTCTGATTTGGTATGATCTCAATCAAGAACGTCCCACAGCTAGGTGTTTTCTCCATTGTGTATGTGATCACTTTGAGGAATGGAAGCTTGTCACACACAATGGGTTCTTCGTCTATCTTCTCTTTCTCGTCACACCATGGATTTAAAATTGTACTCGCTCTTATGTCATCAAGAGTTTCGCCAACGACATGACTACCAAGTGGGAATGATTTTTGTAAATCTGACCGACTCTTTGATCTTTGGTAGAGACCCATTTAAATCTTCGTCGACGTCTATTTCATTATCCCCAATTGTCTCCACACGTTTGATATCTTGTGGCTCATTCAGTCACAGATTTAGTTCGGGTTCTCCATCAATTTTGTCATCCATGTCATAAAGTCAAGTGTTTGGAGGAAGGTTGCTTACGACTTTGGTCATTTGCTCTATCTGATCCGCAAGATTTTGATTTAACCTCGCTTGATTACTCATCTTCTCCTCATCTGCTATGAACTTGGATAATAATTCCCCCAGCCTTAAATTTTTTGTTTCAGTCTCGGAAGCCATGTATTGAGGACCATTGGTTGAGGTAGTGACGAGTTGTTCCATCTGATTATTAAAATTTTAGGTTGATAGCTCTTGGCTAATCCTCATCTCCTCTAGGTTTGCTATGCCCTTCAATATTACATCCCTCGGATTTTCCTTTTCTTCTTGTACCAAAGGAGGTGGACATGAAAATTCCGGTGTGTATGATGGATTTGGAGCGTAATATTGGTCATCATAAATGTAGCTCTCTGAAGAATCTGGGTGATACCCCCAATCTTGATGATAGTTGTTAGGATAGACATAATTATTGGGATAATCACCACCACACTGTACCAGCTCAAAACTGACGGTGCATTGATGACTTTGATAGTTGCCAACACAATAGTCACACGTAACTGCCATCCTTCGACTCCTTTGGGCTGCAATAACATCCAACGTCCTCGAAAGTTATTCAATTTGTGCTGATATTGCGAAAAATGCATTAAGTCCATAAATCCATGTTTCCCTTGGTTGAGTCATGTTTGCCATCATTCGACTCTGTTGGGCTGCGATAACCTCCAACGTCTTCGAATTTTCCTCAATCTGTACTGACTCTATAGAAAATATATTAAGTCCATCAATCCTTGATTCCCTTGGTTGAGTCATGTTCATGTATGGCCATTGATACGCAAAGTCATCCATGGTACCTGAAAAGAGAGAAATATAGGAAGAGAATTAAAAATAAAAATAATAACATTTAAATTAAAACTAATTTGGTTGAAGCTAATATTGGCAAAAAATATATAACTAATTCCCCAGCAAGGGCGCCAAAAACTTGGTGGGTAAAATCTAATTATGCACAACACGCAAGTATACGTGGTCAACAAGTAATAAAGTGAAAGTAGAGAATCGTTCCCATGAGGAATTGTTTAATAAAAATCACCAAGTACTAACCCATAACCAACTCAATCTTATTTAAACGAATGAATTTCAAATTATATAAATTAAATTATTTAATTTCACTAATTCTAATTACCACTAATTAAAAATCAGATTACGGATATTTAAGATCACAACTTCACTTATTGCTTCATTTAAGTAAACACACTTCTCATCAATTATTTTCTATCATGAATTGTTAATCAAGAACACTAAAGAAGATAAAACCACCTCTTGATGCATAAAACTCATACTCACTTAAATCCACAGATGATAGAATTAAGCAAGACACCCTAATTAACTAATCTACTATATCTCTATGTAAATTATAATAAAAAAGGATTTGAAGCACAAGTTCTCTATAAGATTACATATGGCGTAAAGGCATATCTATATCCTAAACACGAATCATGAATTCCATCTATGCAGAAATCACAATCACATGCTATCTTGATCAGATCTTAAACTATACTTCATCTCTCGAGTTCATATAGATTATCACGATAATTGTTAGATATGAAATTAAACAATTAAGTCCAAATCACAATAGACAATCCTCACGATAGAACATAATAGCGAAGCATATTAAAATAAACTACACAATAAGATCCGTTGTAATCTCAAACAAAGAATTAGTTCATGATTATTGAATTAAAACTAAGAATCCACAATTGAATACACATTAAAAGACAAAGATAGAATTAGATGAGAAGATAGAATCTATTATCTGTAGATTTGATGCTCTCTCCTTGCTCCTACTTTGAATCTTCAATGGTCTCCAAGTTACTTCAATCTCTAAATCTCATAAGGACTAGAGTTTTGGTCCTAATCTATTATAATCTAGTCTAATGGAATCTTCATTATTTTATGTCTCCCATCATGTATTTATAGGTTACAAGTCTAATTTTTAGCTTAAGAACAAACCCAATCAAATTTGTAGTAAAAAAGGTATCAAAATTCAACCCAAAACGCATAAAAACGTGTTCTGGCCTGTACCCCCGCCCCGGCGGGGGTTTCCTTCATAAAAAGCCCGCCCCGGCTGGCTTTGCCACTAATTTGCAGGCCGTACCCCAGCCCCGGCGGGGGGTAATAAGCTTAAATAGCCCGCCCCAGCGTGGTCCTTCCTGAAATTTTTCTGCTACAATGTCCTCTGGTAAAATGGCCATAACTTTTGATCTTCAAAGAGTTACGAGGCCTGCTACCTATCAAATCGAATATAGCAACGAGATCTATAACTTTTATTCTTTAAGAATTGACAGATTCGGATTGGAGCAAGGTGGAAACAGGGCTTGAAGTAGATCTTATGTAAATGGCAAGCATGACAACTCTTAGCTTTGATCTTTGTTGATGAAAATGCCATAACTCTCGCATCCGAACTCCGATTGGGACGATTTAAGATGTTTCGAAAAGCTAAGAAGTAGATCTACAATAAAATCCAAGTTCCAAGCCAAGAACATGCATCCAACTTGGTGTTAAAAGTCCTTCAATCTTCCCTTCTTGCATTTGCTTGCGTATTTTAGTCCAAAAGATGTCTGAATTGCTTTCCCTTGCTTGTTCATGCCAATAGTCATCTTTTTCTTGCGTTTTCATACCCCAAGCATATAATCTACAAAATGAACACAAAATACATAAAAAGTAACTAAGAAACATGAGTTTTAGCAACTAATTTAAGTAATAGATACCGGATAAGCAAGTATAAAACCTATTTATCAACTAGTTGAAAACTAGATCTGGCTAGATCTAGTACAAATCTAGTTAATAAAGCTTAAATATTCACTATTTATAAGAAATGAACGGCTAAAAAGTAAGATATGTTGAATATAAGTTACTAACTATATATATAGCACCTATATACGTATTAGAGTAAGCGAAAGAAGCAGTTCTTGCAAAATCTTACAGTATTGCATGGGAATGGCTATCGAACGACTTCTGGTGCCTCAAAACTTGTTTCCCACCAGTTAAAATTTGTTATGTTGTAGTATATATGTATATTAGTGTTTACAAAGAAGTTTTATAGAAATTGGAGTAAGATAAAAGCTCTGTTTAGCTCTCCTAGTCTATTTCTCTCTCTCATAAGCCATCTCCTTCTCTATTCTCTTCTTTAGAAGCTAAGGGGGGAGACTCTATTTATAGACCCGATCAGCTATTGGTCTACCTATGGTAGCCACAAGTAGAGTTGTGGTTGGGCCTGGTGGGCCCAGCTATCTTGAAGTATGTGCACTCCAACCAACACAATGTGCTTAAACCTTCATAACTTGCAATCCGGGAATCCGATGGAGGCGTGTCATACCTTTCCGGAAAGCTCTTTTCGAGAGCTACACAATAACATGGGACTTGACCTTTTCCGAATCTCGAAAGATGTGTCCATAACCAGAATAACATCTCTAAGTCTTTGCAGTAGTTCGTTAAGTTGTCTTGCGCAGTTTTTACTCAGGATTGTTGTGATGGTTCTTTGTGAGCCTATCCTTAGTTGGATGATCAGTATTGATGTTGAGTTAACAAAATTACTCTTTTGCCCTTCTGGGTTTATTTTTTGAATTACATGGTTGTCTTCCCTCAGAGTTATCTTTGGGGCTGAAACTGTGATGTTGTTTTCTATCCTTCCTCAGGGTTGCTTCTGAAGGTTGATTTGATGTCCCACACGACTGTCTCTAGGATTTGATTTGATATATTCCTCTGGGTTTATCTTTGGAGTGGATGTTGTAATCCTCCTAGGTTGTCTCTAGGGTTACCGGTTATTACTGAGGCCTATGTTGGGGCTGACTCCAATGATTGTCTTTCATCAGTGATGCTGATGCATATGCTGATGTTGACTCCAACGGTTTTGATTTTCGTTGCTGTTGTCGATTCTTGTTTAAAGAAGATAAACTGAGATGTTTTCTACATCTCTGCTTAGGATGATGTTCTAAAATCATCGGACCTTCCCGATGTCTATGTTAGTAGTTAAAAATGGTGCCTAGGCTGCTGGTAGTTGACAATGGCAAAATTTTCTCGAGTTTGGGTATTTAATGTGCACGCATATTTAACTCTACTGGGGATGCATGCAATTTTTTTTGTGTAGATGTGCACTAATATAGCGCGGTTGCACATGTATAGACCATGCTTGATATAATGATCTAAATTTATCCTTAGGAGTCTATTATCCTAGTTTGATGCACATGCTTAATTAAATTGACTAGATTTAGAAATATACATCAACCTTTCTGAGGCGATTTGGAGTTTCTTTTAGCTGTTGGGTGCTTGTGCCCCATTTCCTTATACTTTTTATTTGCGACCCGGCTGGACTGATAATCTGGGTGCCGCTGACGTCCCTGGAGGGTGCGGCCCATTCTTTTACTACCCATATTTGAACTTCAATGTAGAGGTCTCGACTTTTGAGGACTTGGCACAGGTTAACATGCTTGATGATGTAGATTTCATTTACTAGAACTTTTGTTTGTCATTGGGCGTATGTGCTTTTTTAGTTCAGGAATCTTTTGCCATAATTTTTTTCAAGAGTTCTCCCCTTTTTTTTATGAGAGGCTTGATCCTGCCTTATACTCCTTCCATTTCTTGGAATCAAAAAATGCCCTGCCCTTTGCACGTTGTTACCGACAATTCATATAAGAAACTCTCTTTGTTGACCAAGTCGAGAGTGAGCAACATCCTGCACATCAACAGAATGCGCAAAAGCTTGACGGCTTAGGCCATCATGGTTAATATAATCTTGGGAATGAGGCATTTAAAGTTAAAGTTTATGAAATTGAATGCTTGTATTTGTTGAGCTTTTATCTTATCGCTAAAGATCTTGAAATTGAGTATGAAAATGAATTTTTCTTAAGGAAATTGTGAATTGCTATTTTCTAGGTTTAAATTTTTTATTTAGACGAAATTTTCATTTAACATGTTATGAGAAATCACAAGAAAACTTTTAATCATCCATTATACACGGGTAAGATATTTCTTCTTCGCTCTAGGCATCGCTCTTCGCAGAATTAACTTCATATGACACGCTCACTATGAGTGACGTAACCCTTAGCAGGGGTTTCTTTTCTATGACTTCTAGACTATTTCATTTCCATCTTACAATTCTTTCGTTTTTCTACTTTCTTTACCTAACTTGTCTCGTTTTCTTAGGCTATTTAGGGTTACCTATTTAACGAGTTTTGGACCAATGACTCCTAAACTAAAAGACTTTAGGGCACTAGGTGTAAAGACACTTTTTTGGGTTTACTTACTCGTGTAAAGACACTTCTTCGTGTAAAGACGCTAATTACCTATACTTAACGTGTATATTATCGCTAAAGATGGTAAATAGAGATTGAAAGCACATAATGAGATGAAAGAGTCGTACCTCATATGTGGATCGATGTATTCTAAGAAAATTATGATTGTAAAAGACCAAATGATCATACCGGATCACCATTGATGTAAGACCCCAACTTTTATGAATAAAGATGAATTTTTCTCTAAATATCATTTTTGAATATTAAGGTGTGAATTTGTTATAATGTTATAGTTGTGGGTAATATTTACAAATTTTACAAAGTAAGCAAGCTGTTATAAAATATTCGTTTGGTTGGGAAATATTTATTTTATCAGGGAATATTCGTACAACAGCACAATCATTGGTGGACCCCATAACGGAATTACTATCCAAGTTAGAAAACGATAGAAATAACTTTTTATGAAACTAACGATAAAAGTTTTACCGTTAACTGTTGAAATACGCAGTGATAAAAGTATAGTAATACGTGTGGTTGCATATTAGCACACGGTATTGTACAGTATTTTTGATTATTGATGCTTACGTGAGAAGTCACTCAATATTATTCAATTATTGCCACATTAATTGCTGCATAGTATCTCACATTATTGATTCAATTATTGTCACAATATTTAGTATTATTAAATCAATATTTGAGACAACAAAGTTATTTATATTATTATTTGCATTATTGACGATGTCTAGAAAGTTCTATCGAGAAAAGAAATTTGGTTACCTAATTATGCACTAATAAGGAGAAATCCTTATCGAAAAGCCCCTTCTTTCCTGGGAATGATCTGGTTGTTTATATTATGAGTTATAATATTAATGATGAATATTATTAAAAATGTGTTTTGAGAAGCCAAGTAAATTGAGATAAACAGAGAGGATTTTTATAAAGTATTTGTTGTAAGTTTGACTTATTACATGGACCCCCACTTACCCCTTTTTCAAAATCGTCGGTAGAAGTTATCTCAGTTTTTCTTATTACTTATATATATATATATATATATATATATATATATATATATATATATATATAAATTTTGTTTTTTTATTATATAAAATAGAATATATTATATTTTATTTGCATAGTATTGCATAGTACTCGATAGTGTGTGCATAGTGTAGCATAGTAAAATCAAAATTTTTAAAAGTTTTTCGTCGGTTGAGCGCCCGTGATTCCTACACTGTTCACCCATGATTTTCTAAATTTAAATAGTGCCCTGCCATTCTCCTATAAATAGAATGCTTCGTTTAGAATTGAAAATCACACCAGAATCAGAGAATTCTTCTTCTATAATATTGAGCGTATTTTTTTAGTGTTTAAGGAAGCTTTGAGTGTAAAAAATAGTACAAGATTTCTCCAAGAATATATCCGCTATACCAGTCAAAATTGCTCTTTTTTGAGGTAAGGGGTATTATTTATTTCATATTCGCTTACGATATTATTTTTCGTATTCATAAAGAATTTTATTTTCATTCAATATTCGTAAGGAATATTATTTTCATTCAATATTCGTAAGGAATATTATCTTCGTTCAATATTCGTAGGAATATTATTTTCGTTCAGCAGTTGTAAGGGATATTATTTTTATTTAATATTCATAAGAAATAATATTTTCTTTCATACTTTGTAGTATGTAAGTAATATTATTTTGTTTCAGATTCTGAATTCTACACTCATTTTGTTAAGTATTGCTTCTATACTCCTTGAAATTAGTAGAATATTATTGAAATTTGCGCTTCATCTAGTATCGTTTCACAAGTATATTTTTCTGAATATTCTTGTTAAAATTTAATCTTTTCATGCCGAGGTACTATTCAGAGGGTACTATTCACGAATTACTATTCACGAGATACTATTCACCCAGAAAATTAATTTTTTTTGTCCAAATTATTTTTGTACCAGTGGCGCCGCAGCGCCACTCTCCAGAAAATTCAGAAATGAGATTTTTAAAATATTAAAGTCTAACAAGTGTTAGTGAATTGATGTAATGAACATGTAAATATGTTAGAAGAATAATGTGATGATAAAAATATTTGTTTAAATATGTAAATAACATAATTACATGTGGATTAAATTATTGAACACATAATTAGATTATTATTCATGAAGTGATATTATGTGACAGTAAATGTGATAATTTGACTAAGTATAATGAATAATTAAAGTAGACAAAGAGAATGAGTTTATGATGATTAATTCAGTTATAATTAACTGGTATTGTCTATGTGAATGGTATGTAGGATTTAATTCAAAGAACGTGCTTAGTTAAAGTGTAATCTACGCACGAGGCAAGTTTCCTAAACTTAAACTCTTAAATTTGAGCAAGTTTCCTAACCCTACTTGTCATTATTGTTCAAGTTTATTATTTACCTTGAATAAGTTATCGTTACTATTATTCAAGTTCAAATGTTATATTAAAAATTAATTATCTTTTCAAAGTATGATTTAGTTATACAATAATTGTTCTATTGTATACTTCTTGAGATTATTATTCAAATTGAATATCATTATTGTTGAACCTTATTAGACTAGTGAAACCTTAATGATTCAACTAGTCCATAGTTGATGAGCATTCTAAATTTCAGAACCCTTGATGAATTATCCAAACCAAACTTCCTTTGGTGCTGACTCGAATGTCAAACTGAGATGAACAACCATGTATATGGGATTATTACGCTTTAGCGTTAAGATATTCTGCACAGTATGGTACTAAGGGCTGATCCCCCTAAGTACGAGAAGAAGGTCCATAGTCTTATGACTGTTAAAGGTTTCAAGTATAACCCTTGTTAACCTAGGACATAGTTCAAGGTCTTATGACCCTCAGAATTCTTTTGATTCTTGTTATTCACTTTTGATTCAAAAGTTGAGCTTTTATTCAGATGTCTTTGATTTATTCGCATGTTATTATACTGTTATTTCATTTTTATACTTGTGGGCATTTGTGCTCACTCTTGCTTAATAATAACATTGCAGTTAAGAACGAAAGAGCTGACGAACCTTCCACTAGTAAGGGCAAAGGCAAAGTTAGCAAATGATGGAGACTTGTTATTTGATATGACTTGTTATTTTATATGATGTATTTGTTTAAGACTTATTTATTTATAATTCCGCACAGATGTTTAAGGTTAGTTTAACTTGGGATTTTATTATTATTCAGATGTTGTAACCCTATAAAGGGAGGATTTTAATTCTATTTATTGAATGGTTGAAATTATTATGGGTAGATAAATAGATGATATTTGTTCAGTGAACACCAAATCTCGAAGTACCTAGATTTGGGGGTGTCACAGATTGGTATCAGAGCCGTAGGTTATGAACCTTAGGTGGGGAAACAACCTTAGATAGTAGCCTTATAGAAAGAAGATAGTAAAGGAAAACTCTTATCGAGTTTTAAGAAATGAATTGTTGGTAATTCATTAAAGATAATAAAATACATTATATGTTTATAAGTTAATTTATGTGCTCGTTAGTACAACTTAGTAACTAAAACTTAAAATTTTGTTGTCAGGATGACGAATGTTGGAGAACCTAGTCAAGTTGGGGAGGAAGAACCCCGATTACCTATAGTACGTACAGAGGAGGAGCCCCGAAACATACATATTGTTAGGGAACAGTTAGTTCAGAGGGAGTCATCTCCATTGATCACCGTTGTTGGTCAGGAGTATGAGCCCAAGACTGATCCTGAGGAAGATCTTGAGGAGGAGTTTGATGAGGAAGAGGAAGAAGAGGAGTTACCACGGTACACCGTTGATGCTGAGATGTATGACACGTTATATGACCGTAACGTTGAGTTACAGGACGAGGTTCAGGAATTGACTGAGCGAGCAACTATTTAGCAGTCTACTTTAGAGGAGAAGGAGAGGGAGATTTCGACTCTTCACACACGATTGGGAAATGTAGAATGGGATTTGGTCCATGAGAAGGGTCAAACCGAAGATAAGACCGAGGAGATAGAGAAGCTGAAAAAGGAACTGAAAAAAACCTCTGGAAGACTGAAAATAGCAGAGGAAGGATGGGTAAGAGAATCACGTCGAGCTGATCGTGCAGAAGATGATAGTCATGCAAAGAAGGCAAAGCTTGAAGAGACATACTCCATACTTAATCATGCAATAGATGAGGCTCAGGAACGAGTTTTGAGATACCCCATCCAGTTCGAAGGACTTCCGTCGTATATGCTGGATCGCAGGACGATGTCTCGTATCATGGATGAGGAGCGTGACAAGGCTATTCAGCACCTTGATAGACAGGATTAGAATCTGTTTAATTATGTGAAAGACTTAATTAGTTTTTATATGTAAATTCTGATGTGTTTATGAACGAAGGAATATGTTAATATTTTAAATCCTGTGGATTCTTTGTTCCAAGATAGTTGATGTAAATAGCAGTTATGCTATAGTTTGATGTTAAAACTTTGAGTTGAATTAAATATATTAAGTTGTTTGAGATGATGTGATAAATGAGTATGTTAAATTGTTGAGTAATGCCTTAACTATTTAGAGAAATAAATAAATTCTAATAAGCGTGTATTTAACAGAAAATGCGGCCAAGGAGAAGACAACAACGTCAACCGGCTCAGGAAGAGTCAACCAATAATAACAATAACGCCAACGTTAATCCTGTTCAGCAGTTGGTGAACTTACTGACGGGAGCAATGAGCAATCAACCTCAAGCTCCACCAAACACAACGTTTAAAGACTTCAAGGCGGTGGGACCGCCAGAGTTCAAAGGTTCCAGGTGAAAGTAGTATGCTCACAAGCCAATCATGTTTGATGATAAAACATATACTTTGTAACAATCTTATACATTTATTAATAAAAAGTATTAATTTATTAAAGGCTTTTAATTATCTACATGATGCTGTTTTATAATATGTGATAAACCCATAGTTTTAAGCAATGCTTTTAGAATAATGATGATGATCATTCTAATAAGATCTAAATTCTTAGAAAGCTTAAAACTAAAATAGTTCCCAAACGTTGGATTACTAAATTGGGGATTAGTGAATCCGGATAGATTGGTACATACGTTGCTTGCTCATTGGATGAGGATGATTGATCTCATGATCATTTGTGTGGAGACACTAAAGCAAGTATGTAGGTGCTTATTAGAGAATAAGTTCACTAAACGTGGCTCGCTAATGGAATACCTATTTGAGTTTTACTTGTTTGTCAATAGGAATTTTTGTAGTGATAGTAGTACAAGTGATCCTTGGACTTGAGATCATCATAGTATCTTGTGTATGATGAGTTATACTTTGACTTATTCCTTAAGACCCTTAGGGTTTATCAAAGGGTATACTTGGGTATAATAAGTTGTACATGGAGATAATGTATGATCAATAAAGAATCTATCACTTCTAGTAAAAGAAGAGAAATATCCCATGTGATTCGATAAATGACAACTCAGTAGTCCTTAGCCAAGGCAGAATGAAATTAGAAAGGCGTTTCTAATTTACATTATTTGGTGTTGTGCATTTAAGGATCGAAATACATATAATTAAATAAAATAAGACTTGACAGTAATTTCATGTCTTATATTTAATTGAGACATTGTATGGTGGAAGGATTGAATTGTATGGTAACTATTTACTCAAAGGTTCTTTTATGATTAATGTTGAAATCTATATTATCTGGAAAGTCATTGATCGCTAGGGAGGATTATCCCTATTGTAGAATAAATATTATTTATTTAAATAAATTATTAGTTTAATTTATTTATTTAAATAATATTAGAATTGTCTAATTGATTTATTCACAACCGGTTTAATATGGAGAACCTAAAGGGTCACACCATAAAAGGAAGAATAATTATTTAAGAAGTTAATGGCATAATCGTAATAATATGTTAAGTATATTTAATTTAATCTATGGTGATTGAATAAATTAAATAGCTTAATATTTATTATTTAATATTTTAGAAATATTAAATATAAATTAATAGGAGGATTCTTATTAATATTTTTACAATTATTATTAAAAAGAGTTTAGAAATTAATTTAATATAAGTACTCTCATTTATTCCTAATAGAATTAGGAGGAAAAATTAGTTAAAGGAATTTAATTAATTATCTCTAATAAGATTAGGGAGCCTAATTAATTAAAGGAGTTTAATTAAAATAAAATCTAATTTCTTAATTGTTAAGGAGGGTTGCCCACATCTATAAATAAGAGGAGTCTTATTATGGGTGTGGGGGTTGTTGACTTTTACAACATACGTGATTCCAATAGTTTGGAGAGTACGCCTTTTTCTATAGAGATAGAAAATTAGGGTTTTGCCAAACACCCATCTTCTTGAATCTTTCTTCTTCCTTGGTGGATCACCTCTAAAGGCCAAACACTTGGGTGGCTAACGTTGATCAAAGGAAGGAACCAAACCCGGTGGATTCAAGTTGAACGCGAAAAAAATTGGAGGTGAACTTGTACCTGAGGAAGCTCGGATTTTCAAGGGTATGATTTTTATTCTTCTTCTTTTCGTTTAATTAATAATTGCGCATAAAGGATGATCCAGGTATATGGTTTGTAAAAATTTTAAAACTCTGATTTTCCACGTTTCCGCATATTATGTGCAATTTGATTGCGTTCATGAATATTACAAACCTAACAGTGACATCAGAGCCAAACCTTTATGCAAGTTATTAATTATTTTAATTTGATATGTATATTGATATGTGTTTAGAACAATTTAATTGGGCATAATTTATTGTATAAAATTTAATTAAAAAAAAAAGAAGGACCGAAATCAATTTCGCAAAGCCTGTTTTTTTTTAACACGGTACTGTGATCGCTGCCTCCATCCTCTTTATATAATGACGTTACTATTATATATATATATATATATATATATGATAGTTAAGAAGATTTTTTCAGAGATTCACGTGGGTTAAGTTCCCTGCAATGCAGCGGAACGGTTAATATACTAATTTATGTTTAATATATATATATATATATATATATATATATATATATATATATATATATATATATCTAGTTATCATATTAACCATCTACATGGATTCTGCATGATAGAAACAATGTTGCCAGTGATGGTTAATATAATAATATATAATATATATATATATATATATATATATATATATATATATATATATATATATATTCTTAATATTTATATATTATAAAATATTTATTTTAATTTTAAAATTTTATAATTAAAATAAAATAGTTTATTTTAATTTTAAAATTAGATTCCATGATAACCAATTGGAGTTGAAATTGGATTCCATGTTTCCTTAAATAAAGGAGTTTATTTAGATATGAAATAAGATTTCATATTATTCAAAATAAAGGAGTTTATTTGTGAATAGGAAAGAGAATCCTAATTTCCTTAAATAAATGAGTTTATTTAGATATGAAATAAGATTTCATATTATTCAAAATAAAATAGTTTATTTGTGAATAGAAAAGAAAATCTGTGTTTCCTTTTATAGAGGAGTTTTTTTTTATGGAATTGGATTCCATAATTAATTAAAATAAATGAGTTTATTTTGATTAAAGATTTTGATTAAAATAAAATAGTTTATTTTATTCAAAATTGGATAAATTAAAATAAAAGAGGTTTATTTTGATTTAAATTTGGATTAAAATAAAGGAGTTTATTTTAATTCAAAATTAGATTTTATACTAACTAAATTTGCCCATTAAATGATATCAATATATATATTGAATGTTTATTATTCATGAGATGAATGTTATTTATTGATGCATATGATGATGTGTATGATAATAAATAGGATTGATTATGGACTATTTGACCAATGTGATTGGATTTTATTTTAGTTAGATGCATGAATGTATGAGTTTTATTAAATGGGGTCTGCGTACTCGTCTTCTCTAATTTTTTCTTAATATAAATTCTATCTCCCTCCTATGTATTTCTCCTTGACTGTTGACCAAGGGTTCTATTTATTTTAAATAGTTTTGTAATAGGAATAGTTAGAATTAATTTTAAAAAATTGGAGATCAAGGGGCAAGGAGCGCTTGAAGACCCGTTTGTAATGGTGCCCGGGTTTAAATGTAATAGTTATATTTAAATATTAATTCTTGCACCCCTAGGGTTTGACCTTTTGGTTCACTTGGTGACTCTAGTGAACCAAACTAGAATAAAAGTCCATAATCAATCCGGGTAGAATATAGTATTCTATATGTGCATACTTATACTATATACATTATATATTATGCAAACATGCTTCGCATGTTCATTAATATGACGCGTATTATATATATATATATATATATATATATATATATATATATATATATATGTGTGTATATATATATATGTGTGTGTGTGTGTGTGTGAGTGTGTGTGTGTGTGTGTGCACACTAAACAAGATGAGACAAATTAATAACAAACCCCTCAAATTTTTTATATTTAGTCTTAAGCGTTCAAAGATATTTGGAATATCAAACGTCGCCTTCTAACATGATAGAAATAATAGAGTATTGAATATTTGATATGAGTTTGTTGTGCATACACAAGGCAAGTATTAAATATTTAAGATATTGTTTTTATTACATATGATGTTTATAAGGAATTGAACATTACTGCCTTGTTGTGTACACACAAGGGCTGTAGTTTTCTCTTCACTTATATGGAAATGTTGGGTTTGACTTAACTTAAATTATTTTAGTTCGGATGTGCACACACTTGACCATTATGATTTAAGAGGCAAAATACAAGGAGTTGCATAGTTGATATAATTGACAAGAGTTGTCTACCTATTTATTTATATATAGTTTGTTGTGCACACACAAGGCTATATACATTTGAAATGGGATCCTTATTCTCACTAGCATATCTTTTATTAGATATTGCCGAACTATATATATTGAGGGTAATATAGTTTGAAGAAAATAGTGGGAGATACCAATTTAAAACAAGACCTAAATTATTTTGGTAATTAATAAAAGAATGTATACTAAAATATTGTTAATTACAAATTCATTTACAGAATTTTACAATGTCTAAAATTACTATCACTGCGTAGCATATTAGATGCTAAATTAACCGGACCGAATTACACGGATTGGTTAAAGAATTGAGAATAGTTCTCATGGCTGAAAAGCTATCTTATGTCCTTAATACGCCTAACCCTGCAATGGTTGCAGACAATACCTCCGAGGAAGAGATTGCTACTTTTAGAAAGTGGCAAGATGATGCATAGTTGGCTCAAATCATCATGCTCGCATCCATGAGTGACGAGCTTCAGCGTCAGCATGAAACTATGGATGCTCCTATTATATTCCTACACATTAAGTAGTTGATGGTGAGGAAAGTAGGACTGCTAGATATTAGATATCTAAGGAGCTCTTCCGATCTAGAATGACCGATGACACTACAGTACAGATAAAAATCCTAAACATAATCAATTTGATTGATCAACTTGGACAACATGTTTTTTTTTCATGAATGGAGAGTTGAGCCAAGATTTGATCTTGCACTCACTCCTGGACTCCTTTCACAATTGTTGTGAATTTTTTATATGAACAAACTAGATATCAGCCTTGCTGATTTGCTTAACATGTTAAAAAATGTTGAGGGTCACTTTCCAACCAAGAAACCAAGTCTTACTGGTAGGGGTCAATGGATCTTCTGAAAAGAAGAATGATTCAAAGAAGGTAAATAGAAAGGCAAAACCAAAGGATAATAAGAACAAAACAGATACGAATAGCAAAGGTGTTTGCTTCCACTGCAATAAGCCTAGACACTGGAAAAGAAACTGCGAGAAGCATCTTGCAGATGCTAACCAAAGAAGCTTAGTGAAGCTTCGGTTACAAATACAAATTTGTTCATGATTTAAAATAAATTTTTCTTTAAGTCAAGGTTCTACTTGGGTATAAGATACCGACTTTGGTTATCATAAATATAGATTTATGAAGGGACCAAGCAGAAGTAGAAATCTAAACAAAAATAAGTAATCCTATGTGTGGAAAATGAAACAAAGGTTGCTGCATTAACCATAGGAACTTATAGTTTAGCACTGCCTACGAGCAAATCTATTAAGTCAATAAGTTGTTATTGTATTCCAGTTCTCGTTAGAAATATTATTTCTATTTTATTGTTGGACAATTAAATATTTGGTATTATATTTAAGAACAATTGTTGTTCTATTTATAATAATAATGTTTTGTATAGAACTGGAATATCACTTAATAGATTTTGTATACTTGACTTACGTGAAAATAATTTTGCATATTGAACAAACTAGTATAAGAAAAGGAGATGATCATTCAAAGAGTTGAATGTGTGTATTTGTTGAAATACAGGTGTGAATTATTTGAAAGGTTCAAAGAATTCAGAAGTGAAACAAATTGACAAAGTATTAAGATTCTTTGAATTAGATCAAGGAATAAATACTTGAGCAATAAGTTTCTAGATCATCTCAAATGGTTTTTTCATAATGGATGCCTCATGATACGCAATAATTGATTAATGTATCTGAAAGGAAAAATCGTACCTTATTGGACATGGTGCAGTCCACAATAATTTTACCGACATTTCCAGTATCCTTCTAGGATAATGTCCTAGAAATGGTTGCATATCTACGGAAAAGGTAACCTCAAAAATTTGGCCGCAAGACTCCATAAAAGTTATGGACATGGAGGATTCCTAATCTTAAGTATGTTAAGATAAGGGGTTGTCCAACTTATGTGAAAAAGGTTTCAAAGGATAAGCTTGGGACAAAATTTGACAAATACAGATTTGTGGGACATCCTAAAGTAAGTTTAGGGCATATGTTCTATAATCCTACTTAGCAAAAGGTGTTTGTTGAGAAACATCCTTCCTTCTAAGATAAAGATGTTTATCATTGAAGGGCTAGTGGGAGGATAATAGATCTTGAAGAGTTTAAAAACCACAAAACAATATAAGTCAAATAAGAGGAACCTGCAGCTAGACCTATTGTACCATAACTGAATCGTAAATCTGGAATAGTACCGAAGATACCTAGGAGATATGGATTCATCATGGATGATGATGATGCATCATAGAAGATGATGATCCAGAGTTACATACGATGAGGTAAGAGTACTAGTGTGTACAAAAGGGTAAGTGGGAGCGTCGTGACATTCCTAATATTTTATGTTGATATACTATGGATAAGGAATGACATACATATGTTACAATTAGTAAAGGTAAAGTTGTCTAAACATTCCTCCATGAATGATTTGGGAAGAGTGTCTTAATTGGCGATACAAATCTATATAGATAGATTTAATAGGATGCTCGACTTAACCCAAGAAACGTATATTTATTTGATGCTAAAGTCGTTTCATGTTGATGAGCCCTGGAGTATATCATATCTTAATAGTCCCCATAGACTCCTGAATAGAGAGATCGCATGAGTGACAATCATGTATACAATGAAATATACGAGACCTGATGATGATTGGTTATATTCTGGAGAAGATCACTGTAAGACAGTGAAAAACATCTTAAATTACTTAATCGGTATTAAGGATGTGATTAAAATTTATGGTGGGTCTAAATTAAAACTAGAGGGTTTAATAGACTCAAGTTTTTCAAACAGACCAAGACAACAGAAAATCTACTTTAAGGTAAAGAGTTACCTTGAACGGTGGTGCAGTGAATTGGAAAGGTTCCAAACAGCAAAGAGTTGCTGGTTTAGTGATAAAGACAAAGTATATAGCTGTAAATGAAGCTGAAAGTTGATTCTTTGGATGATAAGTTCATTACAGAACTAGGAATAGTTTCTAAGTCTCATCTTGGATCTAAACATGTGTTGTGGCACTTTTATTTGATTATAAGAATCATTGAAAGATGGGAAATCACTATAGAGATAGTGGATTCTCAAGAATAATATTACATATCTATTAACTAAAGCTTATCCAACAGCAGGTTAATCGTCACTTGGAGAAGAAGGGTATGAGATATCATGACAATTGGCTTTAGTGCAAGTGGGAGATTGAAAGTAGTATGCACACAAGCCAATCATGTTTGATGATAAAGCATATACTTTATAATAATCTTATTCATTTCTTAATAAAAAGTATTAATTTATTAAAGGCTTTTAATTATCTACATGATGCTGTTTTATAATATGTGATAAACCCATAGTTTTAAGCAATGCTTTTAGAATAATGATGATGATCATTCTAATGAGATCTAAATTCTTAGAAAGCTTAAAACTAAAATAATTCCCAAACGTTGGATTAATAAATTGGGGATTAGTGAATCCGGATAGATTGGTATATACGTTGCTTGCTCATTGGATGAGGATGATTAATCTCATGATCATTTGTGTGGAGACACTAAAGCAAGTATGTAGGTGCTTATTAGAGAATAAGTTCATTGAACGTGGCTCGCTAATGGAATACCTAATGGAGTTATACTTGCTTGTCAATAGGAATTCCTGTAGTGATAGTAGTACAAGTGATCCTTGGACTTGAGATCATCATAATATCTTGTGTATGATGAGTTATACTTTGACTTATTCCTTAAGACCCTTAGGGTATATCAAAGGGTATGCTTGGGTATAATATGTTGTACATGGAGATAATGTATGATCAATAAAGAATCTACCACTTCTAGTAAAAGAAGAGAAATGTCCTATGTGATTTGATAAATGACAACCCAGTAGTCCTTGGCCAAGACAGAATGAAATTAGAAAGGAGTTTCTAATTTGCATTATTTGGTGTTATGCATTTAAGGATCGAAATACATATAATTAAATAAAATAAGACTTGACAGTAATTTCATGTCTTATATTTAATTGGGACATTGTATGGTGGAAGGATTGAATTATATGGTAACTATTTACTCAAAGGTTCTTTTATGATTAATTTTAAAATCTATATTATCTGGAAAGTCGTTGATCGCTAGGGAGGCTTATCCCTATTGTAGAATAAATATTATTTATTTAAATAAATTATTAGTTTAATTTATTTATTTAAATAAGATTAGAATTGTCTAATTGATTTATTCACAACCGGTTTAATATGGAGAACCTAAAGGGTCACACCATAAAAGGAAGAATAATTATTTAAGAAGTTAATGGCATAATCGTAATAATATGTTAAGTATATTTAATTTAATCTATGGTGATAGAATAAATTAAATAGCTTAATATTTATTATTTAATATTATAGAAATATTAAATATAAATTAATAAGAGGAGTTTTATTAATATTATTACAATTATTATTATTTTAATTTCTAAAAGAGTTTAGAAATTAATTTAATATAAGTACTCTCATTTATTCTTAATAGAATTAGGAGGGAAAATTAGTTAAAGGAATTTAATTAATTATCTCTAATAAGATTAGGGAGCCTAATTAATTAAAGGAGTTTAATTAAAATAAATTCTAATTTCTTAATTGTTAAGGAGGGTTGCCCACATCTATAAATAAGAGGAGTCTTATTATGGGTGTGGGGGTTGTTGACTTTTACAACATTACGTGATTCCAATAGTTGGGAGAGTACGCCTTTTTCTATAGAGATAGAAAATTAGGGTTTTGGCAAACACCCATCTTCTTGAATCTTTCTTCTTCCTTGGTGGATCACCTCTAGAGGCCAAACACTTGGGTGGCTAACGTTGATCAAAGGAAGGAACCAAACCCGGTGGATTCAAGTTGAACGCGAAAAAGATTGGAGGTGAACTTGTACCTGAGGAAGCTCGGATCTTCAAGGGTATGATTCTTATTCTTCTTCTTTTCATTTAATTAATAATTGCGCATAAAGGATGATCTGGGTATATGGTTTGTAAAAATTTTAAAACTCTGATTTTCCACGTTTCCGCATATTATGTGCAATTTGATTGCGTTCATGAATATTACAAACCTAACACCAGGAACCCAATCAAGGCTCAAACGCGGGTCATGGAAATGGAGAAAGTATTCGACGTTGCTAGGGTTAGAGAAGACCGCGTTCGCAACGTTTATGCTGAAGTCTGAGGCTAGCTACTGGTGGCAAGCAAACAAAGTGCGAGGAGGTGAAGGTGTAATTATGTGGGAGAGATTTAAAGAAATATTTTTCGAAATGTACTTCCCAACTACTTCACAGAATCAGATGGAGATTCAATTTCTGGAACTAAAGCAGGGAAACATGAGCGTACCTGATTACGCGGCTAAATTTGATGAGTTGGTAAGGTTTGCCCCGTACCAAGTACACACTGACGAAAGAAAGGCCAGAAGATTTGAACAAGGACTAAAGCCTTGGGTTTATAGTAAGGTGTCAATGTTTCAGGTAAACACATTTGTTGGAGTATTGGAAAAGGCCATCCTCGCTGAAGGTGGAAATGATGCGGTGACCAAGTACAATCAAGAGCAGAAGAAGAAGAAGAAGAGTGAAGGTGAAGGAAATAACAAGACTGGTGGGAGTAACACTGGGGGTAGTCATAATTCAGAAGAGAAAGTGGACGGATAACTCATCAGCTGGAAGTCAACAAGGAGGGCAGAAGAAGAAAATTAAAGCGTGCTCAAACTGCGGAAAAGCTCATATGGGAGTTTGCATGAAAGGAAAGCGAGTGTGCTACAATTGTGGTCAGGAAGGCCACATAGCACCAAATTGTCCGAATCCAAAGAAGGGTGCTTGTTTTAACTGTGGTTCTAAAGATCATCTAGCAAGAGACTGCCCCAAGAAGGGATCAGGAGGAACAGTATCAGGAGGAAACTGGGGAAATAGTAGTGGAAATACCTTAACCATCACCGGACCACCTGCAACAAACCCACCGACCGCCAGAACTTTCAATATGACAGTGCAGGATGCAATCCAGTCTCGTGATGTGGTGTCAGGTATCATTCCGATCAATGAAATTAATGCTTACGTTTTATTTGATTCGGGTGCTACTTGTTCCTTTATATCCGAAGACTTTGCTAATAGTTTAGATTTGCTTATGGATGAGTTGGAATATCCCATGGATATAGAAATTGTGAATAGAGAGATAATTCATGTTAAGTACGTGTTTAAGAACTGTAGGGTAGATATTAAGGGTAATATCATGAACGTAGATCTTATCCCTATTCGGCTTGGAGAATTTGACGTTATTTTGGGTATGGATTGGTTATCCAATTATAGGGATGTAATTGACTGCCAAAAGAAGCGTATTAACCTTATGACTCCATCAAAGGTTGTGTTTTATGGTAGCAAGTCGCCCAGACAAGCGAGTTGTCTGACGATGATGCAGGGCAGGAGGTTGTTAAGACAAGGCTGTGTAGGATATCTAGCTTACATAGTCGACAGTCGAAAAGAGAATCCGAAGGTAGAAGAGATACCGATTGTGAGGGACTTCGTCGATGTATTTCCAGACGATTTGCCAGTACTTCCACCAGATAGAGAGGTAGATTTCGTGATCGATTTGGCGCCCGGAACCGCTCCAATATCGAAGGCACCATACCGAATGGTACCAGTAGAGATGAAAGAACTGATTATCCAACTACAAGAGTTGCTGAACAAAAAGTACATTCAACCGAGCGTATCGCCGTGGGGAGCGCCGATGTTGTTTGTGAAAAAGAAGGACGGATCGATGCGGCTTTGCATTGACTATAGAGAACTGAATAAGGTCACGATTAAGAATAGATATCCATTACCAAGAATCGACGATCTGTTTGATCAATTAAAGGGAGCAAGATACTTTTCCAAGATAGACTTGAGGAGTGGTTATCACCAACTGAAGGTGAGGCCAGAGGATGTACCGAAGACAGCTTTCAGAACGCGATACGGTCACTACGAATTTTTAGTAATGTCGTTTGGTCTAACGAATGCTCCTGCAGCATTTATGGGACTAATGAATGGTGTGTTCAAGCCATTTTTGGACAAATTCGTGGTGGTATTTATAGACGACATTCTGGTATATTCCAAAACCAAAGAAGAACACGAAGAACATTTGAGGTTAACGTTGGAAGTATTGAGAAGGGAGAAGTTGTACGCAAAATTTTTGAAATGCGAATTCTGGACCGAGCGAGTACAATTTCTTGGTTACGTGATCGATAAAAATAGAATTTCGGTAGATCCATCCAAAGTAGAAGCCGTGATTAACTGGGATCAGCCGAGAACGCCGTCAGAAGTAAGAAGTTTTCTTGGATTGGCGGGATATTATAGAAGATTCATTCAAGATTTTTCCAAGATCGCAACTCCGTTAACGAATTTAACTTGAAAAGCTGTGAAATTTGTTTGGACGGAGAAGTGTGAGGAGAGCTTTCAAGAATTAAAGAAGAGGTTGAGTACGGCACCTGTGTTATCTCTTCCGGATGATACAGGTAATTTTGTTATTTTTAGTGATGCGTCGCATAAAGGACTTGGTTGTGTGCTGATGCAAAATGGTAAAGTCATTGCGTATGCATCACGATGATTGAAGGATTACGAGAAGGGATACCCGACCCATGATTTGGAGTTAGCTGCAGTTGTTTTTGCTTTAAAAATTTGGAGGCACTATCTCTACGGGGAGAAGTGTGAGATATATATGGACCACAAGAGTCTGAAATATATTTTCACACAGAAGGATTTGAATATGCGTCAAAGAAGATTGTTAGAATTAATTAAGGATTACGACTGTGAGATTTTATACCATCCAAGTCAAGCGAATGTAGTTGCCGACGCCTTAAGTAGAAAGGGTCGTGAGAAATTGATGATGTTAACTGCTCAGGAAGAGCTAATTGTGGAAATGGAGAAACTGGAATTGGAAGTGAAGTATCCAATGGAGATTGATGAGAAGCTATTTTATATGGAATCTGGTATAACTTTACTAGATCAAGTGAAGGAGGCTCAGCTTCAGGATGATAAATGCAAAAAGGTGACAAAGAAGATATTTTAAGGAATCGAACCGAGATATAAGATGGATAAGGAAGGAATACTGAGATTTGAGAGTAGAATTTGGGTACCGCTAGTAAAAGAGATTAAGGAAGATATTTTAAGCGAGGTTCATAGTTCACGATATTCGATTCACCCTGGTAGTACCAAAATGTACCAAGATCTTCGACAACATTTTTGGTGGCCGAATTTAAAACGTGATGTTACAGAATGTGTTGCCAAGTGTCTGACCTGACAGAAAGTAAAAGCAGAACATCAGAGACTAAGTGGATTACTTCAACCGTTGGAAATTCCTGAGTGGAAATGGGAACATATTACAATAGACTTCGTGGTCGGCCTTCCGACGACTCAGAAGGCCTACGACGCAGTATGGGTTATCGTTGACCGGCTGACGAAATTTGCACACTTCCTTCTGGTCAAAATAAGATTCAACTTAGATCAGTTGTCCAGGCTATACGTAAAAGAGATTGTTTCAAGGCACGGAGTTCCGGTATCAATTGTTTCAGATGGGGATCCGCGCTTCACATCAAATTTCTAGAAACGTCTTCAGGAATGTATGGGTACGCAATTGCGAATGAGTACAGCTTACCACCCTCAAACAGACGAACAGAGTGAAAGAACGATTCAGACATTAGAAGATATGCTAAGAGCCTGTGTGATGGACTTTAAAGGAAATTGGGATGATCACCTACAATTAGTAGAGTTCGGCTACAATAACAGTTACCACGCTAGTATAGACATGCCGCCTTACGAAGCGTTATACGGCAGAAAGTGCAGAACTCCGCTTTACTGGGCTGAAGTTGGTGAAAGACAATTGCTAGGGCAAGAATTGGTACAGCAGAAATAGTCAAAGTAATCCGAGCACGACTGGTAGCGGCTCAAGATTGACAGAAGAAATACGCTGATCCACATCGTAAAACTATCGAGTTTGAATCAGGTAGTTATGTTTTCTTGAAGGTCTCTCCCTAGAAAGGGAAGATCAGGTTCGGAAAGAAAGGAAAATTGAGCCCAAGATTCATTGGACCCTTTGAAGTACTGAGAAGAATCGGAGAAGTTGCGTACGAGGTAGCCTTACCTCCAGCACTCGAGAATATCCATAACGTCTTCCATGTTTCTGTGTTGCGACCCTACAAGCCTGATTACAAGCATGTAATTGAATATGAACCCCTACATTTTGAGAAAGACTTATCTTACGAAGAAATTTCTGTCCAAATTATTGACCGAAAGGAACAAGTTCTGAGAAATAAAGTTATACCTTTAGTTAAGGTAATTTGGAGGAACCACAACGCTGAAGAAGCTACGTGGCAACTCGAAGAGAATATGTTGAAGAATTATCCTCATTTATTTACTTAATTATGTGTACGCGATTTTGGGGATAGAATCTTTGTAGGGGGGAAGAATATAACGGGTCGAATTTATTGAGTCATGATTCTAGGGACAGAATCCTTTTAAGGGGAGAAAGATGTGACGAGCGAGAATTTTATAATTTAATTTTAATATTTATTGAATTAAATAAATATTTTTCGATGATTTAATTATTGGATTAAATAATTATTTGATGCAATTGTGGTAGATTAATTTAATTATATGTGTTACATTTATTAAATTAATGTAGAGATTTTTTATTATCAAAGTATGTAATTATGTGAGCTTATTGTATTAAAAGAAATATTTAGTAAGCATATTGGTATTTTCATTAGTTTAATTATTAATTAGAGATTTAATAAATTGACATTATTTATTAATAAGATATTTAATTATGTGACTATGTGAATTTATAAGAAATTATTATATTTTATTTATAATAAATTAAATAAGATATTGAATTTATTTTATGAAGGGTGTGTCATGATTTAAACTATATGATAAAGCTTTATTAAATTAAACGGTTTTGAAATCTATTAGGCCTAGCCAAACATGGCCTCAGTGGGAGTTACCACCAGTTACCCATGACTGGGTTAACTGGCCATGATGCGCGTCAGTGCCTGATTATAGTATATGTATTCTCCTTCTCATCTTTTATTTTCTAAGTTTGGAAAAGCAGAGGGAGAGTGTTTGAGAAATTCAAAGAGAAAACCATATCTGTTAAAGAGAAAGTTTGAGTGTATAATTATCAATTAATTGTGAAAGAATCACCATCGATCATCTCTTCCATTAGTTATACTCTGGATAATTCTCCTTCCCAAATTTATAATTTACGTCTTTTAGTTTTCATAGAAATATGGCTTTCAAAACCTCTGTTATGTCTCTGTAATTGAGAAATTATGTTGTTATATGGATACATGTAATAATACGAGTAGCACAACATGTTATATATATATATATATATATATATATATATATATATATATATATATATATATATATATATGCATGATTCCATATCCTAAGTTTCGTAATCTGATGACTTGCTATTCCAAAATAAATTACAGGGTTTGGGTTTGGCCTTAAGGCCTTATACATGATTTTAGTATGTCAAACATAAATGTTTTCAGAAATTTTACACCCTTATAATATTGAGCATGTCAATACGAAGAGACCGAAGTTTAAATGAACGGATTCGGTGTTATAACGAATCCGTAGGGACAATTTTCATGTTTTATTTTCTAAACCTTCATGAACATTAAAGTCAGTGAATTTTTATGTTTTAAATATGTTATTAAGTGTTTAAAATTGTTAATGTCAGTATATAAATGTTGGGTTGTGTTTATACATGAACTATAACATGTGGGTATGTCTAATTTCGAGTAGAAAATAAGAAATTGGGAGAAATTGGCATTTTCTACGATTTTGCGCGAATTGCCATTTCTGTGTCTAGTGCGCCGCGCCGCAGCGCCGTCTACCTGTACATTTCCCGCGCCGCAGCGCCAAGACTCGAGTTGCAGCTCCACGGCGCCATAGCGCCAAGTGTCCGGCCGTAGCGCCACCGCGCCACAGCACAAAGATCACGTGTACCAGTGGAGCCGTAGCGCCACTCTCCAGAAAATTCAGAAATGAGATTTTTAAAATATTAAAGTCTAACAAGTGTTAGTGAATTGATGTAATGAACATGTAAATATGTCAGAAGAATAATGTGATGATAAAAATATTTGTTTAAACATGTAAATAACATAATTACATGTGGATTAAATTATTGAACACATAATTAGATTATTATTCATGAAGTGATATTATGTGACAGTAAATGTGATAATTTGACTAAGTATAATCAATAATTAAAGTAGACAAAGAGAATGAGTTTATGATGATTAGTTAAGTTATAATTAACTGCTATTGTCTATGTGAATGGTATGTAGGATTTAATTCAAAGAACGTGCTTAGTTAAAGTGTAATCTACGCACGAGGCAAGTTTCCTAAACTTAAACTCTTAAATTTGAGCAAGTTCCCTAACCCTACTTGTCATTATTGTTCAAGTTTATTATTTACCTTGAATAAGTTATCGTTACTATTATTCAAGTTCAAATGTTATATTAAAAATTGATTATCTTTTCAAAGTATGATTTAGTTATACAATAATTGTTCTATTGTATACTTCTTGAGATTATTATTCAAATTGAATATCAATATTGTTGAACCTTATTAGACTAGTGAAACCTTAATGATTCAACTAGTCCATAGTTGATGAGCGATCTAAATTTCAGAATCCTTGATGAATTATCCAAACCAAACTTCCTTTGGTGCGAACTCGAATGTCAAACTGAGATGAACAACCATGTATATGGGATTATTACGCTTTAGCGTTAAGATATTGTGCACAGTATGGTACTAAGGGTTGATCCCCCTAAGTACGAGAAGAAGGTCCATAGTCTTATGACTGTTAAAGGTTTCAAGTATAACCCTTGTTACCCTAGGACATAGTTCAAGGTCTTATGACCCTCAGAATTCTTTTGATTCTTGTTATTCACTCTTGATTCAAAAGTTGAGCTTTTATTCAGATGTCTTTGATTTATTCGCATGTTATTATACTGTTATTTCATTTTTATACTTGTGGGTATTTGTGCTCACTCTTGCTTAATAATAACATTGCAGTTAAGAACGAAAGAGCTGACGAACCTTCCACTAGTAAGGGCAAAGGCAAAGTTAGCAAATGATGGAGACTTGTTATTTGATATGACTTGTTATTTTATATGATGTATTTGTTTAAGACTTAATTATTTATAATTCCGCACAGATGTTTAAGGTTAGTTTAACCTGGGATTTTATTATTATTCAGATGTTGTAACCCTATAAAGGAAGGATTTTAATTCTATTTATTGAATGGTTGCAATTATTATGGGTAGATAGATAGATGATATTTGTTCAGTGAACACCAAATCCCGTGGAATCGAAGTACCTGGATTTGGGGGTGTCACAGATAATTCAAGGATGTGATACTAACGAATATCCTTGGCCCATAGTGCATGGATAATTTGATGATGTGGATTATTTATTGAGCTGTGTTACAGCGATAAAATATTGATGATGAACTTTTAAATCATAGAAGATAGTAGATATCATGCTCTATTTGACTCTTCTAATGGATTGTTTATTCCGGTGCAGTTAAACTTGTTGTCTATTGTATTCTATCAGTTTAACACTGTTGAACGCTAACGATAATTTATTCTGCATTATCTTAGTCATAATATTCTTTATTGGGCTAGTTGAGCTCATCCTTTGCTTTTATTGTTCTCTTTAGGAAATGAGAATATAGCTGAGACTAGTCGGGTACTGGAGTGACGGTCCAGATGTTTGCTTTAGTAGTCCTCACTATTCTGTGAAATAGTGTAATAATAATTATAATGAGGACTTCATTTGAGTTTAGATATTGTTTAGGAGACAATATTCGTGTTAAAACTCTCAGCTTATGTTACACGACAGTTGTATAATTAAGTTTGTATTTGTATTCTGTACCATGTATTTGGCGACTCAGAATGGGTTATGTATACCTATTTTGGGGGCGCCACAGTTGGTATCAAAGCTTACGGATATGATCCCTGGTTGAGATTTGAGACTAGAACTAGGAGGGGAGAGACGGGTAAATTCTTCGCTAGTATGACCTACCTAAGCTTATTTGCTATTTAATTGGCCAGTCGGAATATAGGGATAATATGTGGAATATTAATTAACCCTTGTTTTGTGGCAGTATTTGAAAATGACATCTGAAAATCAAGAGATGATCTCATGTAGAGTTTTAAGTGATGAATCGAGGAGATTCATTTAAAGAATAAATATTGGAGTATAATATTTTGTTATAACAACGATTTTATTGGGGAGTAGCTATTAAACTTGTTTGTAGGATGTCAGATGAAGAAGAAATTAGAGATATCCATGTGGTGAGTGAAGAATTAATAGTCGCACCCAAGCTAGTCGTAGAGGTAGTAGTTGAGAGTGAGGAAGAAGAGGACCCTGAGGAGGATTTATTAGGAGAACTTTATGATTGAAATATAGAACTGCAAAATCGTATTCATGAGTTAGAAGAGCAGGCTAAAGAACGGCATGCAATCGTGGAGTAAAAGGATGTTACAATTCAAGAATGTGTTACCCGATATATGATGCTTGAATAGAAGCACTCTTTGGCAGAGTATAAGATAATAAAGCTGCAATCTGAGAATTCAAATGTCAAGGATCAGCTGAAAGAAGAAACAACTGAACATGAAAGAATGAAGGATGCATGGGTAAAAGTCGCACGACGCATTGATATTGGGGGAAAGAGAAGTTCGATCTAAGAAGGCTAAAATAGATTATATGTATTTCTTTTTTTGGATAGCAATTGGGAGAACCCAACATCGAGTTTTGTATTACCATGTACATTATGGTCAAACCCAATTCGATATGGATCGAAGATTAATGATTCAGATCATGGATCAGGAGTACGATGAAGCAATTGAGGGTGGAATATGCCCTATAGCGAAAGTCAATTCCAGCAGTAATGATGACACCAAAGGCTGTCTCGAATAAGTCAAAGTCGGTGGTTCAAGTGAGAGCGCTTTTCGTAACTTCCCAAAAAGTGAGGAACCCGAACGAAGTTATCATGGGTAAGCTAATCATAAACTCTTGTAATGTCTATACCTTATTTGATAACTGGTTCTACCCATTCTTTTATTTCTCCTACTTACACTCATTGTTTAAATTTAACTCCTGAGAAATTAAACTTTGACTTATCTGTTAAAACTCCGTTGGGAGAAACCTTCATTACATCCATTATTTATAAATCCTGTTTGATTCAAATCGGCACACTCACATTACCTGTTGATCTTATCTCTTTGAAAATACTTGCATTTGATGTGATTTTAGGAATTGATTGGTTAACTACTCATCATGCTAAAATTGATTATTTTCGTAAGGTTATTTGCTTTTATATTCCTAACAAACCTCTTATGCGAATTCAAACAACCAAACCACTAAAGTCAATCACTGTCATATCAAGCCATAAATTCATTCGTTTATTGAAAAACGGATGTCAATCTTTCTTAGCCCATGTCACGGATTTAAACAAAAATACGTCAGATTTAAATGATATTTTTATTGTTAATAAAGTTCCTGATGTATTCCCTGAAGAACTTCCTGGCCTACCCCCAGAGCGTGAAATTAAATTTTGTATCGATCTTGAACCAGGTACAAAACCCATTTCCAAAGCCCCATATCGAATGGCTCCTATTGAACTTCAGGAGTTAAAAACCAAACTGCAGGAATTGTTAGACATCTGTTTCATTCATCCTAGTACGTCTCCTTGTGGTGCTCCTGTTCTATTCGTAAAGAAGAAAAATGGGAGTATGCGACTTTGTATTGATTACCGGGAGTTGAATCATGTCACCGTAAAAAATAGGTACCCGTTGCCATGCATTGATGACTTGTTTGACCAGTTGCAAGGTGCTAAATTCTTTTAAAGATCGATCTTTGTTCCGGATATCATCAGTTAAAAATTAAAACTGATGACATTCTAAAGACTACTTTTAGAACTCGGTACGGGTATTACAATTTTCTAGTCATGTCTTTTGGATGGACTAATGCTCCTACTGCCTTCATGGATATGATGAGCCGAGTATTCAAGGAATATTTGGATCATTTTGTGGTTGTCTTTATTGATGACATCCTCATATACTCCAAAAGCCATAAAGATCATTAGCAACACTTGAGGCTGTTACTCCAAAAGCTTTGTGAAAACAAGTTATATGCCAAGTTAAAGAAATGCGAGTTCTGGTTTAAGGAAGTAGTATTCCTTGGGCACGTGATATTAAATTACGGAATATTTGTTGACCCAGTGAAGATTGAAGCAATTCAAAGCTGGGAGCAACCTAAGTCAGTGACCGAAGTACGTAACTTTCTGGGCTTAGCTGGTTATTATTGGAGATTCGTGGAAGGATTTTCTAAAATCGTTACTCCATTAACTCAGCTGACTCGAAAAGATATAAAATTCGGTTGGAGCAAGAAATGTGAGAAGAATTTTCAAGAACTCAAGAGGAGACTCATTTCAGCACCTATTTTGACAATACTGTCTGTTTCGAAGGGATTTGTCATCTAAAGTGATGCTTCAAGCAGAAGGTTAGGATGTGTTGTCATGTAACATGGGAAAGTCATAGTCTATGCCTCACGACAACTCAAAGAATTTGAGAGGAATTATCCTACTCATCTCATCTAGGTTTGCTATGCTCTTCAATATTACATCCCTCAGATTTGGTTTTCTTCTTGTGGCAATGGAGGTGGACATGAAAATTCCGGTGTGTATGATGGATTTGGAGCGTAATATTGGTCATCATAAATGTAGCTCCCTGAAGAATCCAGGTGATACCCCCAATCTCGGTGATAGCTAGGCTCTGCATAGTTGTTGAGGTAATCACCACTATATGGTACCGGCTCAAAACTGACGATGCATTGATGACTCAGATGATTTCCAATATAATAATCACAAGTAACCGCCACACTTTGACGACGTTGTACTGCAAAAGCGTCAAACTTCCTCGAAAGTGTCTCAATCTGTGCTGATAATGCAAAAAATGCATTGAGTCCATCAATCCTTGTTTCCCTTGGTTGAGTCATGTTTGCCATCCTTCGACTCTGTTGGGCTGCGATAACCTCCAACATCTTCGAATTTGCCTCAATTTGTACTGACTCTATAGAAAATGTATTAAGTCCATCAATCCCTGTTTCCCTTGGTTGAGTCATGTTCGTGTATGGCCATTGATACGCAAAGTCATCCATGGTACCTAAAAAGAGAGAAATATAGGAAGAGAATTAGAAATAAAAATAAAAATGTTTAAATTAAAACTAATTTGATTGAAATTAATATTGGTAAATAATTATTAAATTAATTCCCTAGCAACGACGCTAAAAACTTGTTGGGTAAAATCTAATTACGCACAATACGCAAGTATACGTGGTCAACAAGTAATAAAGTAAAAGTAAAGTATCGTTCCCACGAGGAATTATTTAATACAAATTACCATGTACTAACCCGTAACCAACTCAATTTTATTTAAACGACTAAATTTCAAATTATATAAATTAAATTATTTAATTACACTAATTCTAATTACCACTAATTAAAAATCAGATTACGGATATTTAAGATCACAACTTCACTTATTACTTCATTTAAGTTAACACACTTCTCATCAATTATTTTCTATCCTGAATTGTTAATCAAGAACACTAAAGTAGATAAAACCACCTCTCGATGTATAATACCCATACCCACTTAAATCCATAGATGATAGAATTAAGCAAGACACCCTAATTAACTAATCCACTATATCTCTATGTGAATTACAATTAAAAATGATTTAAAGCACAAGTTCTCTATAAGATTACATATGGCGTAAATGCATATCTCTATCCTAAACACGAATCATGAATTCCATCTATACAGAATTCACAAACACACGCTATCATGATCAAATCTAAATTTATACTTCATCTCTCGAGTTCATATAGATTATCACGGTAATTGATGGTCAATCAATTAAACAATTAAGTCCAAATCACAATAGACAATCCTCACAATAGAACATAATAATTGATAGCGAAGCATATTAAAATAAACTACACAATACGATCCATTATAATCTCAAACAAAGAATTAGTTCACGATTATTGAATTAAAACAAAGAATCAACAATTAAAGATAGAGATAGAAGAAGATGAGAAGATATAATCTATTGTCTGTAGATTTGATGCTCTCTCTTTGCTCCTACTTTGAATCTTCAATGGTCTCCAAGTTGCTTCAATCTCCAAATCTCATAGGAACTAGGGTTTTGGTCCTAATCTACTCTAATCTAATCTAATGGAATCTATCTCTCTCCTCCAATCCTTGTTATTCTCCTCCTTTTATAAGTCCCTTTATATGTCTTTAAGTCCTCTTGGAAGTCCTTGAGTCAATCGGATCGAACCAATCCTTCTTGGACTCAAATTTGGACAAAATTTGCCTTTTCTACGCGTACCCCCGCCCCGGCGGGGGTTTAGCCTTGTAAAGGGTCCTCCCCGGCTGGCTAGGGTTCTATTTTCCAGCTGGTACCCTCTCCCCAACGGGGGTTTTGTGAAGAGAAAGCCCTCCCCGACGGTCCTTTTTCTGCTCTGACGTCCTTTGGAAAATTGGTCATAACTTCTTCGTCTGAACTTCGATTTCGATGATTAAAGATGTTTCAAAAAGAGGAGACATAGATCTATAACTTTTATGCTTTGAGTGTTTTGAAATAAGGACTGGACCAATGCTTAAATGGGCTCTGAAGTGGCTGTTATGTAAATGGTCACCCAAAACAGTGAAGTTCAACGTCCGTTGGTACAAAGGTCATAACTCATGCATCCGAACTCCGATTGGAATGATTCAAGATGTTTCGAAAAGCTAAGAAGAAGCTCTACAATATAATCAAAGTTCCAAGCCAAGACCATGAAATAAACATGAAAGCCCAAACGATGTCCGGATTGCTTTTCTTTGCGATTTCATACCAATTCTTTGCGATTTCAGCTCCCGAGCATATAATCTACAAAACGAACATAAAATGCGTGAAAAGTAACTAAGAAACATGAGATTAAGCAATTAATTTAAGTAACAGATACCAGATAAGTAGGTATAAAAACTACTTATCAAAGACTGCATGGTATGCCAATATCCATAGTTTCTGATCGAGACCTAAGATTCACTTCACGATTTTGGGTCAGTTTGCAGAAAGCTATGGGAACGGATTTACGATTTAGTTTGACATATTATCCTGTAATGGATGGGCAGTTGGAGAGGAATATTCAAAATCTTAAAGATCTATTAAGACTCTATGTCCTTAACTTCAAAGAAAGTTGGGACAAGTTCTTGCTATTAGTGGAATTCTCCTACAACAACAGTTATCAAGTAAGTATCGGCATGACTTCATTCGAAATATTATATGGACAAAAGTGTCATTCTCCAGTATGTTGGGATGAGGTGGATGAAGCAACGTTGTTGGGACCGGAGTTGGTACACATGACAACGGAAAATATTCAAATGATCCGGTAACGTAAAAAAACCTCACAAGATCGACAAAAGAGTTATGCTGATCTTCATCGAAGGGATGTGGAATTCAATGTTGAGGATCATGTGTTGTTACGTGTTGCTCTATGGAAAGGAGTTACGAGATTTGGTAATAGAGAAAAGATCAATCCTCTATTCATTGGCCCATTTGAAATCCTTGATCGAGTAGAAACTATGGCCTATAACTCGTCTTATCGCCAAGTATGTCTCGTGTTCATAATATTTTTTGCATATCTATATTACGTAAATATGTAGAAGACCCGAACCACATTATTGAATTAGAATTAGACGAGATAGTGAAAGATTTAACGTATGAAGAGATACCTGTTAAAATATTGAATAAAAAGGAACATATTCTATGCTCCAAGGTTATACCTTAAGTCATTGTTTTGTGAAGAAACCATGATGTTGAGGAAATGACCTGGGAGTTAAAATCTAAAATAAAATCAAGGTATCCTCGCCTCTTTCTCATACCGGTACGTACACCAATTTCGAGGACAAAATTTCATAAGAAAAGGAGGTTGTAAGACACCAACTTTTATGAATAAAGATGAATTTTTCTCTAAATATCATTTTTGAATATTAAGGTGTGAATTTATTATAATGTTATAGTTGTGGGTAATATTTACAAATTTTTCAAAGTAAGCAAGTTGTTATAAAATATTCGTTTGGTCGGGGAATATTTGTTTTATCAGAAAATATTCGTACGACGGCACAATCATTGGTGGACACCACAATAGAATTACTATTGGAGTTAGAAAACGATAGAAATAACTTTTTGTGAAAATAACTGCAAAAATTTTATCGTTAACTGTTGAAATACCCAGTCATAAAAGTACAGTAATACGTGTGGTTGCATAGTAGCACATGGTATTGTACAGTATCTTTGATTATTGATGCTTACGTGAGAAGTTACTCAGTTTTATTCAATTATTACCACAGTAATTGCTACATAGTATCTCGTGTTATTGATTCAATTATTGTAACAATATTTTATATTATTAAATTAATAATTGAGACGACAAAGTTATTCATATTATTATTTGTATTATTGACGATGTTTAGAAAGTTCTGTCGAGGAAAGGATGTTGGTCACTTAATTGCGTGGCAATAAGGAGAAATCCTTATCGGAAAGCCCTCTCTTTTCTGAAAATGATCTAGTTGTTAATATTGTGTGTTATAATATTAATGATGAATGTTATTAAAAATGTGTTTTTAGAAGCCAAGTGAATTGATATAAATATAGGGAATTTTTATAAAGTATTTGTTGTAAGTTTGACTTATTACATGGACCCCCACTTACCCCTTTTTCAAAATCGTCGGTAGAAGTTATCTCAGTTTTTCTTATTACTTACTTATATATATATATATATATATATATATATATATATATATATATATATAAAATAGAATATATTATATTTTATTTACATAGTGTTGCATAGTACTGCATAGTGTGTGCATAATGCTGTATAGTAAAATCAAAATTTTTAAAAGTTTTTCGTCGGTTGAGCGCACGTGATTTCTACACTGCTCACCCGTAATTTTCGAAATTTAAATAGTGCCATACCATTCTCCTATAAATAGAATGCTTAGTTTAGAATTGAAAATCACACTAGAATCAGAGAATTCTTCTTCTATTATATTGAGCGTATTTCTTTAGTGTTTAAGGAAGCTTTGAGTGTAGAAAATAGTACAAGTTTTCTCCAAGAATATCTCTGATATACCAGTCAGAATTGCTACATGAATATTATTCTTGAATTTTATTCCACAAAGCAGATATCATGTTAACAATTTATACATTTTTAAACTTTGGATAAATTAAAAATTTTTAATATTTATCCTTGATTTTGTTTGATTGATGTTTATATCATTGTCATCATCCTCATGCTTATATTGTGATAAAAGTCATCTTTGGCCCGTAGTGCATAGATGGACTATTGATTGGTATGATTATGACTATGTATCGGTATGATCATGACCATTGGTGATAATAATTAATATCCTTGGCCCGTAGTACATGAATAATTCATGGATGTGATACTAACGAATATCATTGGCCCATAGCGCATGGATAATTTGATGATGTGGATTATTTGTTGAGTTGTGTTACATCGATAAAATATTGGTGATGAACTTTTAAATCGTAGAAGATAGTAGATATCATGCTCTACTTAACTCTTCTAATAAATTTTTTTTTCGCTGCAGTTAAACTTGTTGTCTATTGTATTCTATCAGTTTAACACTGTTGAAGGCTAACGATAATTTATTCTGCATTATCTTAGTCATAATATTCTTTTCTGGGCTAGTTGAGCTCACTCTTTGCTTTTATTGTTCTCTTCAAGAAATGAGAATATAGCTGGGACTAGTTAGGGAATGGAGTGACGGTCCAGATGGTTGCTTTAGTAGTCCTCACTATTCTGTGAAATAGTATAATAATAATTATAATGAGAACTTCATTTGAGTTTGGATATTGTATAGGAGACAATATTCGTGTTAAAACTCTCAGCTTATGGTACACGATAATTGTATAATTAGGTTTGTATTTATATTATGTACCATATATTTGGCGACTCAAAATGGGTTATGTATACCTATTTTGAGGGCGCCACAATTGAGATGATATGAGGGAAGCTCTGATGACGACAGACCATGCTGCTAGTGCTGATTGGTGCATTTTCCTTTTTAGGATGACTGATAAATACCTGAGTGTTGGGTAGCCATGGTTTCTAAAATTTCCCCAGTCTTGCTTGTTATCCAAAGTAATCGCTTTGTTGTATGATTGACAAAAGGGCTAACAAGATGTCGTGATCGAAAAGGTCTTTTACCTCATGAACCACATGGTGAACAGGTAGTTGATTTAGGCTTGATTCTTGGGTGCCCCAATCCTCGTTTCTAACTTGTAGTTTCACTTGGGTTTGATGGCCATTTTTCTTCTGATCTGATGAAGGCTTGGGATTGAAGGTGTCAGCTCTTTGAAGGTCCTTAAAGGGGCCATTAGATAGTTACTTACATCGTTGAGTCAATGCTTTTTGTGATCTCTTGGATTAGATCTATACTTGCTGATGATTATCATTATTTTAACTTTGATGATCTATACTCAGCTTGGTTGGTGATTTGATGGCTTCAACCGAGTTTGGTTTGATCTGTAAGGTTTAAATTGTAGCTTTTTTCTTAAGGAATAGGTCGTCGGGTATGAGATAAACTTTGCCACGATGGTATAGCACATGTGCTTATGTAGGTCAAAGGAGATCAAGTCTTCTCACACTTTAGGATTGATGAGTTCCATCTTTTATGATTGCCATTTCATCCCTGTGACTGGTCGTCTTGATGTATCACTGTGATCTCTTCTTTTTCGGGACTTGTGTCAAATTTGATGGAATGACATTGAGGTGTCGTTGGGTCTTTTCAACATGGGTGGCTGACCTTAAGGGTTTTTCTTGGGTGTAGGTCTTTCACAGAAAGTTGATGAATGTGATTGAAATCCAGTTGTACTAGAAAGCCCTCCTTCTAGCGCCAATGTTAACGCCAAGATCCGTCCATGCGCTCAAATCACCAAAGCGCATCCAATCTTGCACAAAAATGAGTAAACATCGAAAGCTTGACGGCTTGGGCCGCCGGGGGATAGCTCCGGTGTGAGAATAAGTACATGCTGATATAAGGTTAATAATGGAGGCTTAATGCTCTAGTGCTGAAAAGTAATAATTTTCATATACCTTAAAATCAGTGAAGAGCCTTATATTTATAATTTCTCGCCACCTTCATAAAATCCTTCTCTGAATTAGATTATGGTTCTCACCCAATGACCAATCCTTGACAGAATTGTATCAAATCTCCTTGACTAGTTATTGGGTTTATGTTTGGGTTGGATTTTGGGTTTAGAGGTAGAGTGTTTGTTTTTTTTAGGGTTAGACCGCACCATAGATGGTTGCCTACGTACTCCCGTGGATGGGGGAGATCAGGTCTTTCGTAGTTTAGGATTGGTCTAGTTGATTGAGACTAGTTTGATTTTATTTTATTGACATGGAAAGTAAAATACATAATGCTAAGAAAGTGATACCGACCCATATCTCCTGGAACTCGCAACTTTATCCCCTAGATCTATGTATTCCTAGCTAGCTGAGGCCTGATAGTCCAGTTATCAGTGGTTATGTTGCCTTCGAGGTTCGTGATAGAGGTTACCTCCTGGTTATAAATATCTTCGATTACTGGCATAACTTGATCACCTCTTGATTCGCCATATTCCTCGGGGATGCTCAGACTGGACCCGTCATAAAAAGGGATGAACTCTTGATTCCTCGATAGGTTGGCTTCCCCGACAACCTCACCACCTTTTTCTTCATCTGTTCCTTCACCTTTTTATGGGCTTGAGAGGATTTGACTATGAAATCTCGCTCGAACTGTTGTTGTATTCCTCCCAAGGAACTTATCTTTTTGGCTTTTTCGGCACTGGGAATAATTAGTATTTCATCCTTATCATCTAGAAGGGTAAAATCAGGAATGTGGTTACTAACTTTTGGCAATAAGATGTTTGATGGAGGTGGATGAATTTCCCAAAATAGCACTTTTTAAAGGCTCATTTTCCACCGAATCCTCTACTTCATCATTCAATATCTTATCTACTAAATTAACCAGGAAACATTCTTCGTCGTCTGTAGGAAACTTCATAGCCTTGAACACGTTGAAGGTGACTTCTTGATCATAAATTGTCTTTGTTAACTCACCTTTCTGAACATCTATGAAAGTGCATCTTATGGCTAGGAATGGTCTCCCCAGGATGATAGCTATGCTTCTGCCTTCTTCATAATCCAAGATGATGAAATCAATTGGAAAAACGAATTTGTCCACTTTAACCAGCACATCTTCTACAATACCCAGTGGATAAGTAATGAACTTGTTAACAAGCTGTAAAGAAATATTCGTCGGCCTTGGAGCCGGCAATCCCAACTGATTGAACACTAATTGAGGCATTAAGTTGATGCTCGCCCCTAAATCACATAAGCATCTGTCGAAACACATTTTCCTTGTTGAATAAGGTATCATGAAGCTTCCTAGATCCCTTAGTTTCGGAGGTAACTTGCGCTGAAGTACTGCACTACATTCTTCAGTCAAGGAAACTGTTTCGAAGTCCTCTAGTCTTTTCTTCCTTGACAAGATCCCCTTCATAAAATTTATATAACTTGGCATCTGTTCCAATGCCTCAGCAAAAAGTATGTTGATTTGTAGCTTCTTGATACCTATAAAAACTTGTTGAACTGCTTATCTTCCCTTTGTTTCTATAGTCTTTGTGGATATGGAACAGGGGGTTGTATAGGTGGTGGTCTACTCACTGGTTTCTCAGTTAAGTCTTCAATATTCTTCTCCACTTCCCCTTGTTCAAAACCTCCTTTACACAAACTTTTATCAGGCCCACCTTCATCACCGCGCGATTTCCCCTTGTAATTGAGGCACGGTCGCGCCATGCTACAGTCCTGTAGTCTGCTTCCCTGATCTTAAGGTAATGGCATGACACTGCTCCTTACCCTCTTTTCTTGGATTGGCTTCTGTTGTACTTGGCAATGTCCCTTATGGTCTGTTGTTCAGTGAATTTGCCATTTGGCCCATCTGAGTTTCCAAATTTTTTATAGCCATTGCTTGGCTCTTGATCATCACTTCTGTATTTTCCATGTACTTGAGCATCATCTCCTCCATTTCTGACTTTTTCTCTGTCTGAGGTGCAGGTGGTGGATGATGTTGTTGTTGTTGTTGAAATCCTGGAGGGTAGGGTGGTTTCGAAGCATATTATTGGTGAGATGGTTGTGACTGATACTGATTTTGAGATTGAAATTGTTGATTTAGTTGATGTTGATTGTTTTGGTTGTTGCTCCAGCTGAAATTGGGATGGTTGCAGTTGTTGAGGTGGTAAGAGTTCTGAAACTGATTCTGAGGCTTTTGGTAGTTATTCACGAATTGCACCGATTCTGAACTGATAGCATACTGATCGGTTTGATGTGACCCCGTACAAATCTCGCATAAATAAGCAACTAGTTTTACCTTACTCTCTGCCAAAGAATCAATTTTCTTCGCCATAGTTGCCGTCTGAGCTGACAACTGCGTAATAGCATCCACCTCTAACACTCCCGTAACTTTAGGTTATGACATCCTGGCTGTAGGATTCTATAAATCATTAGTTGCCATTGTCTCTATAAGATCAGAAGCCTCTTCATAACTCTTAGCCCATAAGGCTCCTCCCGCAGCAGCATCCACTATCGGCCTAGACTGCCAACCCAATCCATTGTAACAAGTATTGATTACCATCTAATTCGGCATTCCATGATGGGGACATTTCCTTAGCATCTCCTTATAGCGTTCCCAGGCTTCATATAATGATTCACCCTGTTGTTGCTCAAACTGGGATATCGCAATCCTTATTTTTGCTGTCTTAGCAATTGGGAAAATATTGGCTAAGAACTTCTGTGCTAAGTCCTCCCATGTAGTGATAGACCCCGCAGGCAATGAATGAAGCCAACTTCTAGCTTTATCCCGTGAAAAGAATGGGAACAGCCTGAGCCTAATTGCATCCTCAGACACCCCATTGTATTTAAAGGTATCACATATCTCTATGAAGCTCAATAGATGATAATTCAGGTCATCTGCAGCAGCACCCCCAAATTGAACCATATTCTGAACCATTTGAATAGTTTCCGACTTGATCTCGAATGTGTTGGCTACTATAGCTGGCTTTACTATGCTCGACTGCAACTCATTAATCTTAGGCATCGAGTATTCCCTTAAGGCTCTATGCTGCAATTCTTTGGGCTCTTCTGCTGCCATGTTGGATGTTGAAGTTTCAAAATCTACTTGTATATTTCTACGTGCTCTCGATCTCCAAGCACTACCATTGATATTTTCTTATGTAGGAATCAACTCAGGATGAGACGATCGAGTGCGCATATACTATGCACAAATACCTGAAATGAAAACAAAAATAAAATAGTAATAAGATAAGATAAGAATTGTTTAGGTCACACAAATTTAGCTTTAATTGATGGAGACAATATTAAAAATAAACGCCTTTCCCCGGCAACGGCGCCAAAAACTTGTTAACTCCTTTTTGTTTTAGCAAAACGAACTCTAACTCATGCAAGTATACATGGGTCAACAAGTAGTACAGAGTAAGAAAAGTATCGATCCACGGAGAAAGGTGATAAATCTAAATTATCACGCAACAACTTAATCATTGTATTTATATGCTTAAACGATCAACTCACAATTAAACTGAATTCTAAATTAATTATCAACACAAGAATTATAAATACTAAAATAATGTAATCAAATTGGAAAGAAATGGGATTCTAATATCATTTAATGTTTCATCTAATTTGCAACCCTCATGTAATGTTTAATTATTTATTATGGAAAGCTAGTCAAGAGCACAAAAGTGGAACATAACCATCTCTCAATGAACTATGTCCAATTTACACAAAATTCACAATTGATAGAATTCATGCAAGTATCACAATTACCAAACTCACTATATGTCTATGTGTATTTATAGCAATAATGACTTTAAGTGCAAGCTCTCTTCATGACTACACAAGGTGGACCGATATATGCCTATCTGGGACACGAATCACAAAGCTTAAACAAATTAGCCTCATGAACATATGCCATTATGATCTAATCCACACTTATATTTCATTTTCCAACTCCATACAAGCAATTAGAGTGAATGGTGATCAAACATTCAAGCATTTAGCATGATCAAAATGGGCATTCCATTGATAAATATGTAACATTACAATCAGGTATACATATTTAAACTATGCATCAAAATCCATTAGAATCCCATAATGGAATTTAGTTCATTTCTAAACCAAAAGCCATTATGGGAATTGAAGCAAAACATGGAAATGAACAATTTAAACAAGAGATTAAAGAGAATTGAGAAATCAAATCTGTAAATTTATACTGCAAAGTCTATTTCCAGGCTTGTTCAAATCAACAAAAATCTCCAGAATGCAAAACTAATAATTATTAAGTAATCTAAATAAAGAGAGGAGCTTAAGGTAGTAATCAAATGCTCTCACTCTCTCTAGAGTAGTCTAAACCTAAGAACAGTAATGAAAAAATGAAAAACCACGTCTGGCCAACCATATCGTCTCAAATGAGCAAAACACGCTCAAATTCAAATTACAAAAAGTCAGCAACTTAAACAGAATACGACTGACGCGGTCGCGCGATGGTGCAAAGGTTTTTGGGCGCGGGCGCGCTGTTAAGCAGTATGCCAAGTGTATAGCATGGGCACGCCATGGTCCTTTGTTATTGAAGTGCGGCCGCGCAGCTGCCTTATCTGCCTCTATATTCTCTTTAGCGTGGGCACGCCATGTTTGACTGTATTGGCAGTGCGGCCGCGCTACTGCTGCACTTTGCATTCTGCTGGCTTCTTGTTGTTGCTACTGTTTGTTGCTTCCTTCTTCTTCAACTCTTTCCTTCTTCACTCTACTTCTTACTTGATCTTCCTTCTCACCTGCTCATGTCCAGCTGTTATCTACATTCTTGCTCAAGTCCATCATGCTATGTTAAGGCTATCTCCATGCCACTTCATGCCATTCCATGCCTTTCCATGCTATGGGAGTTCCAGCTATGCATACTGCAAAATAAACATAAAAAAAGCAAATAAAACATAATAAAAACTACTTAAGTTGAGCATAATTCTCATGAGTTGGTAACCAATAAGTAGGTATAAAACTTACTTATCAATTACTCTATCTGAATCCTTCAGATTTTTCACCTCCAACTCCATTTCTCTTACTAATTCTTCATGTTCTGTCAATACAAATAATTTTTCTTGGCTCTTCCTTATTAAAGCATCTGCCACTACATTAGCCTTTCCCGGATGATATAGAATATCACAATCATAATCCTTGATCAATTCTAACCATCTCATCTGCCTCATGTTTATCACCTTCTGTGTAAAGATATACTTCAGACTCTTGTGATCTGTGTATATCTCACACTTTTCTCTGTAGAGATAATGTCTCCAAATCTTAAGGGCAAACACTACCGCAGCCAATTCTAGATCATGGGTATGGTATCCCTTTTCATAATCCTTTAACTGTCATGACGCATACGCAATGACTTTACCATTCTGCATCAATACGCAACCTAGTCCTTTGTGTGACGCGTCATTATACATTGTAAAACTTCCAATACTATTTGGTAAAAATAACACAGGTGCTTCACTTAGTCAATTCTTCAATTCCTAAAAACTTTTTTCACACTTTTCTGTCCACACATACTTAACAGTCTTCCTTGTAAGATTAGTCAATGGTGTCGCTATCTTTGATAAATCTTGAATAAACTTCGATAATATCCTCCTAAACATAAGAAACTTTTGACCTCTGTCGGGGTCTTCGGTTGTACCCAATTTTTCACTACTTCTACTTTAGCTAGATCAACAGAAATTCCCTTGTTGTCGATAACATGTCCCAAAAATTGAACTCTCTTCAACCAGAACTCACACTTTGAATATTTTGCATATAGCATCTCCCTTCTCAATGTTTCAAACACCATCCATAGATGTTCAACATGCTCCTTTTCAGTCTTTGAATGCACCAGAATGTCGTCAATGAACACCACTAAAATTTATCCAAATATGGTTTAAATACTCTGTTCATTTAGTCCATAAAAGCAACTAGTGCATTCGTCAGATTAAACGACATCACTAATGTGAAGACCCCGAACTCAGGTACTTGAAACCCGAACTCGGTTCATCACGATACCATTTCTATGAGCGAAATAATACTAATAATAATAACAGTAATATAAATATCAAACTTAACTTACATTTATCAGAGTCTAATCCCAAGTACGTAACCTTTAAACATTCATTATAAACCATGATAGATAATATATATCATACTTGTCTTAATAACATTAAACTATTACATAAGATAACGTTCATTCATTCATTCAGCGACCTTTCCCTTTTTCTTGATCTTAGCTGAGCTCTCTGATCATTCACACTTAGCTGAAAACATTTAAATTAAGCAAGGATGAGCATTTGAGTGTCCAACAAGTAATAACAATTATATATATATATATATATATATATATATAATATGAAAGAATTTAAATGTTTTTTTGTACTATTCTTCTACAACAAGTCAATAGTTGTGAAGTATTCTGAACCGATAATAATAATATAACAACTCTCTTTCAAATTTTTGAAACTACGTATTGACTATAAATAGGGTTTAGGTAACATGCCATGAACATTGTTTTCATTTTCGAAAAGGTTAAACAGAAATTCATTTGTAAAATGTAAAGGTAAGATACTTGCCTGAAGCGCTGCTTACAGTTTGTAATTTAGATTTATCGCTTATCTCAAGACCTATCATTAACAAGATCGTTCGTTCGATTAGAATAACATATTATAACACATAACACTGCTTATTACAGTCAGCACATACCCTAATCACATTGTCACATATGTTCCATAACCATTGAATCACAAATAAACACATATTTAATTAAATTATCTAAGTTCAGATCAATTTCTGAAACATGTCGGTGTACCGACAACTTTATCGGGTAATCATCGAGTCTAAGACTCTATCCTGTAACTCAATATTCGTACGTATCAGTCATATTATTTTTAAATGACTTATAATAATTGTAAAACATTTATTATGATTTATCATAAATTTCAAACCTCGGAATCATATTTAAATTATTTAAATATTAAACAATTCTATTATCATTAATATTTAATTAATATTAAACTATTAATGAAACCATTGCCAAAAGGTTCAAGTTATTTATAATAACTTAAAATACTTTTAAATTATTAATATTATACTTAAATGATTTTTAAAAGAATAAAAATTATTTTTAAATAATTATCATTAATATTAAAGTATTAATGTATTATTTATCAAAATATTAAAAGTCCTTAATCATAACTTAAAATATTTTTAATTTATTTATATCCTTTTTAAATGATTTTTAAATAAATAAAACTATTTTAAAACTATTTATTTAATATAATTATGAAATAAACTTAATATCATTTATTATTAATATCATTAATATTAAATTATTAATAAAATTATCCTTTAAATATTAAAAGTTATATTTTATAACTTAAAATATCTTTAAACACTTTATTTTCATTTAAAATGATGTTCCTAATATTAAAATTATTTTTAAACTAATTTATTTAATATAATTATTAAATAACTTTAGTATCATTAATAATAATTAATTAATGAAATTTAACTTTAAATATTAAAAGTTATATTTTATAACTTAAAATATTTTTAAACTATTTATTTTCATTTGAAATGATTTTTCTAATATTAAAATCATTTTTAAACTAATTTATTTAATATAAGTATTAAATAGATTTAATATCATTTAATATTAAAATATTAATATTTTTCATGACAAAATATCAAAAGTCATTTTTTTATAACTTAAATAACCTTTAAATCATTTTTCTATAATTTTTATATCATTAATTCTATTTTTCATAATTTATTTATTACATTTATTAAATAACTTAATTACCATTAATATTAATTAATTAATGAAATTTCATCACAAAATATTGAAAGTTATCAAAAATAACTTAAATTATTTTCTTATGCCATAATATAATTTTAAATGATTTTTTATGTATTAAAATCATTTTTAAATAATTTATTTAATATTATAATTAAATAAATTAAATACTTTTAATATTCCAAAAATATAAAATATTTATGAAATATATTCAAAATAATTAAAAACTAATTTTTAGAATTTTAAATAATTTTTAATAATTTATTTTGTATTTTTAATAATTAAAAACTAATTAATACTAATTATTTAATAAAAATATAATTTTTATAAATTAACTGTCGCTAAAGACCACCTATAGCGACAGAACCGTCGCTATAGGTGTTCTTCGTGTTCTTGAGCTTAACCCAGAAATTCATGTGCAGTAACGAGTGTACTACTTTGACCGGCTCCAGATCTTAGGTTATCACGATTCTGGGCTTGATAGTGTGTGGGTATTGTAGTATAACTGTAAGTCTACCATTAACAATCGATATCATGGCCAGAACACAACAAATCAGAGAGTTATAAGCCCTCAAATCTCTTGTCAGAGTTGTTCTTCATTTCTGGGTTTTCCAGAAATGAAGAACAGTTCATACTGCCTTCTTTCGATCATCATAACTTGCTTCACAGGCCTTATTTATGAGATCTAATATGTTCAGTGTGTAGACAACATGCAAGTGAACAAATATAACACATAACATAGATCTAAAAACAACAAACAAAGCAGATCTTGTTCGGTCAAACATTGTCAGAAAAATAGCTCATGAAGAAATCTGGGTTTTCCAGATTTAAGACAAAACAGCCGGTTAACCCTACTTTGACCGGAAATATCTTTTATTATAAACACGATCTAAGTGTTATAGATGCATGGTCATGTACCCTACATGTCAGTCTAGAAATGGAGTACAACAACATTGCCAGAAACCTTATCAGAAGCCAGATCTAATGCTTACAAAACGTTGTCAGAAATTCTGGGTTTCTGGGTTTACCCAGATTTCCAGAATTCGTGCTCGATCAACTCACTTTGACCGCTTATATCTTACGATCTAGACATGATTTGACCCAGTTTTCAGTTCAAGATCATAGTCCACATGGCAAAGAACATATCCATAACATAAAACACACATAACACTTAACACACAAAGATCTAGAGGCACTGACATTCGTTGTCAGACCACTGTTTTAAAATTTTTCCAGATTTTGTAAATCATCAAATCCGAGCCTATAGATGTTATGGATCTAACATCTATCAACCCAGATCATTGATTAACACCTTATACAACATGATTAAACATAAAAACACCATATCTAACATAGCATACATGATTAAAATTTTGGCTTAGGTTTTATACCTTTCTTTAACAATTTCTTGATTCTGACTTTCTGATTTGCTATAGGTGTTAGAGGGGCTTTATTTTGTGACTGATTTAACAAAGAAATCTGGAGGTTTTAGAGAGAGAGAGAGTCAAGGATGAGTATTGTGAGCAAAAGAGGCTTTAATGTAAAATTTTCTCTCTCCTTATCTATATATATGCTTGGATACAATGCATATAGATGAAATATATGGATGATATGTTGTAGTTCTCAGCACATGGCTGTCAAGAGTTGGTAAGCTACCACATATATGACAAGATTTACACTCCATCCTAATAAAGAATTGCAAAAGGGCAATTTGGTCTTTTGGTAAATCATTTTAATAGCAAAATTATAACTTGTCAAACCCTTAGGGTTTAGTTTAGGGTTTGAGCCCTTTTAGGGTTTAAAAAAATAATTTCTAAAATTTCCAATTTAGGGTTTGCACAAAAAAAATAAAATAAAATAAAATAATAAAATTTTAGTTTCTAAAAATTGAAATTAGGGTTTCTTAATTAATTAGGTTTCCTAATTTCATTAACTTGATAATTAGGTTTATGTTTTACTAATTATCATTAAGCGTGCCTAATTAGCAATTAGGGTTTATAATTTAAAAAAATTAATAATAAGGATTTATACTCTTTAAAAAAATTAGGGTTTTGAAAATAATTAAGATTCTCCCTAATTAGGGTTAATATCTTTAATACCGGTCATTACACACATTATAATGATTACATAACAGTCATAAGCTTGCATTCGAATCTTGAATTAAGGTTTAACTGCTTGAACTAGGGTTTAATTATAATTTAAATATTATGGTTTCTAATATAATTATTAGGATTTCTATAAATTTAATATTTCTAACTATTAATTAGGGTTTACCTAATTAATCATAGAATTATATAATACACACATAAATCGCATAACACAGTCTTGAATCTCCCATCTGAACTTCAAAATAGAGTGAAATAAATTAATGTTAGGGTTTTGACATTAAACACCATAATTGACCAACCATTTTCTATACACACATACCGTTCGTAAGTATAGCACTGAAAAATCAATATATAATTAATATAATATTCTTATTCTCATTCCTTGATCAAAATCTAAAATTAGGGTTTGAATTCCATATCTGATTTATCTGACTTATATACCATTAATAATTAAGTTAAAATAAATAACTTAATTATTCTAACATAAATTCATATAATAAAATAAATAATTATTATAATAATAATTCTATAATCATTTTATATATTATTTAAATAATATAATAATCATATTTTCATGAAAAATAATTAATAAAAACATTTTCACTATAAAAATAATTATTAAAAGAATAAACTTTATAATAGTCAATAATTCTAAAATAAAAATTATTTGTAAACATTCATATAATAAATATATTTTTATCTATTGCATAAATACATACACACATTATCTTCTACAAATCCTCATCCTTAAATTAAAAAAAAAATTTATACGCAAAATTCATGATTTATTTATATAGAAAATATCGGGTTGTTACAACTAAGAACTCATAATGGCCGTAACGAGTTCTAAATGTTGTCTTTGATACATCCTATGTCCTCACCTTCAACTGATGATAACCAGTCCTCAAAATCAATCTTTGAAAAACATCCCGCTCCCTTAAGTTGATTAAACAGATCGTCTATTCTTGGTAACAGATATTTGTTCTTGATTGTCACCTTATTCAATTCTCGATAATCCATACACAATCTCATCGAACCATCTTTCTTCTTTACAAACAACACTGGTGCTCCCCACGGAGTTACACTAGGATGAATGTACTTCTTATCCAATAACTCTTGTAGTTGGATCATTAGCTCTTTCATTTCTACCGGAGCCATCCTATACGGTGCTTTCAATATCGGTGATGTCCCCAGTACTAAATCGATTAAAAATTCTATCTCACGGTCCGGTGGAAGTCCAGGAAGTTCTACTGGAAAGACATCCCCAAACTCATTGACTACATGTATTTGTCCCATGTCCAAATTCACTATCCGTGTATCCACTACATGAGCCAAATACACATACTTTTTGTAACATCCTCTTCGCCTGCATCATCGTCAGACAACTCATTTGTCTTGGCGACTTGCTACCATAAAATACAACCTTAAACTTATTCGGTGTCTTAAGGTGTATGTTCTTCTTCTGACAGTTTATAACTACCTCATGCTTAAATAACCAATCCATCCATAGGACAATATCAAATTCTCCTAAGCGTATCAGAATCAAGTTCACGCTTAGCTTATGTCCCCTTATTTCCACACAACAATTTCTATGGATAAACTCTACAGGGATCACTTTTTTGTTTGCAACTTCTATATTCATCGGGTTCTTTAACTTTTCACAGGGTAAATTTAATCTTTTTTGTAAATTCATCAAACACAAATGAACAGGTAGCTCCCGAATCAAATAATACATATGCATTTATATCATTGATCAGAATTATACCTGACACAACCTCCTTTGATGCAACTGCGTCTTGCAAAGTCATGTTAAATGTTCTTGCTGTCGGCTTATTCTGCTGAACGAGTCCTCCAATGGTTAACTTTGTAGAACTGCTCTTGTTCCCACATCCTCCATCTGAATTCTTCTTCAATGGATAATCCTTGAATCGATGTCCCGTTCCTCCACAAGAAAAACAACCACCCTTCTTCGGTTAGGACAATTTGGCAAAATATATCGTTCCTAACCACAATTATAGCTGACATTTTTCCCTTTCATACACTCTCCCAGGTGATTCTTTCCACACTTTGCACACGCTGGCTTCTTCTGTTGTGTATTCCCCTTGTTGCGTTCCTAATTCATTACCACTGTTGTTCCACTTTCTTTTCTTATTGTTACTGCCACCACTGCTGGCGCCCTGATTTCCACCTTCTATCTTCTTCTTGTTCTTTTCCTTATTATACTTGGACACCGCTTCACTACCACCTTCTGTAATGATAGCCTTTTTTAATAACGTTGAAAACGTATTAATATGTAAAACTACCTCCTTGCTATATATCCAAGGCTTCAATCCATTCTCAAATCTGCGTGCCTTTATTACCTCCATATCCACCTGATGTGGTGCAAATCTTGCAAGCTCGTTGAATTTGGATGGATACTCTGAAACTGTCATGTTCTCTTGCTTCAATTTAAGAAACTTCACTTCCATCCTAGCTTGCATGCTCGGTGAGAAACAATTCTCGAAAAATAACTCTTTAAACCTTGTCCAAGTTACTACTACTGTTCCGGCTCTAGCCTAGTTTGACTCCCACCAATAATTAGCTTCACCTTTCATCAAGTATGTAGCAAAAGCTGTCTTTTGTTCCTCTGCTACCCTAGCAATAACAAAATCTTTTTCCATTTCCTTAATCGAAGTCTGAGCTTCTATAGGGTCTGTGGTTCCCTTAAATTTTGGTGGTCCGACTACTTTAAAGTCTTTAAAATTCGCCAACCCATTATCTGACCTATCTTTAGCTGCTGGTGCTCTATTTTGCATAGCCTGAGCTAACATGTTAACAAAGTTCTACATTGGGTCTACTTGACCTCCTTCATTATTTACAGATCTTTCCTCCCTCTGGTTACGATTTTGACGTCTTGGCGGCATTATCTGATTACACAATACTTTAAGTTATTACTTCAAGTTTCCTTATATGTTATATCTTCTGAGTTTTTAAAATATAACATGTAATTTAAACTCTAACAATTATATTATCATGATGTTGTATTAACAAATTCAACTTGCTAAATTGACTAATTTAGCTTGCTGAATTAACACGTTCATCTTACCGATTAACACATTCAGCTTGCTAAATTAACATATTCAGCTTACTGAATTCACACATTCATCTTGCTAAATTAACATATTCAGCTTGCTGAATAACACATTCAGCTTGCTGAATTTTAATCAAACATGTAATTATAATACTACATTTATATTCATATACCAAATTTTAGCATCATTCACTTACATGCTTGGCATATTTCTATAAACGGTAACTATCCCATTTTATACATCAAAAGATGGGATCTACCAAAAGATATATTCTCTCATACACATAAATGGGGATATACCAATGTACATACTACCTCACACACATACTGAGATTTATATCAAACATATAACTCTAATAAACAAAAAGGGTACTACTGCATCTATCCACATACCATCCCAACTAATATATCATTGACTGCCCGACTGAGCCTCATCGGTCTGAATATGCTCATGAGGCGCAACTCCATTCACTCAAAGTCGAACGGAGCGGCTAGACTCTCTAATCTCGAAATATGACCTCCCCTCACCTGCTGGGGGATTCGCATACGTTGCATCTAGATCCCATCCCGATGACTTCATCCTAACTCGTCTGGCCTCCACCTCAAACTCTAACTGATCCACCCTCCTCGCTGCTCAGACCTGGGCATCCTCAACTCGAATCCTATCAGCGATCTCTAAGTCAAACCTCATGTGCAACGCCTGATGCTCATTACTCAAAACTGTAAACTTATTCTCCTCTTGTTCTAGTCTTGCTTTCATCTATGCTAGCTCTAACTCAGCCTAGTGTGCTACATCTTGGTACTGCTGCTCTGTAAACTGATTAATATGATTCTCCATCTCTAATTGTGCTACCCTTTCCTATAACGTCGTGTTTCTTACCATTAAATCCCCAATCAAGATATCCTCCACAGTGTCCTCAACCTCTATAGGCTCCTGAACAGGGACCACCTAATCCTGTTCCACTAAATAACTATCATGTCTATCTTCGGATATCCTTCAATACCAAAAAAACAATAACAACATCAGTATCACAATAAAATATATTCATTGATGAAATGAAATAATATTTTATTATGTACTACTCATACTCGATGAATTTCCTTAATTCATCTCTTATCATACTCTATACTAGTTTTCTTCTAAGGTTATAACCTAGGTTTCACATCCTAAAGTTTATAATCTACAACTCTGATACTAATATGTGACGCCCCCAAATCCGGGTTCTCTAACCTCGGGTTCGGTGCTCACGATCCATCATCATCATAATTATTCTATAAACTATTGCGGAATAATAAACATACATTGTTCATTATAATAAAGTCTTACAATAATATCCCAAGGTCTATTAACCTTAACATAAACATAACTTACTTAAGTTACCCTTAGTAACACAAAAGGTTTACACTACCAAAGTACATAATATAATATAATACCTAAACATTCAAATTATCTATTCCTACACTTTTCCTTTGTCTTTGTCCTTCTTGGACGTCTCTAGCTTAGCTGAAATAAATATCATGATATGGTAAGGGTAAGCAACGAGTTTTCTTAGCAAGTTTAAATACAAGGAATATATATAATGATTAGTAAGGAATTTATCATTCAATGTTCACCAATAGAAATCAATTGTGAAAGAACATGAATTAAGTCTTGATAACTGAATATTCGAATAATTGAATAATATATGTTGAGTGGTCATAATGACCATGAACATATGCGAAGGTTGTCAGTATTTAAATTTGTCTTTTTAATAAGTTTTGGTAATCAAGGGGATCAACCTTTCATACCCGGTGTATTATGCTTAAATACTTAATATACGAACAATAATTATTTTTCAATAATGCTTTAATCAAATTATTCTTTTTTGCAGTCTTGAGTCCTTACCAAATCAATTGGTGAAGAACAACTTTGAAAGCATATTTGATTTAACAAATTTAAAAATACATGGTCTAACTGATACAGTTAGCATAGATCCATATCTTAAACTGCTCATGAATGAAAGAACTTTAAATAATTCACATTTCATAATAATAGAACATGAGTTTAATTGCACCAAGTGCGAGTATCAACAACCAATATAGATGTGAATAATCAACGATAATTATTCACTAACATGCTTTGAAAATAATAACTCAAGTTTGAGTTAGAGAACTTGCCCCGATTGCGGTCTACTACTACACAATTTAGTTTACTTCTTAGTGAAAAGACATATAATTGATCTGTCGATTAGCATATCATAGTATATCTCATAATACTACTACTTATAAGTAAATTGGCTAACACTTTACCACATAATCAAATATTAGATAACACCCTAACACATCAGTATTATTATCGTTCTTTGAAAAATTTTGAATCACTATATCATATACATTATGATTTAACACTTTAATCTTTTATATTATAAGTTCTTCTTTGTAATCCAGTAAGCCAAATACTAATACTATAATCTGGATTATTTCAACATACCAATCTAGTAACCTATATTGACTAATCCAACAACCTGGATTGACCAATCCAGAAGACTGGATTCACTACTCCTTTAATCCAGTAACCTAGATTCAAACTGAATTTTAATTCAGTTAACTGTTTTCCAATCCAACAAATTGGATTCATCTGACTTCCAATCCAGCAACCTGGATTCACCAATCATTCAATTTAGTAAACTATTTTTCAATCCAGCAACCAGGATTCATCTAATTTTCAATCCAGCAAGCTGGATTTATTAATTCTTTTCACGAAAATACCAAATTAATTTATCATTTTTCTATCCTTTGGCCAAACATATATATATATATATACATACAAAAAAAGAATTAGCCCTATTATGCTCAACTCCAGAAATCTCCATCTCTTGAAATAATCTTGCACGTGTTAACGTGAACCCCTAGTTTAAATTTCATGACCATCGGAGTTATAGAACTCCGGTTATAGCGATTTTTGTCAGAAAATCTCAAATATTGAAATGACCATAACTTGGTCAATTTAAGTTAGAATGAGCTCATTTTTGGACCGGAGCTACTTTATATCATATATATACATGTCCCAAAAGGCCAAAATTTATTTCAAAAATTAAATGGCCGAAACGGCCCTTGCAAAATCTTGGGCAGTTTATTTTTCAAAATTTCATCTTTTACATACTTTGCCAAAAATAGTCCAAACGAAAATCTACAACTCCTTTTTCAGTGATTTCACTTGGGTTTGAAATATAACTCATCATATTATCATCCCAAATGTTTTCAAAATTTTTGAAGGTTAAAAAAATGACAAAACTGCCCCTGGCAGTGACTGACCAAAAAGAGTTTTATTTCCTTTCTAAAAATGAAACTATTTTGGCTAAAGCAGATACTACGGCTTGTGAACTCAATATTTTTGAGTGCTACTACTTGGGTTTAGTAGCTAACTTACATATCTAGCACCTCTCTTTGATGGATTGCAAAAAGAAGGTGTAAATCAAAAACGGTAGTTGATCAAAGGAACAGAAAACTAGGATTTTCTAACTTAAAAAAAACTAGTCTCTTTTCTCTCCTTTTGATTCACTTTCTAACACTCATATATCTTAGATCTAAACATGAAACCGTATAAAACATGTAAATCTGTAGTTTTCAAGTTGAAAAACAAAAACTCCATATTCCATTAAACAAACAAAAGAAATTGAAATAAGAGCTTTAAACTTAGGGTTTATACCTTGATTTTTGGGCTACTCTTCTTTCTCTTCCAAAGTATGAGATAAACTTTGGTTGCATCAATGGTGAAACTCCCTCTTCCTCTTCTCCTCTTCCGCACCGAATTCTCTCTCTCCCTCTCTTGCTTTGCTTTACTAGTAAATAAAAATGAAATGAAAAAGATATTAACCAGATTTTTGTTGGAAATAGTGTATAGATATAAGATATATATCTATACATATTCCCCCCACCTTCTTGCTCTATCTCTCTCCTTAATCATTGTAAGATTACTTACTAATCTAATTAAATGTGGTGGCTCCTTTAACATTTGGACACCTAGCTTAATGTGGAAATATCTTTTAAAAAATGTGGTTTGGAAATGATGATATGCTCTACCTTTTTCCTCTACTCATATTTCCGGCCAAATGGCCTTAATATCCTCCAAGTTTTATTTTCTTTTAATGTAATATTTAGTATACTAAATGTCTAAAATGCCCCCTTAAATTGGGCTAAGATTAGGCCATTTTATTTGATGAATTGGGCGTTTAAATTAATTCTTTGGGCCATATAAAAATTAACATATTCCAATACTTTCCATTTTACCTTACCCTAATTATTTAATTAGGGTTTCCATTCCACACATCTGAAATTTAAATCATTACTCTTGTACATTAAATTTTATAACGCAATTAGACTTACTTAAATTAAGTTATAAAAATTGATAAATTGAGATAATAAAATATATCTCTTAAATTAGTATAATTTTAAATATTATATTCTCCCATACCATTACCCTTAGGTTATTTTAATTTCCATACCTAATGTATAATTAGGTTATGAAACATTTCCTTGTAATTTCTTTCTATCAAATAAATAAGCACATGTACAAAATTACAATTCACATATTTTTATTACTTCCTAATCTTTTCACACACATCACAAAGTTTTCGATATCATTAATATTTAATTAATATATCTATTTACAAAGTGACTTGGAATTTCTTGTCTATTACAAAGTTTTATGGCATGAGCTAAAATCTTCTCTTCCTTTTTCCCCTATAGGTCTGAACCCCTCTCTCTATCTCTTTTAATTTTTTTGTTCTTGCTAGCTTTTGGAAAATGTGAATTAAACTTTTAATTGCAAAAGAAATGAGCTTTATTTATAGTTGCCAAAAGTGTATATATATAACATATGTATGTATATATAAATCTCCCAACATCTCATTCTTTTCTTGCAAATCTTGCTTTGCTAGATTTTAATTTAATGAAGCTAAATGGCTAGGGACACAAGGCTACTTGGACTGGTTAAACCACTTTGAAAAAAATAAAATACCCATGTGCCAAATCCCTCCTCTTTTTCTCGGATTCACCCCCTTTAAATTTCCTCATTTTTGATTTTTATATTAATTGCTTAATTAGTTACTTTAGCTTCTAGAAATTCCTCCCAGTTTGGGCTAAAGTTTGGGCTATTTAAATTATTGTTTGGGCTTTAATATAAATTGTTTTGGCCACTAGAATTATCATGGGTCCAACACATAAATTTTACATTACCGTATATATTTAATTAGGGTTTCTAGTCCAATCATTTTGAACTTTAAATAATTACATATATAGATTTAATTATATAACCCAATTAGACTTGCTTTAATTAGGTTTAAAATAATTAATTGAGATATTAAAATAAATCTCTTAAGTTAGTTCACTAGTATATAATTTTAATACTATAATTGTTCAATAACTATAACCTTTAGGTTATATAATTTTCATACCTAATATGTAATATTAGGCTACAAGGCTTTCTTTTTATTTCTCCTTATATGATAAATAAATATATACACATATAATATATATATATATATATATATATATATATATATATATATATATATATAGGGTGACTTAATTAAATATATAGGGTAATGTATTCATTTACAAGGTGACTTAAAATTTCTGGTTATTACATTCTCCCCTCCCTATAAGAATGTCGTCCCTGGAATTACAACATAAGAACAATAAAAAAGATTCGAATAATTCTTCCTCATCTTTTCCTCGAGTTATCATGTAGATTCTTCAGCATTGTGGTTCCTCCACAGAATTTTTACAGAATGTATAACCATATTCCTTAACTTTTACTATTTCCTATCTAAATTTTCTATAGGGATTTCTTTGTATGACAAGTCCTTCTCGACTTGCATAAGATATAACATGTTTGTAATTAGGCTTATATAGACACAACACGAACAAATGAAACACATTAAGAATATGTTCTCGTTCAGGTGGCAGTGCTACCTTGGATGCCACTTCACCTATTTTCTTTAATATCTCAAATGGTCCTATGAATTTCGGACTCAATTTTCATTTCTTGCTAAATCTCATTTTCCCTTTCCAGGGAGATACTTTCAAAAACATAAAACTTCCTACTTCGAAATCCCTTTTCTTGCCATGTAAATCGGCATACTTCTTCTGTCAGTCTTAAGCTGCAACTAGATGAGCTCTTATCATTTTGATGATCTCCATAATTTGCTGCACCAATTCTGGCCCCAACAGTCTTCGATCACCTACCTAGTCCCAATATAAGGGCGTTCTACATTTCCTCCCATACAGTGCTTCGTACGGTGGCATACCAATGCTCGCTTGATAATTATTATTATACACAAATTCTACAAATTGAAGATGTTCCTCCCAACTTCCCTTAAAGTCCATCACACAGGCTCTAAGCATGTCTTCTAATGTCTATATCATTCTTTTGCTTTGCCCATCGGTCTGTGGATGATATGTTGTACTTAATCTTAATTGTGTCCCCATTCTTTCTTGAAGACTCTTCCAAAAATTTGACGTGAAGTGCGGATCTCAATTAGATATAATTGATATCGACACTCCATGTCTTGAAAATATTTCTTTGATATACAATTTGGCTATTTGATCTAGATTGTACCTAATCCTGATAGGCAAAAAGGCGCTAACTTTGTTAGACGATCCACAATCACATATATGGTGTCGTAACCTTTTTGTGTTGCTAGTAGTCCTACCCCAAAATCCATCGTGATATGCTCCCATTTTCATTTAGGAATCTCTAATGGCTGTAATAATCCGTTGGGTCATTGATGTTCTGTCTTAACTCGTTGACAAGTTAAGCATCAACTGACACATTCTGTAACCTTTCCCTTCATATTTTGCCACCAAAAATGTTGACATAGATCTTGATACATCTTCGTGCTTCCTGGGTGTATCGAATATTTCATACTATGGGCCTCTTGCAAAATCTCTTCTTTTAATTCTGGTACAATACGTACCCAAACTCGTTCTTCGAACCTCAACAATCCGGTGCCATCAATCTTATACTTTAACTCTTCACCAACAACTAACTGCTTCTTGATGTTACCACAATCTTCATCATTTTCTTGAGCCTGTTTCACCTTATCTAATAAGATTGGACTTGATTCCATCTCCATCACTCTCTCTTTCGAATCCTTTAGATTTTTTACCTCCAACTCCATTTTAGCCATTTCTTTTACTAATTCTTTATTCTCTGTCAATGCAAACAACTTCTCTATGCTCTTTCTGCTCCAAGCATCTGCTACTACATTGTCCTTTATGGGATGATATAAATTCTCATAATCATTATCCTTGATCAATTCTAACCACCTCCTCTGTCTCATGTTCAACTCCTTCTGTGTAAAGATATACTTCAGACTCTTTTGATATGTAAATATCTCACACTTTTCTCTATCGAGATAATGTCTCCAAATCTTAAGGCCAAACACTGTCGCTGCCAATTCTAGGTCATGGGTAGGGAAACCCTTTTCATAGTCCTTCAACTGGCGTGATGCGTACGCAATGACTTTATCGTTATGTATCAGCACAAAACCTAGTCCCTTGTGAGACGCATCACTGTACATTGTAAAACCTCCCGTACTATTTGGTAAGGATAACACAGGTGCTTCACTTAGTTGCTTCTTTAACTCCTGAAAACTCTGCTCATATTTCTCTGTCCACACATACTTAACCGTCTTCCTTATCAAATTAGTTAACGGCGTTGTAAACTTCATTTACACAGCTGTCGTGCAAAATACAATAATATCTATACTCAAATTAAGTCTTTATTACAACTATTGTCATATTATTTTACAACATAATGAAGACTACTATAGTGACTATCTCGTACCGTGACTCCATTCTCCGATTAGTCCCAACTATATTCTCATTTTCTGAAGAGAATAATAAAAGAAAAGGGTGAGCTCAACTAGCTCAATAAAGAATATTATGACTAAAATAATGTAGAACAAATTATCCTTTGTCCTTAATAGGGAAAAATCTGATAAAATACAGACAACAAGTTTTAAATCAATAACTGCAGCGAAAATAGCAACCCATTAGAAGAGTCAAGTAAAGCATGATGTCTACTATCTTCTATGATTTAAAAGTCTATCATCAATATGTTATCCCTGTAACACCAATCAATAATTGTTTCAAACCAATGAATTATCTATGCACTACGGGCTAAAGATAACGTTTGTATCACAAGTGGTCATGATTATGCCAAACACCTGTCTATCTATGCACTACAGGCCAAAGATGACTTTTATCACAAACCTTTATCTGTAGCATTAAAGGTCATAATTATACCAATATACAATTCCTGATTATAATCATACTAATCAACAGTCTATCTTTGCACTACGGGCTAAAGATGACTTTCAGCACAATATAAGCATGAGGGCGATGACAATGATATAAAGAATGAATCAAATGAGATCAAGGATAAATATTAGATATTTATAATTTAATTTATCCAGAGTTCAAGAATGTTCAAATTGTCAACATGATCACCAATTGTGGACTAAAATTCGAGAATGATATTAATGTATCAAAAATAATTTGGACAGAAAAGAAACCAATTTTCCCGTGAATAGTACCCTGAATAAATAGTACCCCGAGTGAATAGTACCTCGGATGAAAATATTAAAATTTAATAAGAAAGTTCAAACCAATATTTCAATGAAATGATATTAGATGAAGCGCAAACTATTAAGGATATTCTACTAATTTTAGGGATTTTAACCATTCAATAATAAGGTTATGGAAACAAACAATAAATTTATACCATAAATGGAGAAAAATATAAAAGAAAACGATAACAGTTGACGAGTACAAAAGAAATGATATCCCACGAGTATGAAAGAATATACAAAACTGCAAATAGATTTTCACCCATCATGCGGTAATCCGCGTAGACAAATCATTTCCATAACTTAATAAAGAATGAATACGAATGGTTATTCACTAAACATGCGGTAATCTGCGTAATACAGGTTATTCCCACAGATTATAAAGAATAGAATGACAACGCTTATGAGTATGAAGAAAATAACATCATTTACCATAGTAGAAGGCTAAATTTGACTGGTATAGCGGAGACTATCTGGAGGAAATCTTGCACTATTAGCTACACTCAAAGTATTCTTATACTAGAAAGAAATACACACAATATTATAGAAGAAGAATTCTTTGATTCTAATGTGTTTTTCATTTCTTAACTAAGCATCCTATTTATAGGAGAATGGCAGTATACTATTTAACAAAATAATCACGGATGAACAGAAAGTTTTTCACGGACGATTTCTCGGGCGAAATTTGATTTTCACTATACAACACTATGTAATAAAATATTCTAATAAAACAAAAACTTTATATAAAATATAATATATTCTATTTATATTATAATAAAACAAACAACTTTATATATATTATAAAAAATATTCTGTTTTATATAAAAAGTTTTTTATTTTATTACTATTATAATAATAATAAAATAAAACTGAGATAACTTTCTACCGATTGTTTGACAAATTAGCACATGGGGGTCTATGGAATAATAAGTCAAACTTACAACAAACGCTTCATGATAAACCCCTCTATTTATATCAAAAATTGAATAAATATCTACCATAAATCACTTATCTTCAATTAACACATTTTTAATCTTTCAACAATTATTCATCATTAATATTATAACTCACAATATTGCTAACCAGATTATTCCGAGTAAAGAGGGGCTTTCTGATAAGGATTTCTCCTTATTAGCGCGCAATTAAATAACCTAACCCATTTCATCGACAAAACTTTCTAGACATTGTTAATAATACAAATAATAATATGAATAACTGTGTCGTCTTAATTATTGATTTAATAATATAAAGTATTAAGCAGATGATACTATGACAATAATTGAATCAATAATATGAGATACTATGCAGCAACTACTGTGACAATTATTGAATGAAACTAAGTGACTTCTTACGTAAGCATCAATAATCATTATGCAATACCGTGTGCTACTGTGCAATATCGTGTGCCATTGTGGAATAACGTGTATTACTATACTTTTATCACAATATATTTTAACAGTTTAACGGTAAAAGTCTTACCGTTATTTTATGAAAAGGTTATTTTTGTTGCTTTCTATATCCGACAGTTATTCTATTATGGGGTCCACCAATGATTGTGTCGTCGTATGAATATTTCCTGACCAAATGAATATTTTATGACAACTTGCTTACTTTGTAAAATTTGCACATATCACCCATAACTATAGCATTATATCAAATCAACACCTTAATATTCAAAATAATATTTAGAGAAAATTAATCTTTATTCATAAAAGTTGGGGTCTTACAGGTTGTCCCCAATTTTTTACCGCTTCTACCTTTGCAAGATCTACAAAAATTCCTTCTTCATCAATGACGTGTCCTAAAAATTGAACTCTCTTCAACCAGAATTCACACTTAGAAAATTTCACACGCAACTTCTCCTTTCTTAATGTCTCCAATATTATCCTCAGATGCTCTGCATGCTCCTCTTCAGTTTTTGAATACACCAGAATATCGTCGATAAACATAACCATTAACTTATCCAAGTATGGCATGAACACTCTATTCATCAAGTTCATAAATACAACTGGCGTATTCATCAGTCCAAAGGACATCACTAAAATCTTATAATGGCCGTAACGAGTTCTAAATGTTATCTTTGGCACATCCTCCTTCCTCACCTTTAATTGATGATAACCAGTTCTCAAATCAATCTTCAAAAAATACTTTGCGCCTTTAAGTTGATTAAAAAGATTTTCAATTCTTGGTAACAGATACTTGTTCTTGACCGTTACTTTGTTTAATTCCCTATAATTCATGCATAATCTCATCGATATGTCCTTCTACTTTACAAACTACACTAGTACTCCCCATGGAGATACACTCGGTTGAATGTACTTCTTGTCTCATAATTCCTGCAGCTGAACCATTAATTCTCTCATTTCTACCGAAGCCATCCTATACGGTGCTTTCGATATTGGCGTTGTCCCTGGTACTAAATCAATCACAAGCTCAATTTCTCGGTCTGGTGGAAGTCTTGGCAATTCCTCTGGAAAGACATCCACGAACTCATTAACTACTGGTATATGCCTCATGTTAGAATTCATCCTCTGTGTATCCATTACATGAGCCAAATAACCCTCACATCCTTTCTTTGGCAATTCTTGGCCTACATCATCGTCAGATAACTCGTTTATCTTGGCGACTTGCTACCATAAAATACAACCTTAGACTTAATTGGTGTCTTAAGACTTATGTTCTTCTTCTGACAGTCAATAACTACCTCATGGTTAAATAACCAATCCATTCCTAGGATCACATAAAACTTTCCTAAGCGTATCATAATTAATTTCACGCATAAATTATGTTCCCTTATTTCCACACAACAATTTCTATGGATATACTCAACATGGACTACTTCTTTATTTGCAACCTCTATATTCATTGGGTTTTCTATCTTTTCATGAGGTAACTCTAATCTTCTAGCGAAATCATCAGACACAAATGAACAGGTAGCTCCCGAATCAAATAATACATATGCATTTATATTATTGATCGAAATAATACCTGACACCACTTCCTTCGATGCCACTGCATCTTGAACAATCATGTTAAACGTACGGGCTATCGGTTTACTTGACTGAACTGGCCCTCCAATAGTTAACTTTTTATTACTTCCTTTGTTGATGTTTCCTCCTTCAATACTCTTTTTCAGTGGATAGTTCTTGAATCGATGACTCATTCCTCCACATGAAAAACATCCTCCCTTCTTAGGTTTGGGACAATTTGGAGAAATATTCCCTTCTTGACCACAATTGTGACACATTCTTTCCTTTCATGCACTCCCCAAAGTGATTATTTCCACACTTATCACATGCCCTCTTCTTTTGATGTGAACTCCCTTGCTGATTCTCTGAGTTATTACCACTGATGTTGTTCCACTTGCGCTTTTTGTTGTTGCTACCATCACTACTGGCATTCTGATTTATGCCTTCATTGTTTTTCTTGTTCTCCTCTTGGTTATACTTGGATATTACTTCACTTCCCCCTTCTACAATGATTGCCTTCTCTAATAGAGTGGAAAACGAATTAATCTATAACACTACTACCTTACTGACTATCCACGACTTAAGTTCGTTCACAAACCTTCGCGCCTTTTGTGCCTCCGTGTCCACCTAATGTGGTGCAAACCTTGCTAACTCATTAAATTTGGCGGCATATTCAGAAATTAACATGTTCTCCTACTTCAACTCTAAGAATTTAATCTCCATCCTGGCTTGCATACTCTGTGAAAAGTTGTTCTCAAAAAATAATTCTTTGAATCTTTCCCAGGCTACAATTCCTGCTTTGGCCTTATCCTGATTCGATTCCCACAAAAAATCTGCCTCACCTTTCATCAAGTAGATAGCAAAAGTTATCTTTTACTCTTCCGTAACTCTTGCAATTTTAAAAGCCTTCTCTATTACCTTTACCCATGTTTGAGCTTCGATCGGGTTCATTGTTCCTTTAAATTATGGCGGTCTTACTGCCTTAAAATCCATAAAGTTTTCTAACCGATTATCTGGCAGATTCCCCACGACTGGTGCTCTATTTTGCATTGCTTGTGCTAACATATTCACAAAATCTTACATCGGGTTTTCTTGACCTCCTGCATTGTTAAAAAATTATTCTACTCTTTGGTTTTGAGTTTGTCTTCTTGGCGACATTGTCTAAATAAACAAAATGTTATATTATTATTTGGAATTTTACATTTTATGCGTAATTGAAACTTAGACAATCTGGTAAGCATAACATTGCATTTATATTCATATACCAAATCGTAGTGTCACACACTTACATTTTTCTGGCATATTACTAAAATTGCTAACTATCCCACTTAAACAATCAAAATATGGGATTTACCAAAACTATATTCCCCCTAAGCACATAAGCTGGGGATGCATCATACTTATATACTATCTCTCACAGTCTGACGTTTACATCATACATATATACCCTATAAACAACAAGGGTACTAACTGCATTTAAATATAATACATAAGCACTAAACTATCCCATCACTACATATCCTGACGAACCACATCCTCATGCTCCTCGTGCACATGTCCATCCATAACTCAACGATGAACCGAGCGACTCGTCTCTCCTACCTCTGTATGATACCTCCTAGTACCACCTTGTTGACTCTCGTAGGTTGTATCCAATGTCAGCCCCAAAATCTCTATCCTTACCTCACCTGCCTCAACCTCTTTCTCCAACTGGTTAACTCTGTTTTCAGCCTTAACCCATGCATCCTCGATCCTTATCTTGTCAGCAATTTCTAAATCAAACTCAAATTTTATAGCCTGATTCTTTATCCTTAGCTCTCCCAACTACAGTTCTGCCTGCTCCCACTTTTTCCCCAGCTCAGTGTTACGGGAAACTAATTGATGGAGTAATGACCTACATGTTGTGATGACGTCTCATATCCTTCAAATTATACTTTTTCCCCTACTAGCTCATCTTGTAACTGATAGGCTAATTCTTTGTACTAAAATTCTATAAACTGGTGGGTCAAGTTCTCCTCTTTTAAATGAGCGACCCGGTCTTCCAACTCCGAATTCCTAGTCATCAAATCTCCTATCACGACACCCTCAGCTGTATCCTCTATTTCCATGGGCTACTCATTAGGGTCCCTTTTCTCTTGATTAAAAGTATGACTATATTATTCTTCCTCAGGCATCCTATAATCATAACACCAAAAACAAATAAACAACATCATCAGTATCACAATAAAATATATTCATTGATAAAATGAAATGATATTTTATTATGCATAACTCATACTAAATGAATTTCCACAATCCATCTCCTAGCATACTCTATACGAGTTTTCATCTAAGGGGATAACCTAGGTTTCACATTCTAATTTTTTTTGTTAAGCTTGGTTTGTTTATAGAAAAAAAATACTATACAATGGCTAAGGGGCATACCCCAGGATATAATAAATTCATCTGGTGACATGCCAGCAGATGAGAATACTACAAAGGGAATGAAATCCCATTAACAAAAAGAATAATTAGCATAAAAGCAATCAGTGCATTAGCCAATTACAATAATATTGGCTAAAATTTGTGGCTCAATTAAAGGTTTGACAAGTGGAGAGATGAGCTTTAATCAACAAAATAACATCCGTTGCTATGTTAGAAGCAGGAGTATAGGAAAGTCTGTGAAGTCTAGCATTCCTGGCATCCCACACTTTGTAGAAAGAGATTGTAACAGATAGGCACAATTTGTTCCTTGTTAGATTTGAACACTGAAAGGAGATTAAGTAGTCAATAAGGTCATCCAATAGGAGTGGGACATTCCTAAAATTCCCCAAGTTGAGGACATGCCGTAGGATGGCTGAAGAGAACCTGTAGTTGAAGAAGAGATGGTCAAAAGCTTCAACTTATTGTTGGCAAAGAGGGCAATCCTAGTTACTTCCCGAGTAGTGGCTCGTACGATTATTTGTTGGAAGACGCTTAAGGATATCGAGCCACATTATGAAGAAGTATCGAGGGACATGCAGTCCATTCCAGATTATTTTGTCCCATAAAATAGTTGGTAGCCTTGATCTGATGCTTTCCCATAAGTGCTTGGCTTTGACTTTTATGATGTCTTTGTTCCCCACATTATAGAGTCTGTGTTGCTACTGTTAGGGGAGGGGGTAAGGAGGAGAGTTACCTTTTGAGCATAATAACATCATGGTGGTTGCTATAAGGAAGAACCCAGGTAAGTTAATAAGGATAAAGCTGACCTTTACCGAGTGAGGGAGTCCAGAGTTGGAAATGAGACTGGGACTAGGATTAATAGCCATGCCATTTAGCTAAAGGTCATACCATAGATCAACATTGTGCCCAGAACCAACAATATACCTCATTTGTTGCAGCGCAAAGGGTCTTAGTTTTAAGACCTATTTCCATATCCAAGAACAGTCAAGGGGGAAGAAATTTGCCAGAGGGACCTGCCTTTCAAGATAGTAGTTTTGATCCAAAGAGCCCAAAGAGAGGTATGAGATGGTTATATAATATACCGCAGGTGAAGGAGCATGAGGGCTTTATTCCAATCTAATAAATTTTTTTAACCTAGTCCCCCTTCATTTGTAGGATGAGTAATAGTAGACCAAGCTACTTTTTCCCCAATTTTAGCAAAAGAGGAGCCCATCCATAAGATTCTGTAAAGAACAGATTGTATAGCACGAAGAACTTCCTTGGGGAGCATGAAATGACTGCACCAATAGGATTGCATGGAGAAAGAATGGATTTTATCAGTTGTAGTCTACCTGCATAGGATAAGGCTTTAGTTGTCCAAGAGGATGTTATCTTAGTGACTCTGTGGAGCAAAGGAACACAGTCCTGAAAAGATAGCTTAGAAGAGATAATTGGAACTCCCAAGAATTTGGTGGGAAAGACTCCATGTTGGAACTCAAGAGTGGTTAGAATGCACTGTGCTAAAATAAGATTCGTGTTTTGTGAAGCCCCCAAATCCAGGTTCTCTAACCTCAGATTCGGTGCTCACGATCTACCATCATCATAAGCATTCTATAATTATTATGGAAATAATAAACATACATTGTTCATTATAATAAAGTTTCATAACATTGGTCCCAAGGTCTTCTTAACCTTAACTTAAACACACCATTCATATTACAAAAGGTTTACATAAGAAATCCCATTAGATAATAATAATTAACATTCATTCTAAATTATTCCTGGATCTTGCCCTTGCCCTTGTCCTTCGTATTGGATCTTTCAGGCTTAGCTGAAATAAATGTCACAATATAGCAAGGGTAAGCAACTAATTTGCTTAGCAAGTTTATATACAAGGGAGATATCATGACTGGAAAGAAGTTTTGCTTTCAATGTTCAACAATAATATAAGGCTGTGAAGGAACATGAATTAATAATTAACAATTGAATATTCGAATAATTGAATAACATAAACTGAGTGGTTTTAAAATAACCATGAACATTTGCCAAGGTTCTCAGTCATTTAAACTGGACCTCTTAATAAGTTTTGGTATTCAGGGGGATCAGCCTTTCATACCTCGTGATTTATACATAAACACTTAATAATCCAGCATTGATATCATGCATTAATCAAATTCGTCCTTTTCTCAGTCAAGAGTTCTTATCATATCAATTTAATAAGAACAACTTTTTAAAATACATTTGATTTAACAAATTTAAACATACTTGATCTAGCTGATACAATTAGCATAGATCTATCTCATAAACAGTTCATGAATGAAGAACTTTAATTTAATTCACAGTTCAATAATAGTAGAACAGGAATTTAATTGCACAAAGTGCGAATTTCAAAAATCATTATAGATGTAAATAATCATCAATAATTATTCACTAATATGCTTTGAAAATAATAACTCGAGTTTGAGTTAGGAAACTTGCCTCGTCTGTAAATTACGGCTACGCAATTAATTTATATCCACTATGCAGTTAAATTATCTTCCTTTGAGAGACCTATAGTTAATATTTCAATTAGTCATAGTATAACATTAGATTATGTAATTACATAAATATTATACATTACATTTAGTTCTTATAAACATTATCCTATCTTGATAATGTTACTATTAGATAACAACTTAAAATTATTAATCTTGATAATATTTAATTCACCTCTTAGTACCATTAGTTCCCTAACAATACTTACATTCGCTTACTAAAATTATTAACATCTCAATAATATTTTAATACCTTACTAATATTATTAATCCTCTTAATAATATTTTAATTATGCATCAATATTATTACCTTAATAATATCTTACTTATGCTTTAGTATCATTAATCATTTAACAATACTTTTAATCATTTACTAATATTTTATTCATTTAATAATATCTTATTCCATTACTAATATTATTGATCATTTAATAATATTTTATTCCTTTACTAATGTTATTATATTTTTAATAACATTTTATTTAATCTCGAATATTGTTATATACTCAATAATAATACTTTAATTTAATATTAATAATCTTTTAATAATATTTTAATCTAAGATTAATATTTTAATCTAATATTATTAATCATTTAATAATACTTTAATCATTTATTAATGCTAAAATCAAATATTATTAACCATTTAAGAATATTTTAAAGAAATTTTAATCTTAATATTTTTATTTACTTATCAATATCATATTCTAATATTATTAATATCATAATAATATTTTACTAATTTATTGGATTAATAAACAATTTATTCTAATAGTTTATCCTTTATTAAACCTCTTATTTAATATCCATAAAAGGTCATAAAATAATATTTTTTATCATAAATTACCAAAGTGCTCTAAGATAGTCAGGATATGATATATTATGAGTATTCAAGCATAAAAATCACATTTTTATTATTAAAGACAACATTTAACTATTTATTTCCTTTTATTCATAACTTAATCATTTTTAGGAAAAATAGCAAACAGATTCTAAAAATTCTCTTCTTCTGGATTTTGACATAATATGAACCTACAAGGATCCCCAAATTTTTCTGGAATTTTAAAAAATGATCTACTATTTTTAAAGTTCCTAAAACACTCGGATCTTGCTTCATTTTTCATAAATTGAGTTTTGCTCAGAAAAATCTGAAATTTTCAGAGTATGCTCTCCTAACATATATGAACCTACTGTAAAAATTTCGGAATTTTCCAGTGTATACACAGTGAGATATTTGAAGGTAAATATGTAGGAGTCTTTTACGGAAATAGTTATTACGCACAATCTATAACTCGAAACGTGTCCGTTCTTTTTCCTACATGTAGATAACTTCTCAAGGTACCTCTGTGAATTTTCCCAGATTTTTAAGAGACACAAAACTATCCGAAACAGTCCCAAGAAAAACGAGACAGAAGCTATTTTAGGATTTTTGAACCCTTAACATTCTAAGTGGACTGTTTTGGAGAAAACAGTCCCAAAGGTTTCAAAACTTGCTAGATTTGTGTTCTATCACTTGCGTTTATTAGATGACTTATGTATCTAGCACCCCCCCCCTTCGATGGATCACAAATCTAAGTTAGAAAACTTGAGTTACGCAAGATTTAGTGGAAGAAAACAAGAGTTTTCACCCTTGGAGAACATATGCTCACATTCTTCCTCTAAGCCTTTGATCTAACACTCAAGATACTTAGTTCCATACATGATGATATGTAGGACTAGGGTATCTTGAGTATTTGTTCATAAGCCAAACAAAACTCAAGCTAAAAAAATAAAGTAGAAGAAGAAGATGAAGGTTAGGTTATACCTTTATTTAATGGCAACCTTCCTTGATTTACCAAAGTAAGTGATTAACTTAGGATGCATGAACAAACTAGCACTCCTCTCTCTATATATATATATGGCCGAACCTCTCTCTCTTTTCTCTCTCTTGATGTTGCTAGCTTGGGAGAAAATTATAAGAGGAAGAATGAGAGAAGAAATGAAATGAAAAAAAATGAAATAAAAGGATACTTGCAAAAAATAGAGATACACTTAGTGTATCTAGCTATTATCCCCCACACCTTTCTTGTCCATTAGACAAAACTCCTTATCTTGTTCTTAAGTATGCTTAATGAGATTTTCCACCAATGAGGTGTAGACAACATTGTACTTTGTGTAAGAAATTAAGAAAAGTAAGGTCATTAGCTATTTATGAAAAGTGGGTTAGCAAATAGATTTGCCTTATATAGACACAAGGGGGCCGACCCTAAGGTCTCCTAAATCCTCCTTTTACTTTTATTTTTAATGCCCAATTTTGATTAATCAAATGTCTACAATACCCTTAATCAAGTGGGCTAAGTATTGGTTTGTATTTTATTTCATTTGGACTTCCTCCTTAATTGTTTTGGGTCATGTAATAAACATAGTCTAAAAATTTTAATATATGTTACCCAATTTGATTATTTAGGGTTTCCATTCCTAACCTTATGAAATTTAATTACCTATACATGTGACTTTAGCTCATTACCTAATTAGGTTCACAAGAATTAGGTTTAAAATTATTAGTCACTTGAAATAATAAGATTATCCACTTAAGTTAGTATACATATTAAATACTAATCTCTCATTATCACCATAACCCTTAGGTTATTTAATTGCCTCACCTAATGTATAATTAGGTTACGAAGCTTTCATTTTTAATGAAATCTATAAATGTATATATCCATAACTATAATATATATGTTAATTGACCAATGCAACACTTCACATATGTTGTCACATATTAACACACTATATAACACAAATTTTTAAATATCAATAATGTATATACATATATAGTGACATAAAATTCACGGTTATTACATCCTCCCCCCTTATAAGAATTCCGTCCCCGAAATTACCTATAGGGTTACTCAAAAAGATGTGGATAATTTTCCCTCATCTTTTCTTCGAGTTCCCACGTAGCTTCTTCAGTATTGTGGTTCCTCCAAAGAACTTTTACAGAATGTATAACCTTATTTCACAATTTCTGCTCTTTTCTATCTAAAATTTCAACTGGAATTTCCTTGTACGACAAATCCCTTTCGACCTGAATTAGCTCGTACGATATCACGTGCTTGAAATCAGGCTTGTATGGTCGTAGCACTGACACATAAAACACATTATGAATATGTTCCAGTTCAGGAGGTAGAGCTACCTCGTACGTCACTTCGCCTAACTTCCTCAAGATCTCGAAAGGTCCAATAAATCTCAGACTCAGTTTATCTTTCTTTCCAAATCTTATCTTCCCTTTCCAGGGAGATACTTTCAAAAATGCATGGCTTCCCACCTCAAAATCTCTCTTCTGGCGTTGTAAGTCTGCATACTTCTTCTGGCGATCTTGAGCTGCTACCAGTCGGGCTCTTATTGCCTTGATGATCTCTATAGTCTGCTGCACCAGTTCTGGTCCCAACAGTCGACGTTCACCCACTTCATCCCAGCATAAAGGTGTTCTACATTTCGTTCCATACAGTGCTTCGTACGGCGGCATTCCGATGCTGGCGTGGTAGCTATTGTTGTATGTGAACTCTACTAATGGAAGATGATCCTCCCAGCTACCCTTGAAGTCCATCACACAAGCTCATAGTATGTCTTCAAGTGTTTGAATCGTTCTCTCGCTTTACCCATCGGTCTGCAGATGATACGTGGTGCTCATCCATAGTTGCGTCCCCATTCTTTCCTGAAGACTCTTCTAGAAGTTTGACGTGAATTGTGTATCCCTATCCGACACAATAGATACTGGTACGCCATATCTCGAGATAATTTCTTTGATATACAATTTGGCTAGCTGGTCCAAACTATACCCGATCTTGATCGGCAAAAAGTGAGCTGACTTCGTAAGACGATCTATAATCACCCATATGGTGTCGTGTCATTTTTACGTTGCTAGAAGTCCCACCACAAAATCCATCGTGATGTGCTCCCACTTCCACTTTGGAATTTCAAAAGGTTGTAGTAATCCACTCGGTCGTTGATGCTCTGCCTTGACTCTTTGACAAGTTAGACATCTGTTGACGCATTTGACAACCTCTCTCTTCATGTTTGGCCACCAAAGTGTTGACGCAAATCTTGATAAATTTTTGTGCTTTCTGGGTGTATCGAGTACCTCGTACTGTGCGATTCTTGAAAAATCTCTTCCCTTAGTTCTGGTACTAGCGGTACCCAAATTCGCCCTTCAAATCTCAGCAGTCCGGTGCCATCAACCTTGTATTTCAATTCATCCCCTTCAGCTAACCGCTTCTTGATGTTGTCGCAATCTTCGTCCTCCTCTTGAGCCTCTTTAACCTTATCTAATAGAGTCGGGCTCGCTATCACTGTAAATAATTTCTCGTTGGTCTCCATCAGATACTTAACGTCTAAGTCAAGTTGTTCAAAATCTTTCACCAATTCCTCTTGCATGGTCAACTTAAGTAACTTCTCTCTGCCTTTTCTGCTCAAGGCATCTGCCACTGCATTTGCTTTTCCTGGATGGTACAGAATCTCACAATCATAATCCTTGATCAATTCTAGCCATCGACGCTGCCTCATATTTAGCTCTTTTTGCGTGAAGATATACTTTAGACTCTTGTGATCCGTATATATCTCATAATTCTCGCCATACAAATAGTGCCTCCAAATCTTCTAGGCAAAAACTACTGCTGCTAATTCCAGGTCATGAGTCGGATAACCCTTCTCATAATCCTTCAGCTGACGTGAAGCGTACGTAATGACCTTGCTATGCTGCATCAGTACATAGCTAAGACCGTTGTGTAACGCATCACTATACATTACAAATCCTTCCGTGTTGTCTGGTAAAGTCAACACAGGTGCCTGACTGAGCCTCTTCTTCAATTCCATGAAACTCTCTTTACATTTCTCCGTCCAAACGAACTTCACTATCTTTCTGGTAAGGTTGGTCAACAGTGATGCTATCTTTGAAAAATCTTGGATGAATCTCCGATAGTATCCTCCTAATCCCAAGAAACTCCTAATTTTTGTCGGCGTCTTTGGCTGTTCCCAGTTGATAACCGCTTCTACCTTTGCTGGATCCACTGAAAGACCATCCGTGTCGATAACGTGACCCAAAAACTGCACTCTCCGCAACCAAAACTCACACTTGGAGAACTTTTCATACAACTTCTCCCTCCTTAACGTCTCCAACACTATCCTTAGATATTCAACATGCTCTTCCTCTGTCTCTGAATATACCAGAATGTCATCGATGAACACAACAACAAACTTATCCAAATACTATTTAAACACTGTGAGAACCCAGAATTTCACATAATTCAAAATTTTCGAGTAATTTTTTTTTAAAATAGAAAGTACTTGAATCATATAAGTGTATATGATAATTAAGCTAGATAGTTAATTTATTAACTAAGAAGTATACTTAATCATTTTTAAGGAAGAGTAATGAAAGTTATGTAAGAAATTAACATAGCTTGAATGTTAGCCTTGATTAATAAATTAAAAGGATTTACAATCATTAAGTAATTGATTATTGATATGAGTATGTATGTGTTTATAATTTATTAAGTCAATTTGGGATAATAAGTTAATAAACTAGGAGAAATATGTTAGGACAAATGTGAATTAAGTACGTGATTGCGTAAATATGTATTATATAATGTGTGTTCATTTATTTTGCAAAGAGATGAAGAATAAGGTTATGTAACCTAATACATATGTTAGGTATGATAATTAAATAACCTAATGGGTTATGATTTAAGAGAATGATAGTATATTAAAACATATACTAATCCTTAGAGATTTATTTTATACGTCTCCATTAATTAATTTTATAACCAAAGGATATCAAGTCTAATTGGGTTATGAAATTATAGATATATGAGTAAAAAATTAACTTACTAATGTGTGTAAGGGAACCCTAATTAAATAATGGGGAATGGATAAAAAAATTAATAAGTATAAACTATGTTGAATTGCAAGCCCAAAGAATTAGAATTTTTAGCCTTAGTAATTAATTGATTGGCCCAACACTTAGCCCAATTAGGAGGGGATCTTTTGGACCATTAAGTAAGCTAGATGGAGCTTAAAAGATAATAAAAAGGGGGCCAAGAAGGCCATCATGGCCGAAATTTACATAGAGGGGAGAAAGTGGGAGGCATGTAATCATTATATTTCTTTAGTAGGTGACTAACTTGCTAGGTGTCAAGCTTTGGTCTCATTCTTATCTTTTTCATCCAACCCACAAGTTAAACCAAGAGTGCAAGCAAGCTTATAATGATAAGGAGAGAGAGGAAGAGTGAGACATTGGATGATGATTATAGATACACATAATATATCCATACTTAATTTACTAACAAAAATCTATTTTGTTCTTTCTTTCATTTTATTTTCTAAGTTAGCTATCAAAATAAAGTAAGAGAGAGAGAGAGAGAGCAAAGCGAGACTATGATCAAGAGAGAAGAAGAGAGAGAGGGAGAGTTTTGTAAGTTTTCAAGTTCCATAATCTAAGTATTAGGAAGAAGAAGAAGAGGAATCAAGAGAAGGAATAAAAAAATCCCTACTTTTATAGTTTAATTTCTCTTTATGATGATTTGAGTTTTGATTTTTGTAAAACTATGATCTTGAGGCTTAAAACCTTAGATCTTGATGTTTAAAAATGTTTTATGTTTAGATTCAACTCTTTTGTAGATCAAAAGTGGAAGCTAAACTAAGAAATATGAGTTAGGTTTTTCAAAAGATAGAAAATAAAATTTTGCTTTGCTTTTGTTATGTTTGATCTTGTGTTTGTTGATTATTTGGTGAATTAAACCATGGATCATGTTAGATCCATGAGTATATGAGTTATTTTGAGTTAATATGATGAGTTATGTTAGTGTTATGAGAGATCATGAAAGTTTTCATACAAAACATAAAGAGTTGAAAAATAAATTTTTGAGAAAACAAAGTATGATATGGAAATGACCATATCTCTCATTCTACTTTGAATTTTTGAGTGTGGTCAATTTCTGGAGTTAGATATATGAGTCTTCTAATATATCCAAGCGGAATCACTTAAAAAGGATTTACACATTTTCGTGTGGAATGATTTTGGTAAAGGATGAAAAATAAGAAAATGCTTAAAAAGCTGCTGCCAAGAAATTGGAAGGGCTGTTTCGGCCACTTATTTAATGAGATAAAATCTGGCCTTTTGGGGGATGAAAATATATGGGATAAAGTAGGTTGTGTCCAAAAATGAGCTCATTCCGACTTAAAATGAGCAAGTTATGACTATTTCAATTTTTGCGTTTTCTCGACGAAAATCGCTATAACCGGAGTTGTATAACTCCGATGCCCTTAAAATTTAAACTGTAAGCTCACGTTAACATGTGTAAGATCCCGCCAAGAGTTGGGAATTTTTGGAGTTAAGTACGAGGTAGCTAATTTCTTAAGGAATTAACTAGAAATTGATTTTTGAAAAATACTCGAGGGAGCTGAAAAATTCCAGAAAAATACTTTTTATGTATGGAATATATGTATATATGATTGGCCAAAAGATTAGAAAAGAATAAGTTGATTTCATATTTTCATGAATAGTGTATTTCAGCTTCCCGAAATGAACATTTCAGGTTGCTGAAAAGGGAAACTGAAATGTCAGGAAGTGAAGTCAGTTTTGTTTTAGCTTGCTGAAATAGAAACTGAAATGATATATTAAGTCTACTTAGTTCATAAATAGTTTGTCAAGTTATATTAAGAACTTATAAATGAACGGGTAAGTGTTAAGTCTAATAGAGTATAGTGTACTCACTAATGATTGGTTATGTGATTTCATGTTAAATTGTTATAAGTAAGATATGTGATGCTAATTAAGAGATCGATTTTATCAATGTTAGGTCTTACAAAAGAAGTTAACTTAAATTGCGTAGCAGTAGTCAACGAATCAGGCAAGTTCCTAACTCAACTTGAGTTACTATTTTTCAAGTATGGTAGTGAATAATTATTGATAGTTATTCACATCTATAATGATTGCTGTAATTCGTACGTAGTGCAATTGATTCTTGTTCTATTATTTGAACTATTTATAAATCATGTCTCAACTAATTGTTTTGGCAAGACTAATATTTGTTAAAGCATGAAATGTTCTATTTATTATGAACTGAATTATTATTGGAAGATCTATGCCATTGGATTAGGCTAGATTAGTATTGTTATTAATTATTGAAATCATAGTATTTCTTTGAAAGTAATCCAAATCATATTGTTGTGGTACGGACTCGTGATGTAAGACTGAGATGAACAAAATTTTAATGTCGTAAATCGACCTATGCGCTATTATTGAGTATTATGCATAATATAGGGTACAAAGGAGTTGGCCACTCCAGGTACTTGCAGAAGAGTATAGTTTAATTTTTATAACTAATTTATATTCTTGTGGAATAATTTAGTTTTAATAACTAAATGATTCCTCTAGTAGTTCGTGATCCTTTTGTGATCACTCAGCATGAAATCTGGGTATATCCCACTTTATTGAATATTGTTGCAGTATTGTTAATTCTTCTTATTAAATTGAATATTATTGAATCTTTGAAAGAATTTTACTCTTTCATCTTTGATATGTTATTCAGTATGAAATGGGAGAAAGTTTTATTATTGAGATTGAATTATTATTCAACTACTTCGAAATCTTTTGATTATTGTTGAAGTTCTAAAGAAGCTAGACTCTTCTATTCATGATATATATCATTTGTTGCATATTTTAACTTGTTGGGCAAACTCGTTGCTCACTCTTGCTTAAATAAAATATTTCAGTTAATGCCGATGTAGCAGAAGGTTCTAATAGGGACAAAGGCAAAGGCAAGGCTCAAGAGTAGTTAATGTCAACTTTTAATGGTTATGTTTTATTATGTAATTAATTATGTAAACCTTTTGATTATTTAAGGGTATGTAAGTTATGTCATGGTTAGTTAACCTGGGATATTGTTATAAGTTGTATTAAGGAATATTATGAATGATGTTTTTTGTTAATGAATGAGTAGTTAGATGTGCTATATATGATGGATCGTGAGCACCAAACCCGAGTTAGGGAACCCGGATTTGGGGGCGTCACAAGTTGGTATCAAAGCTGTAGGTTATAAACCTTAGGTGGGAGGAAAAGCCTTAGGAATATTACCATAAACAGGATAGACAAAACTCGTTTAGAGTTCTAAGTGGTGGATTAGGAAAATTCATCAATAATAAGATATGGGGACACTCAGTGTTTATGGATTATGTTTGATAGTCATGTACTAATGAAGTTATTTAAAACTGGTGACATGATGCCAGGAGATGATAAGATGGTTACGAAAGTGTTAGCAGCTGCACCAATGCCATTAGCCGAGGTGCCAGCTTAGAGTGAGTCAGTTGAGGAAGTTTTAAGAGACGAACCTGCGATAAATCTAGCAAGCGATCATGACGAGTACCCCGAGATGGAGTTGGATGAAAAGGAAGAAGTATATTCCAAAGAAACTAAGGTGGAGCAAGAAATAAAGATCAAAGATGGGGAAGAAGGAAAAGTAGAAATCGAAGAAGGTCAAGCATCTGCGAAAGTTTAAGATTTAAGGACTAAAGTACTTCTCTTGAAGGAATTATGGAAGATAAAAAGAGCATTACACGAGATGACAGAAGAACGAAACAATCTGAAAGCACAAGTCGATAGAATGAGGGTCAAGTGTAATGTATCATCTAAAGATGTAAGTAAGGAAAAGAAGGGTAATAAAAGGAAAAAGAACAACGATAGTGACAACAACTCAGAGAATTCGCATTCAAAGAAGAAACAAGCATGTGGAAAGTGTGGAAAGAACCATTCGGGAGAATGTATGTGGGGTAAGAATGTGTGTTATAACTGTGGTAAAGTAGGGCATCTATCACCAAATTGTCCTAAACCAAAGAAAGGAGGATGTTTTGCATGTGGTGGAATGGGTCATAGGGTTAAGACTTGTCCTAAAAAGAAGACAAATGGAGGAAGTGGACGGAAGAAAGATTAAGTGTTAGGAGTATAACCTTTTGGAGTATAATATTCGCTTTGTTGTGAATATCAAGATAATTTTTTTATATCTCAACTTTTTGTGTAAAGTTGTAGTAATGAATCTCGAATTTTGTCACACGGGGATATTAATCGTTTGTAGTAGTTTGCACTATGTACTGAAAAGTACTATGTACTATTTGCATAAATATAAATGCAATGATATGATTATATGTTTGAATAAGTAATTAAATTTTGAGAATTAGATTATTAAGATGATTATCTGAAGAATTTGATAATTCAGTAAGCTGGATTAAATAATCCAGGAAGCTGAAATTGGTTTAAGTTTAAAATTTTAACTACTATTAATAAGATGTTGCATAAAGATAAAGTATTAATGTAAGTCTTTAATTCATCAGATAATGCCGCCAAGACGACAAAATCATAACCAAAGGGAGGAGCGGTCTGTGAATAATGAAGGAGATCAAGCTGATCCAATGCAGAACTTCGCAGACATGCTAGCTCAAGCTATGCAAACTGGACCCCCAGCAGCAAGAAATTGACTAGCTAATCGATTAGCTAACTTTAAAGACTTTAAGGCCGTAGGACCACCAAAATTCAAGGGAACCATTGACCCTATAGAAGCCCAGACATGGGTAAATGAGATGGAGAAAGCTTTTGTTATTTCTAGAGTAGTGGAGAAGCAAAAGACAGATTTTGCTACCTATTTAATGAAGGGCGAGGTGAATTACTGGTGGGAGACAAACAAAGCTAGAGCTGGTACAGTAGTAGTAACTTGGACAAGGTTTAAGGAGTTATTTTTCGAAAATTATTTCTCAGAAAGTATGCAAGCAAGAATGGAAGTAAACTTTTTGGAGTTGAAGCAGGAGAATATGTCGGTTGCAGAATACGCCGCCAAATTTAACGAACTAACGAGATTTGCTCCGCATCAAGTGGATACTGAAGTAAGAAAGGCGCGAAAGTTTGAAAATGGACTGAAGCCAGGGATATATAGCAAGGTAGCTGTGTTGCAGATTAAGACATTTTCGGCCCTGTTGGAAAAGCAATCATCGCTGAAGGAGGAAGTGAAGCTATGTCAAGGTATCATCAAGAGAAGAAGAAAAAGACAAATGAAGGAGGTATCAGTGGAGGAATTAACTCTAATAAGCATTAGTGGAAGGATAATACTGAATCTGGAGACAAGTCAGGAGATAATAGGAAGAAAGGTGAGGCATGTGCAATGGGTACTTATTCTTAATGGTGACCTTGTTCAACTCCTGGTAGTCGATACAAAGCCTTAATGACTCATCCTTCTTCTTTACGAATAAGACTGGTACTCCCCACGGTGATACGCTCGATCGAATGTATCCCTTATCTAATAATTCTTGTAGTTGAATCATCAATTCCTTCATTTCTACCGGAGCCATACGATACGACGCTTTGTATACCGGTGATGTCCCTGGTGGCAAATCGATAACAAACTCTATCTCTCTATCTAGTGGTAATCCTGAAATCTCATCTGGGAAGACGTCAACAAATTCCCTTACAATAGGTATCTGACCCAGTTCACCCTTAACTCTGCGGGTATCCACAACGTGAGATAAATAACCTATACAACCCTTCCTAGGCAACTTCTTTGCTTGCATCATCGTTAGACAACAAGATTGTCTCGGCGATTTACTACCATGAAATACCACCTTTGACTTATTCAGAGTCTTCAGGTGTACGTACGTTTTCTTACAGTCAATGACCGGCCCGTGACTTATTCAGAGTCTCCATTTTCGCTTCTTGTTGTTGCTACCGCCACTGCTAACATTCTGATTCCCACCTTCTACTTTCTTCTTGTTCTTCTCCCGATTGTACTTTGAGACCGCTTCGCTTCCACCTTCCGCTATGAGAGCTTTCTCCAACAGAGTTGAGAATGATGTGATTTGTAAAACTGCTACCTTACTATAAATCCACGGCTTTAGTCCATTTTCGAACCTTCTTGCTTTCCTCACCTCTGTGTCTACCTGATGTGGAGCGAATCTAGCCAATTCATTAAACTTTGCGGCGTACTTTGACACTGACATATTCTCTTGTTTCAATTCCAAAAACTTGATCTCCATTCTCGCTTGTGTACTCTCAGGGAAGTAGTTCTCAAAGAACAACTTCTTGAACACTTCCCAAGTCATGATTCCAGTCCCGACTTTGTTCTGGTTGGACTCCCACCAATAGTTAGCCTCACCCTTCATTAAGTAGGTAGCAAAAATTATTTTCTGTTCTTCTGCTACTCTAGCAATAATGAAGGCCTTCTCAATCTCCTTCATCCACGTCTGGGCCTCTATCGGATCTGTTGTTCCTCTAAACTCCGGCGGCCCTACTGCCTTGAACACAAAATGATACTTCCCTACAATCACAAAAGATGGGATTAACTCAAAATGATACTTCCCTACAAACACAAATAGGGATACTACCCAACTACCTACTACCCCACACCTGTTGAGGTTTACATCAACATAAAACCCTATTACACAAAAGGTGTGAAGACCCCAAACTCAGGTACTTGAAACCCGAACTCGGTTCATCACAATACCATTTCTATGAGCGGAATAATACTAATAATAATAACAATAATATAATTATCAAACTTAACTTACATTTATCAGAGTCTAATCCCAAGTACGTAACCTTTAAACATTCATTACAAACCATGATAGATAATATATATCATACTTGTCTTAATAGTATTAAACTATTACATAAGATAACGTTCATTCATTCATTCAGCAACCTTTTCCCTTTCCCTTGTTCTTAGCAGAGCTCTCTGATCATTCACACTTAGCTGAAAACATTTAAATTAAGCAAGGATGAGCATTTGGTTGCCCAACAAGTAACAACAATTATGAATATATTTATCTGAAATAAATAAATATTTTCTTTGAACATCACTTCCACAACGAATTTATAGTTGTGAAGTAAACTGAACTGATAATAATAACATAACAATTCTATCTCAAATTTTTTTTTTGAAACTACGTATAGACTATATATATAGGGTAGTCGACATACTATGAACATTGTTTTTAGTTTTCGCTAAGGTTTAGTAGAACTTCATCCGCAAACCGTCATAACTTACAGGCACGAGGGTGATCTGCCCAATATGCCCTGTATTGATCAATACTACATTATAAGAACGATAAGATCATTCACTCTGTCCGCCTTGGGCGCATAAAAGTTTTCCCGTAATCGGGATGTTCATACTTAGACTGGAATCCGAACCAAAATAATTTGATTGGATACAAAAAAATTTTAACTTAATCAACGATATTTCTGAATTTGTGTCTAGCTGGGTCAAATAGCTTAGACGGCTTATATATATATCAACATGTGATTAAATACAATGATTATCCAAGTGGGGACACTTGTATAACCATGTTTAGAAATTAACGAACAGAATATATATCTGAATTACCATATACTAACATGTTGATATACAATGATCGGGGATATAGAATATATCACAATAGATTTAATAATATAGCATAATAATAATAATATAACTCTAAAAACTCATGTCTATTGCATAAAGGAAATGCAAAGGTAAGATACTTGCCTGATGCGCTGCTTACAAATTGTAATTTAGATTTATCGCTTATCTCACGACCTATCATTAATAAGATTGTTCGTTCGATTAGAATAACATACTATAACATATAACACTGCTTATTGCAATCAGCACATAACCTAATCACATTGTCACTTATGTTCCACAACCATTGAATCACAAATAAACACATCAAATCAACTTATCTAAGTCCAGATCAATTTCTGAAATATGTCGGTGTACCGATAACTTTATCGGGTAATTATCGAGTCTAAGACTCTATTCTGTAACTTAGTATCAGTCATACTATTTTTAAATAACTTAATATAATTTTAAAACATTTATTATAATTTATCATGAATTTTTAAACATCGAAATCATATTTAAATGATTTAAATACTAATCAATTCTATTATCATTAATATTTAATTAGTATTAAACTATTAATGAAATCATTTCTAAAATGTTAAAGTTATTTATAATAACTCAAAATACTTTTAAAGTATTATTATTACCCTTAAATAATTTTTACAATATTTAAAATCATTCTTAAATAATTACCATTAATATTAAAATATTAATGTTTCATTTATCAAAATATTAAAAGTCATTAAATATAACTTAAAATATTTTTAATTCATTTATATCCCTTTTAAATGATTTTTAAATTAATAAAATCATTTATAAACTATTTATTTAATATAATTATTAAATAAATTTAATATCATTAATAATAACTTAATAATCATTAATATTTAATTATTAATGAAATTATTCTTTAAATATTAAAAGTTATGTTTTATAACTTAAAATATCTTTAAACACTTTATTTTCATTTAAAATGATTATTAAAATATTAAAATTATTTTTAAACTAAATTATTTAATATAATTATTAAATAACTTTAATATCATTAATAATAATTAATTAATAAAATTTACCTTTAAATATTAAAAGTTATATTTTATAACTTAAAATATTTTTAAATGCCTTTTTATTATTTAAAATGATTTTTAATATAATAAAATAATTTTTAATTAATTTATTTAATTCATTTAGTAAATAAATTAATTATCATTAATATTAATTTATTAATAAAATTTATCACAAAATATTAAAAGTCACAAAAATAACTTAAAATATTTTCTTATATCATAATATAATTTTAAACGATTTTTCAAATATTAAAATAATTTTTAAATAATTTATTTAATATTATATTTAAATAAATTTTATACTTTTAATATTCCAAAAATATTAAATATTTATGAAATATATTAAAAATAATTAAAAACTAATTTTCAGAATTTAAAATAATTTTTAATAATTTAATTTGTATTTTTAATAATTAAAAACTATTTTTTTATTTAATAATTAATTTCCGGGAAATAATAAGTTGTCTGTCGCTAAAGGCCACCTATAGTAACAAAACTGTCGTGATAGGTGTTCTTCATGTTCTTGAGCACTCATAAGGCATTTTCGTGGGTGCTACTTTGACCATCGATTAAACGCTGATCAATTTGTTTTTGGACATGTTGATGGTCAGATATTGTAGTATAAGCACAAGACTACACGATCCAACAAACAACATCATCAAACCATGCATAACCAACGAGATCTGGAGCCTTGAACAAGCTGTCAGAGATGTTCTTCATTTTCTGGGCTACCTAGAAATGAAGAACAGTTCGACTGGCTCGTTTTGGGCTTCTACAACTTGTTGATCTTGTAATGTTTTTGTGCTTTAAAACCTGCAGTGTGTAGATAACATGTAGGACAAGAGATGTATCACATATACGCACCATAACAACAACTAAATCGCCAGATATTAACCGGTCAACCCATGTCAGAAATCACGATCACACGTTTTCTGGGTTACCTAGAAAACGGAAATCGTGATCTTCTTACATGTTTTGACCGTACAATACAAGAATCCTGTTATTCATTTATACGTTCTGTAAGCTTAAATGTACAGCCTAAACAACAAACAACAAACTTGTTACAACAATAGAAACCAAACAACAAAAACATGAAAGATCTAGCCGGTTAAAAATCTTGTCAGATGCTGTTCTTGGCTTTCTGGGCTACCCAGATTCACTTGGTCATGGTCGGTCAATGACCTTTGACCATGATTAACTTACAACTTACACCAGATCTGACCCTGATTCGAGTCACAGAGGAAAGACCTCATAACAGAGTTCAATATCAAACACTTAAATAACAAAAACATTAGACAGAAAAGGATCTACGCGATCTGACATTTGACTGTCAGAGACATTATCAAAATTTTCCAGATTTTTGAGAACTCTTATTTCATGAATCTAGATTGTGACGCCCCCAAAATAGATCTAATCCATCCAACCCATTCTGAGGCGCCAAATACATGGTACAGAAAATAACTACAACTTTATTATTACAATTGTCGTGCAAAATACGACAACACATATACTGTGAGTTTAAATACAAATATTGTCATCTAGACAGTATTCATACTCAATTAAGTCCTCATTATACTTATTGATACACTATTTTATAAAATAGTGAGGACTACTAAAACAACTGTCTTGAACCATCATTCCACACCCCGACTAGTACTCGCTACATTCTCGCCTCCTGAGAAGAAAAATGGAACAACAAGGAAAAGGGTGAGCTCAACTAGCTCAGTAAAGAATATTATAACTAAGATAATATACAACAAATTATCGTTAATCTTCAACAGGGAAAAATTTAATAGAATACAATAGACAACAAGTTTTAAATCAATATTCGCAGTGGAAAATAATAATTCATAGAAGAGTTACGTAGAGAATGAAATCTACGATTATCTATAAATTTAAAAGTCCATCATTAACATTTTATCCCTGTAATATCAATCAATAAATATCTTGAATCATCTTTGCACTACAGGCTAAAGATAATCATCAGTTGGTCATGTTCATCTCAACACCTGTTCATCTTTGCACTACGGGCCAAAGATATTCATCAGAAATCATTCATCTTTGCACTACAGGCCAAAGATATTCAGTTATATCATCATTTAAGACTGAGGATGATGAAAAATATTTTAAAGAAAACGAATCCAGTGAAGCAAAAGAACAAATATTAGGGATTCGTATTACAGTTTATCCATATCCAAAAATACCTCATAAACAATCATAGTGGAGTAAAATTCAAGAATGATCAAAACATGGATACAATCAAAGCTAGTATCCAGAATAGATATTTTGGACAAAAAGAAGAAAACTTCATTTTTTGGTGAATAGTAACTCGTGAATAGTAACTCATGAATAGTAACCCCGACATGAAAAGTTCCAAATTTGATAAAAAGTTTAGATCAATACTTCGGCATAATGATATTGAAGGAAATAATATCATTTAAGAAGAAATAACATCCCTTACCTCGGAAAGACGGTAATTCTGACTGGAATACTAGATATAGTGCTGAAGGAAACTTGCACCGTATGACAACACTCAAAGTATCAAATACTCACAAGAATACGCTCGATATAGAGAGAGAAATAGAGAGAAACTTGTGTTTCTTGTGTGATTTTCAATTCTAACCTAAGCACCCTATTTATAGGAAAATGCTTAGAACACCAAAGTAGAAAATTTAATATAATATTAATATATTTATCAAATTTTCCTTAGCTCACCTCTAGACATCTGATCTCAGCCCATTTATATCACATGTTAGCCCACTTAAATGCCAAAAAACGTTTTTCTTCAAAATAATAAATAAAACTTCCAAAAATCAATTATTTCGGAACTTTAGAACTTCAATAATTCATAATAAATAGCTCTTTTATCAGAAAATTCGAATCTCGCGAGTTTTTATAGGAAATTCAATTCTCTACAACTTTGCAGAAGAAAGTTTTTCCAAATTCCAAACAGAAATTGACCGAAATTCATAAACGGGCGATTTTACAGTCAATAATAAATTTTCGGTCAAGAATTGTGTCCACCAACACACAAAAAATGTGTTAATCATTTAATGCCACAAAAATACTCTTCCTCCTCATATACTCATATATCCCACATTTATTATAAAAATATCACCATCAATATATTATTAAAATAATATATTTAAATGAATTATTTTATCAGAAAAAAATAAAATATTAATTTTCAACAATTGTCACATTAAAAATTTTCTCCATCTATATCCACATAAAATAAATATTTGCCTCATCATATAAATCAATAATTAATTATACACAAATAATATTACAGAATCACAGTACTGGCAACCAGGCCGTCCCCAGGAAAGAGGGGGCTTTCCAATAAGGATTTCTCCTTACTGGCGCGCAATTAGATGACCAAACCTCTCCTTAGACAAAACTTTCTAAATATTACCAATAATGTTATCTAATAATATTATTCAGATAATATGAATTATTGCTCCGATAATGGAAAATACTGCGTAGTGACAATTATAAAATATCAACGTAGCAATTATTTAATCAATAAAACAAAATATTGAACAGTAATTACTGTAACTATTATTGAGTAGTGCCTTCTTACGTAAGAATCAATAATTGGTGCAATACCGTGTGCTACTGTGCAACAACGCGTATTACTATATTTTAACCACCGGGTATTCCAACAGTATTAACGGTAACAACTACGCCGTTATTTATAAACGACTTGTTTTTGTCGTTTTCTTCATCCAATCGCTTTCCGTTATGGGGCCCACAAAAGACTGCGCCGTCGTACGAATATTCTCCGACAGTAAGAATATTCCACGACCAAGCGAATATTCCCCGACAACAATGAATATTAACCACTTTCTTATTTAAAATATTTGTGCATTTTACCCATAACTAACCACATTAATCAAATCAACCCTTACTATTTTAGAATAATAAATAGAGAAAATTAAATTTCATTTATTAATAATTTGGGGTCTTACAACCTCCCTTCCTTATGAAATTTCGTCCTCGAAATTGACATACATACCTGGTGTTTCGAAAAGATGAGGATACCTCACTTTCATTTTCGTTTCCAACTCCCAGGTCATTTCCTCAATAGCATGGTTTCTCCACAAAACTTTAACTTGTGGTATGACCTTCGTGTGTAGGACATGCTCCTTCCTATCCAAGATCTTGACAGGTACCTCCTCGTACGTTAAGTCTTCGGTTATCTCGTTCGGTTCTAACTCAATAACGTGGTTCGGGTCTTTCACATATTTACGAAGCACAAATATATGAAAAACATTATGAACACGAGACATACTTGGAGGTAACGCGAGTCTATAGCCACATTTCTTACTCGGTCAAGAATCTAAAATGGACCAATAAATCGAAGGTTTGAGCTTCCCTCACATCGCCAATTCTCGCTTTTGGAATAACAACTTCTTGCATCTTCTTCTTCATAATCATCAACTCCAGTGTGTAGCTTGAGCAACTTTAACTTTATCGATTAAAGTTGATTCTACGCGTATACTTGACATTATCGCACTCGTTCCTGCATATGATCTTCTACTCAATACGTCAGCTACCACGTTTGCTTTTCTAGGATGGTATTGGATGGTATGATCAAAATCTTTCAACAGCTCGAGCCAACGTCGGTGTCGCATGTTGAATTCTTGGAAGCTCTTCTCGCATTCCTCGGTCCATTCGAAGTTTGTATCTTTTTGAGTCAGCTGAGTTAATGGAGTAGCGATTCGAGAAAATCCTTTTACGAATCTCTGATAATAACCAGAAAGCTACATATTTTGATTACTGACTTAGGTTGCTCTCAACTGTGACTCATATCCCAATCTTGGATAGTACGTCACAATGACACCTATCAGTTTACTACCGCACGAATATGGCGTCCCCTACGGAGAGTCTGGCTTCGGTGCATTCCACAAAGGAACTCACCAGATAGAGGCTCGATTATCAACTTCTATAGTTGGGTTTTTAACTCCTGAAGTTCAATAGGAGTCATTCGATATGAGATTTTAGAAGTGAGTTTTGTACCAGATTCAAAGATGATACAAAATTCAATATCACGCTCTGGGAGTAAGCCAAGAAATTCTTCAGGAAATACGTCAGGGATTTTACTAACAACAGAAATATCATTCAAATCTGACGTATTTTTGTTCAAGTCCATGACATGGCTAAGAAAGCTTGACATCCATTTTTCAATAAACGAATGACTTTACGACTTGATATGAAAGAGTTTGACTTCAATGGTTTGGTTGCTTGAATTTGAATAACAGGTTGCTTAGGAATATGAAAACTAACAACCTTACGAAAGCAATCAATTTTGGCATGATGAATAGTTAACCAATTAATCCCTAAAATCACATCAAAAGCAAGTATCTTTAAAGAGATAAGGTCAATAGGTAATGTGATGGTGCCAAGTTGGATCAAACAAGATTTATAAACAGTGGATGTAACGAAAGTTTCTCCTAACGGAGTTTCCACAGATAGGTCAAAGTCTAACTTCTCCGGAATCAAGTTTAAACGTTGAGTATAAGCAGGAGAGATAAATGAATGGGTAGAACCGGTATCTAATAAGGTATAGACTTCGCAAAAATTTATAATTAACTAACCCGTGCTAACTTCGTTCGGGTTCCTCGCATTCTGACCAGACACGAAAAATGCTCTTCCAGGAACCGTTGACTTCGACTTTTCTGGGACAACTTTTTGAGCCACCGTCCCCACTGAACTTGGTTTCGCTACCGTACAATCTCGAGCGATATGTCCTTCCTTTCCACAATTATAGCATACCTTGAACTGTTGTGGACAGTTTGGGCTGATATGTCCCTCTTTTCCACATTTATAGCTTATGACCGGTGGTCGTTCTCCTCCCTTGGAACCAGTTGTTGCTGGTGCTGACGTCTTCGTATTATCATTGTTGAATCTCCTCTTTTTAAAATCTCCTCCCGACTCGCTTTTTCTATTTTCATGGCCACGATTACCACCAGAGTGGTTGCCGTTCTTGTCTGTATTTTTCTTTCTCCACTGGTTATCATTGTTCTGATGACTGCTGTCACCAGTATGATCCTGGTTGTGATCCCTCGATTGACCGTACTCGTTATCTCGCTCTAATAATTGAGCCCTGTTGACAACATCTGAATAGAGAGAAAATTTATGAGAAATGAGATATTGACGTATGCCGGGTTTCAAACCTCTCAAAAACATCTGCGTCATACGTTCCTCATTCTCTACCAAATGAGGTGTAAACCTGGACAACTCTGCAAACTTCGCCTCGTACTGGGACACCGTCATGTTGTTCTGCTCTAGTCTAATAAACTCCACTTCCTTTATATGACGAACACTTTCAGGAAAGTATTTGTCATTGAACAGTTTCTGAAATGTCTCCCAAGACATGCTGAGTGCGGCTGGATGGGTACGTTTCACAGACTCCCACCAGTAGTCTGCCTCGCCACGGAACATAAAGGTGGCGAATTGAACCTTTTGTTCCTCCGTGCATCCCAAGACATCGAATATCTTGGTAATTTGCTTGACCCACGTTTCCACCATGATCGGATCCGGCTTTCCCTTAAATTCTGGTGGTCCCAACTCTTTGAACTACTTGGCTGTGACCAGCTGTACGTTGCCATTGTTTCTTCCTATATTTTGAACAGGAATCTCCTTCGTCTGGTTTTGCATGAACCGCAAAAAGCTTCTAAACATCTCATCGTTCATCGTCTGCTCAGTGGTGTTGTTCACAGGAGGAACATTGCCAGCCTGTTGCACGTTCTCCTCGTTGGTGAGTACAGGTGTCTCCACGGTTTCATTTACTCCCCTATTAACATTCTCAGTCGACATTCTCAAATACTGCCATAAAACAAGGGTTAATTTAACAAATTAACAAATCACATAATATCCCTATATTATGACCGACCAACAAATAAGCTTAGGTACGACACACTAGCGAAGGATTTACTCGTCTCTCCCCTCCTAGTTCTATTCCCCGATCTCCGCCAGAGATCATATTCCTAAGCTCTGATACCAACTGTGACGCCCCCAAAATAGGTCCAATCCATCCAACCCATTCTGAGTCGCCAAATACACGGTACAGAAAATAACTACAACTTTATTATTACAATTGTCGTGCAAAATACGACAACACATATACTGTGAGTTTAAATATAAATATTGTCATCTAGACAGTATTCATACTCAATTAAGTCTTCATTATACTTATTGATACACTATTTTACAAAATAGTGAGGACTACTAAAACAACTGTCGTGAACCATCATTCCACACCCCGACTAGTACTCGCTACATTCTCGCCTCCTGAGAAGAAAAATGGAACAACAAGGAAAAGGGTGAGCTCAACTAGCCCAGTAAAGAATATTATGACTAAGATAATATACAACAAATTATCGTTAGTCTTCAACAGGGAAAAATTTAATAGAATACAATGGACAACAAGTTTTAAATCAATATTCGCAGTGGAAAATAATAATTCATAGAAGAGTTACGTAGAGAATGAAATCTACGATTATCTATGAATTTAAAAGTCCATCATTAACATTTTATCCTTGTAACATCAATCAATAAATATCTTGAATCAAATAGTCATCTTTGCACTACAGGCCAAAGATATTCATCAGTTGGTCATGTTCATCTCAACACCTGTTCATCTTTGCACTACGGGCCAAAGATATTCATCAGAAATCATTCATCTTTGCACTACAGGCCAAAGATATTCAGTTATATCATCATTTAAGACTGAGGATGATGAAAAATATTTTAAAGAAAACGAATCCAGTGAAGCAAAAGAACAAATATTAGGGATTCGTATTACAGTTTATTCATGTCCAAAAATACCTCATAAACAATCATAGTGGAGTAAAATTCAAGAATGATCAAAACACGAATACAATCAAAGCTAGTATCCAGAATAGATATTTTGGACAAAAAGAAGAAAACTTCATTTTTTGGTGAATAGTAACTCGTGAATAGTAACTCGTGAATAGTAACTCATGAATAGTAACCCCGACATGAAAAATTCCAAATTTAATAAAAAGTTCTGATCAATACTTCGGCATAATGATATTGAAGGAAATAATATCATTTAAGAAGAAATAATATCCCTTACCTCGGAAAGACGGTACTTCTGACTGGAATACTAGATATAGTGCTGAAGGAAACTTGCACCGTATAGCAACACTCAGAGTATCAAATACTCACAAGAATACGCTCGATATAGAGAGAGAAATATAGAGAAACTTGTGTTTCTGTTGTGATTTTCAATTCTAACCTAAGCACCCTATTTATAGGAAAATGCTTAGAACACCAAAGCAGAAAATTTAATATAATATTAATATATTTATCAAATTTTCCTTAGCCCACCTCTAGACATCTGATCTCAGCCCATTTATATCACATGTTAGCCCACTTAAATGCCAAAAAACGTTTTTCTTCAAAATAATAAATAAAACTTCCAAAAATCAATTATTTCGGAACTTCAGAACTTCAATAATTCATAATAAATAGCTCTTTTATCAGAAAATTCAAATCTCGCGAGTTTTTATAGGAAATTCAATTCTCTACAACCTTTCAGAAGAAAGTTTTTCCAAATTCCAAACAGAAATTGACCGAAATCCACAAACGGGCGATTTTACAATCAATAATAAATTTTCGATCAAGAATTGTGTCCACCAACACACAAAATATGTGTTAATCATTTAATGCCTCAAAAATACTCTTCCTCCTCATATACTCATATATTCCACATTCATTGTAAAAATATCACCATCAATATATTATTAAAATAATATATTTAAATGAATTATTTTATCAGAAAAAGATAAAATATTAATTTTCAACAATTGTCACATTAAAAATTTTCTTCATCTATATCCACATAAAATCAATATTTTCCTCATCATATAAATCAATAATTAATTATACACAAATAATATTACAGAATCACAGTACTGGCAACCAGGCCGTCCCCAGGAAAGAGGGGGCTTTCCAATAAGGATTTCTCCTTACTGGCGCGCAATTAGATGACCAAACCTCTCCTTAGACAAAACTTTCTAAATATTACCAATAATGTTATCTAATAATATTATTCAGATAATATGAATTATTGCTCCGATAATGGAAAATACTGCGTAGTGACAATTATAAAATATCAACGTAGCAATTATTTAATCAATAAAACAAAATATTGAACAGTAATTACTGTAACTATTATTGAGTAGTGCCTTCTTACGTAAGAATCAATAATTGGTGCAATACCGTGTGCTACTGTGCAACAACGCGTATTACTATATTTTAACCACCGGGTATTCCAACAGTATTAACGGTAACAACTACGCCGTTATTTATAAACGACTTGTTTTTGTCGTTTTCTTCATCCAATCGCTTTCCGTTATGGGGCCCACAAAAGACTGCGCCGTCGTACGAATATTCTCCGACAGTAAGAATATTCCACGACCAAGCGAATATTCCCCGACAACAATGAATATTAACCACTTTCTTATTTAAAATATTTGCGCATTTTACCCATAACTAACCACATTAATCAAATCAACCCTTACTATTTTAGAATAATAAATAGAGAAAATTAAATTTCATTTATTAATAATTTGGGGTCTTACATAGATGTTATGGATTCACTAAATACCAACACAGATCATCATTAGACACCACATATAACATATTTAACACAAAAAAAACAACATCAAACATCCGATTTTTGGACAGATTATAGCTAGGGTTTTTATACCTTGATGATCAATCTTTTGATTTCTGGCTTCTGTTATGTTATGGTTGATCGTGGGGCTTTGATTTGGGACTAATATAGCTTATAATTTCGGAGGTTAGAGAGAGAGAGAGATAGCTTAGTTGAGTGTTTGTGAAAAATGTAAGTAACAAATAAATTTTCTCTCTCTTCCAATCTATTTATATAAGTCTTGATGCATGAATTGGCTGATGTATATTGCTTGTTGCTGGAGTTTTTAGCACATGGGGTGGTTCACCCACTCACCTAAATGTCAAAACCTATTTGTTAGCCAAAAATAATGCACTAGGGGCAAAATGGTCAAATTGTAAATCATTTTAATGGCAACCAAGTAATTTGCCAAACCTTTAGGGTTTAGGGTTAGGGTTAGGGTTTGAGCCATTCTAGCAAAAGTCTAGGATTTTTAATTTAGGGTTTGCTCCAAAAATTAAATAAAAAATAAATATTTTTAATTTCTAAAATTTTAAAATTAGGGTTTTTTAATTATGATTAATTATCTAATCACACTATACATGAACACTAGGGTTTAGATCGTATAATTATCATTAACCTTGCTAAAACAGCAATTAGGATTTTTGATTTTTGATAATTAGGGTTACCGATTATAATTAGGTTTTTTTTTCTAATTATCAAATTAGGGTTTAAAAAAACTTAGGTTTCTAAAATTAACAATTGTAATTATAATACTTGTTAATTAATCACATTAACATAATTACAACCAATCTCGAACTCTAATTTAAATTTAAAATTAGGGTTCCTCATCTCCAAAAGTTATTTAGGGTTTTAGAAATATTAATTAAGGTTTTCTAAAAATTAGGGTTTCTAGAATTTTAATTATGGTTCACCTAATTAATATATTTAATACACAACATAAATTATATAACACACATATAAAACAATCTTGCACTCTAATTTGGATATCAAATTAGGGTTTAACATTATTACTAGGGTTTGGTCATAATACACCGTAATTGACCTACCATTATCAATACGAAAATACAGTACATATTCATAGCACTAAAAAATCAAAATATAATTAATATTATATTATTATTCTCATACCTTGACAATAATCCAAAATTAGAGTTTGGATTCTATATCTGATTTATTCTTCATATTTAACCTTAATAATTAAGGTAAAATAATTAACTTAATAGCCTGTACTAAAATTCATATAATAAAATAATTATTATAATTATTCTAAAAAATCACTCCATATATTATTTAAATAATATATGACTATATAATCATGGAAAATAATTAATAAAACATTTCTACCATAATTTAATTATTATTAGAATATACTCTATAATAATCAATAATTCTAAAATAAAATTACTTATAAACATTTATGCAATAAATATATTTTTATTTACCACATAAATACATATACTCATTATCTTGTACAAATCCTCATCCTTAATATATTAAAAAAATTATACGTAAAATTTCGGATTTATTTATATAGAAAATATCGAGTTGTTACATTCACCCTCCCTTATAAAGATTCCATCCCCGGAATCACCGTTTAAAAACATATACATACACGGTTACATAGCATACACAATCATCGCAAGTAGATCTCAATCAACTTTTATCGAACTGATCTTTAACTGTTCACATAAAGCTTGTCTTTCTGATTAAATAGAAAAATTGGTTTCTAAAAGAACTCAAATTCCTCCTCAAAATTTTTTTAAAAAATAATTTACTATATATAAGAAAATAATATATAAGAAAATAAAATTTGTTCGAATAATACCTGGAGTTGCATTCCCGGCTGCTAAAGTTTCTTGAACGGTCAAGTTGAAGATGTTTGCGGTTGATTTCGTTGGTTTGTTTGTTGATGTTGGTTCCGTCGTCGCCAATGTCCTGCTGCCTTTCCTTGTTTGCGCATTCCTGGCCTTGTTTCTCCTTCTTGAACATTCTTCCACCTTATACTTCATTGATTCATACTTAAAACACACAGACTTCCCCTTTATCTCCTTTCCTTTTATCGTTTAGGTGACAAAACTATCTTTTGCCCCTTCGTTATCGTAGCTATCACAAATGCTTCCACTGGGTCAGTTGATCTTCTAAATCCTGGAGATCTGATTGCCTTGGAATCTTTGACGTTCGTCGATCGATTATTTGGCTGATCTTCTGGCGACTAGTTTTTGTTCTGCATAGCTTGATCGTTCATATTCGTAAAATTCTGTATCGGTCCTGGTTATCGTCTAGCTTTGTTGACAGGTTCTTCTGTCCGTGTATTTCATTTTCGTTTCCTTGGCGGCATTATCACAATTTATTCTTTATTCTAAGCCTTATCATATACGTATAATCATATAACACAAAACTTTCTATTCGTATATTCATGTACTCAAAATATTAGATTTTCAAAATTTAGTTTTCTGCATTAACCAGTACTCATATAATTAACTACTATATTTATACCAACTTATTTTATTAATCCATATAAATTCATACTCATATCACTTGACATACCATAACACATATTACTTTAATCATCCGATATCCCTTTGTGACTTAAAAGTCGGGAATCGCTGACACAACTTATACAAAATTTGAAAAATATTACCTAATACAAATATACCTATCATATACACAACATAGAATCATTCATAGTAATATTACTACTACTTATTTCTTACGCCTTCACTAATAATCAATTGATTAGAAATCTGTCTATTCCCATTATCCTCAATAATCCATTCACACCTAACTATACCTAGTTCATCCAACTTACCATACATTATGAGTTTAAGAACTCACCACAAACATACGAGTTTAAGAACTCGACATTGACCACATATTCTTTAACTATACTTTACCTATCGGACATATTATCGCCACTGGGTCTGGTACTACACTTTTCAAATCAACCACCTCATTGAGGTAGCTTTCAATGTGAACCTTTATTTCAGCTATTGGCTTTGATATTGGCTCAGGTATGGAGATTGACTTCTTCTTGACGATCTAAGGGTATCCTAATCCTTTCTATCTGACATTTACACACATAATTTATCTAGACTAGCATATAGTATATACACACAGCACATAATAATTTTATATAAGTTATCTTTTATTTTGTCTTACGATGAATTTATTCAATTCATCTGCTTTTTAAACTCCATATGAGTTATTTATATTTTCAACGTTTTCCTCTGTTCTAAAGTTATAGCCTAAGGTCTAGCCCACCTAAGGTTTTTAACCCTAAGCTCTGATACCAACTTGTGACTTTCATGGTGCTTCCAACTATAGCACCTCACAGTGGTACCTATCAGCTTGCCACCGACTGGCTCGACGTCCCCTACGGAGAGTCTGGCTTCGGTGCATTCCACATAAGGAAGTCACCAGCGAGAGGCTCGGGACTCTTCGTAAATTCATGCTTATAGCTCTGATACCAACTTGTGAAGACCCCAAACTCAGGGACTTGAAACCCGAACTCGGTTCATCACGATACCATTTCTATGAGCGAAATAATACTAATAATAATAACAATAATATAAATATCAAACTTAACTTACATTTATCAGAGTCTAATCCCAAGTACGTAACCTTTAAACATTCATTACAAACCATGATAGATAATATATATCATACTTGTCTTAATAGTATTAAACTATTACATAAGATAACGTTCATTCACTCATTCAGCAACCTTTTCCCTTTCCCTTGTTCTTAGCAGAGCTCTCTGATCATTCATACTTAGCTGAAAACATTTAAATTAAGCAAGGATGAGCATTTGGTTGCCCAGCAAGTAATAACAATTATGAATATATTTATTTGAAATAAATAAATGTTTTCTTTGAACATCACTTCCACAACGAATTTATAGTTGTGAAGTAAACTGAACTGATAATAATAACATAACAATTCTATCTCAAATTTTTTTTTTGAAACTACGTATAGACTATATATATAGGGTAGTCGACATACTATGAACATTATTTTTAGTTTTCGCTAAGGTTTAGCAGAACTTCATCCGGAAACCGTCATAACTTACAGGCACGAGGGTGATCTGCCCAATGTGCCATGTATTGTTCAATACTACATTACAAGAACGATAAGATCATTCACTCTGTCCGCCTTGGGCGTATAAAAGTTTTCCCGTAATCGGGATGTTCATACTTAGACTGGAATCTGAACCAAAACAATTTGATTGGATACAAAAAGATTTTAACTTATTCAACGATATTTCTGAATTTGTGTCTAGCTGGGTCAAATATCTTAGACGGCTTATATATATATATATATATATATATATATATATATATATATATATATATATATATATATATATATATATATCAATATGTGATTAAATACAATGATTATCCAAGTGGGGACACTTATATAACCATGTTTAGAAATTAACGAACAGAATATATATCTGAATTACTATATACTAACATGTTGATAAATAATGATCGGGGATATAGAATATATCACAATAGATTTAATAATATAGCATAATAATAATAATATAATTCTGAAAACTCATGTCCATTGCATAAAGAAAATGCAAAGGTAAGATACTTGCCTGATGCGCTGCTTACAAATTGTAATTTAAATTTATCGCTTATCTCACGACCTATCATTAATAAGATTGTTCGTTCGATTAGAATAACATACTATAACACATAACACTGCTTATTGCAGTCAACACATAACCTAATTACATTGTCACTTATGTTCCACAACCATTGAATCACAAATAAATACATATCAAATTAACTTTTCTAAGTCAAGATCAATTTCTGAAACATGTCGGTGTACCGACAACTTTATCAGGTAATTATCGAGTCTAAGACTCTATTCTGTAACTTAGTATCAATTATACTATTTTTAAATGACTTAATATAATTTTAAAACATTTATTATAATTTATCATGAATTTTTAAACATCAGAATCATATTTAAATGATTTAAATACTAATCAATTCTATTATCATTAATATTTAATTAGTATTAAACTATTAATGAAACAATTTCTAATTAAAATGTTAAAGTTATTTATAATAACTCAAAATACTTTTAAAGTATTATTATTACCCTTAAATGATTTTTAAAATATTTAAAATCATTCTTAAATAATTACCATTAATATTAAAATATTAATGTTTCATTTATCAAAATATTAAAAGTCATTAAATATAACTTAAAATATTTTTAATTCATTTATATCCCTTTTAAATGATTTTTAAATTAATAAAACTATTTATAAACTATTTATTTAATATAATTATTAAACAAATTTAATATCATTAATAATAACTTAATAATCATTAATATTTAATTATTAATGAAATTATTCTTTAAATATTAAAAGTTATGTTTTATAACTTAAAATACTTTTAAACACTTTATTTTCATTTAAAATGATTATTATAATATTAAAATCATTTTTAAACTAAATTATTTAATATAATTATTAAATAACTTTAATATCATTAATAATAATTAATTAATGAAATTTACCTTTAAATATTAAAAGTTATATTTTATAACTTAAAATATTTTTAAATACCTTTTTAATATTCAAAATGATTTTTAATATAATAAAATTATTTTTAATTAATTTATTTAATTCATTTAGTAAATAACTTAATTATCATTAATATTAATTTATTAATAAAATTTATCACAAAATATTAAAAGTCACAAAAATAACTTAAAATATATTCTTATATCATAATATAATTTTAAATGATTTTTCAAATATTAAAATCATTTTTAAATAATTTATTTAATATTATATTTAAATAAATTAAATACTTTTAATATTCCAAAAATATTAAATATTTATAAAATATATTAAAAATAATTATAAACTAATTTTTAGAATTTAAAATAATTTTAAATAATTTAATTTGTATTTTTAATAATTAAAAACTATTTTTTTCTATTTAATAATTAATTTTTAGAAAATAATAAGTTGTCTGTCGCTAAAGGCCACCTATAGTAACAAAACTGTCGTGATAGGTGTTCTTCATGTTCTTGAGCACTCATAAGGCAGTTTCGTGGGTGCTACTTTGACCATCGATTAAACGCTGATCAATTTGTTTTTGGACATGTTGATGGTCAGATATTGTAGTATAAGCACAAGACTACACGATCCAACAAACAACATCATCAAACCATGCATAACCAACGAGATCTGGAGCCTTGAACAAGTTGTCAGAGCTGTTCTTCATTTTCTGGGCTACCTAGAAATGAAGAACAGTTCGACTGGCTCGTTTTGGGCTTCTACAACTTGTTGATCTTGTAATGTTTTTGTGCTTTAAAACCTGCAGTGTGTAGATAACATGTAGGACAAGAGATGTATCACATATACGCACCATAACAACAACTAAATCGCCAGTTATTAACCGGTCAACCCATGTCAGAAATCACGATCACACGTTTTCTGGGTTACCTAGAAAACGGAAATCGTGATCTTCTTACATGTTTTGACCGTACAATACAAGAATCCTGTTATTCATTTATACGTTCTGTAAGCTTAAATATACAGCCTAAACAACAAACAACAAACTTGTTACAACAACAGAAACCAAACAACAAAAACATGAAAGATCTAGCCGGTTAAAAATCTTGTCAGATGATGTTCTTGGCTTTCTGGGCTACCCAGATTCACTTGGTCATGGTCGGTCAACGACCTTTGACCATGAATAACTTGCAACTTACACCAGATCCGACCCTGATTCGAGTCACAGAGGAAAGACCTCATAACAGAGTTCAATATCAAACACTTAAACAACAAAAACACTAAACAGAAAAGGATCTACGCGATCTGACATTTGACTCTCAGAGACATTATAAAAAAATTTCAGATTTTTGAAAACTCTTATTTCATGAATCTAGATGTTATGGATCCACTAAATACCAACCCAGATCATCATTAGACACCTCATATAACATATTTAACACAAAAACAACAACATCAAACATCCGATTTTTGGACAAATTATAGCTAGGGTTTTTATACCTTAATGATCAATCTTTTGATTTCTGGCTTCTGTTATGTTATGGTTGATCGTGGGGCTTTGATTTGGAACTAATATAGCTTATAATTTCGGAGGTTAGAGAGAGAGAGAGAGAGAGAGAGCTTAGTTGAGTGTTTGGAAAAAATGTAACAAATAAATTTTCTCTCTCTTCCAATCTATTTATACAAGTCTTGATGCATGAATTGGCTGATGTATATTGCTTGTTGCTGGAGTTTTTAGCACATGGGGTGGTTCACCCACTCACCTAAATGTCAAAACCTATTTGTTAGCCAAAAATAATGCACTAGGGGCAAAATGGTCAAATTGTAAATCATTTTAATGGCAACCAAGTAATTTGCCAAACCCTTAGGATTTAGGGTTTGGATTAGGGTTTGAGCCATTTTAGCAAAAGTCTAGGATTTCCAATTTAGGGTTTGCCCAAAAAATAAATAAAAAATAAATATTTTTAATTTCTAAAATTTTGAAATTAGGGTTTTCTAATTATGATTAATTATCTAATCACACTATACATGAACATTAGGGTTTAGATCGTATAATTATCATTAACCTTGCTAAAACAACAATTAGAATTTACGATTTTTGATAATTAGGGTTACTGATTATAATTAGGTTTTTTTTTCTAATTATCAAATTAGGGTTTAAAAAAATTAGGGTTTCTAAAATTCATATAATAAAATAATTATTATAATTATTCTAAAAAATCACTCCATATATTATTTAAATAATATATGACTATATAATCATAGAAAATAATTAATAAAACATTTCTACCATAATTTAATTATTATTAGAATATACTCTATAATAATCAATAATTCTAAAATAAAATTACTTGTAAACATTTATGCAATAAATATATTTTTATTTACCACATAAATACATATACTCATTATCTTGTACAAATCCTCATCCTTAATATAAATAAAAAATTTATACGTAAAATTTCAGATTTAATTATATAAAAAATATCGGGTTGTTACAAAAGGGGTACGAATGCATCTATCTACAGATGGTACACATCATAATCATCGCTGGTGGCCCTGCTGGGTCACCTGAACAGGCTCCTGGGGAAACAACCCTTCCATAACTCTACGTCAAACAGATTGGCTCAACTCTCCTATCTCGAACTGCACCCTCCTAGTCCCACAGTGTTGGCCCTCATACGCTGCGTCTAGCGCCAGTCCTAAAGTCTCGGCCCTGACCTTCATGGCCTGCAGTTCTATCTCCAATTGGTCCACCTGCTGGACTGACTCATAAAATGCCTCTGCCACGCGAATCTTGTCTGCAATCTCGACGTCAAACTCGCCCTGCATCGCCAAATTCTCTATGTTTAGCTCTCCGAACTTTGCCTTTTCATTCTCTAGATGTACCCTCAGCATCCCAACTTGCAACCGGGACTCATCCAACTTTCCCTTCTGCTCGACTACCTCCATATGGGCCTGATAAGCCGCCTCCTTGTATTGATCTTCTGTGAACTGGAGTGTGTGGTTTTTAACCTCCAGTTCTCCCACCTTGCCTTCCAATTGACTGATTCTCCTCAACAAATCCTCTATCAGAGGACCATGAGGGGCCTCTTCCATGACCTCATGCTCAATGGGATCCTGATCTACTGAGTGACTGCCCTGGCGCTCGTCAGACATTCTACAAACACCATAAATAAAACCAACATCAGTACCACAATAAAATATATTCATTGATAAAATGAAATAATATTTTATTAAGTACAACACAAACTCGATGAATTTCCACAATCCATCTCCTAATATACTCTATAAGAGTTTTCTACTAAGGTTATAACCTAGGTTTCGCATTCCTAATGTTTATAACCTATGGCTTTGATACCAGCCTGTGACGCCCCTAAATCCAGGTTTTCTAACCTCAGATTCGGTGCTCACGATCTACCATCGTCATAAGCATTCTATAACTGTTACAGAAATAATAAACATACATTGTTCATTATAATAAAGTTTCATAACATGGTCCCAAGGTCTTCTTAACTGTAACTTAAGCACACCATTCATATTACAAAAGGTTTACATAAGAAATCTCATTAGATAATAATAATTAACATTCATTCTAAATTATTCCTGGATCTTGCCCTTGCCCTTGTCCTTCATATTGGATCCTTCAGGCTTAGCTAAAATAAATGTCATGATATAGCAAGAATAAACAACTAATTTGCTTAGCAAGTTTATATACAAGAGAGATATATCATGACTGGAAAGAAGTTTTGCTTTCAATGTTCAACAATAACATAAGGTTGTGAAGGAACATGAATTAATAATTAACAATTGAATATTCGAATAATTGAATAACATGAACTGAGTGGTTTTGAAATAACCATGAACATTTGCCAAGGTTCTCAGTCATTTAAACTGAACCTCTTAATAAGTTTTGGTATTCAAGGGGATCAGTCTTTCATACCTCGTGATTTATGCATAAACACTTAATAATCCGGCATTGATATCATGCCTTAATCAAATTCGTCCTTTTCTCAGTCAAGAGTTCTTATCATATCAATTTAATAAGAACAACTTTTTAAAATACATTTGATTTAACAAATTTAAACATACTTGATCTAGCTGATACAATTAGCATAGATCTATCTCATAAATAGTTCATGAATGAAGAACTTTAATTTAATTCACAGTTCAATAATAGTAGAAGAGGAATTCAATTACACAAAGTGTAAATTTCAAAACTAATTATAGATGTAAATAATCATCAATAATTATTCATTAATATGCTTTGAAAATAATAACTCGAGTTTGAGTTAGGAAACTTGTTTTGTCTGTAGATTACGGCTACGCAATTAATTTATGTACACTATGCAGTTAAATTATCTTCCTTTGAGAGACCTATAGTTAATCTTTTAATTAGTCATAGTATAACATTAGATTATGTAATCACATAAATATTATACATTACATTTAGTTCTTATAAACATTATCCTGTCTTGATAATGTTACTATTAGATAACAACTTAAAATTATTAATCTTGATAATATTTAATTCACCTCTTAGTATCATTAGTTCCCTAACAATACTTACATTCGCTTACTAAAATTATTAACATCTCAATAATATTTTAATACCTTACTAATATTATTAATCCTCTTAATAATATTTTAATTATGCATCAATATTATTACCTTAATAATATCTTACTTATGCTTTAGTATCATTAATCATTTAACAATACTTTTAATCATTTACTAATATTTTATTCATTTAATAATATCTTATTCCATTACTAATATTATTGATCATTTAATAATATTTTATTCCTTTACTAATGTTATTATATTTTTAATAATATTTTATTTAATCTCGAATATTGTTATATACTCAATAATAATACTTTAATTTAATATTAATAATATTTTAATCTAATATTAATATTATTAATCATTTAATAATACTTTAATCATTTATTAATGCTAAAATCAAATATTATTAACCATTTAAGAATATTTTAAAGAAATTTTAATCTTAATATTTTTATTTACTTATCAATATCATATTCTAATATTATTAATATCATAATAATATTTTAATAATTTATTGGATTAATAAACAATTTATTCTTATAGTTCACCCTTTATTAAACCTCTTATTTAATATCCATAAAAGGTTATAAATAATATTTCTTATCATAAATTACCAAAGTGCTCTAAGATAGTTAGGATATGATATATTATGAGTATTCAAGCATAAAAATCATATTTTTCTTATTAAAGACATCATTTAACTATTTATTTCCTTTTATTCATAACTTAATCATTTTTAGGAAAAATAGCAAACTGATTCTAAAAATTCTCATCTTCTGAATTTTGACAGAATATGAACCTACAAGGATCCTCAAATTTTTTTAGAATTTTAGAAAATGATCTACTATTTTTAAAGTTCCCAAAACACTCGGATCTTGCTTCATTTTTCATAAATTGAGTTTTACTCAGAAAAATCTGAAATTTTCAGGGTATGCTCTCCTAACATATATGAACCTACTGTAAAAATTTTGGAATTTTCCAGTGTATACACAGTGAGATATTCAAAGGTAAATATTTAGGAGTCCTTTACGGAAATAGTCATTACGCACAATCTATAACTCGAAACGTGTATGTTCTTTCCCCTGCATGTAGATAACTTCTCAAGGTACCTCTGTGAATTTTTCCAAATTTTTAAGAGACACAAAATTGTCCCAAGAAAAATAGGACAGAAACTATTTTAGGGTTTTTGAACCTTTAACATTCCAAGTGGACTGTTTTGGAAAAAACAGTCCCAAAGGTTTCAAAACTTACTAGATTTGTGTTCTATCACTTGCGTTTACTAGATAACTCATGTATCTAGCACCCGCCCTTCGACGGATCACAAATCTAAGTTGGAAAACTTTAGTTACATAAGATTTAGTGGAAGAAAAGAAGAGTTTTTACCCTTGGAGAACATATGCTCACATTCTTCCTCTAAGCCTTTGATCTAACACTCAAGATACTTAGTTCCATACATGATGATATGTAGGACTAGGGTATCTTGAGTATTTGTTCATAAGCCAAACAAAACTCAAGCTAAAAAAAACAATGTAGAAGAAGAAGATGAAGGTTAGGTTATACCTTAATTTAATGGCAACCTTCCTCGATTTACAAAAGTAAGTAATTAACTTAGGATGCATGAACAAACTAGCATTCCTCTCTCTCTCTCTCTCTATATATATGGCCGAACCTCTCTCCCTTTTCTCTCTCTTGAAGTTGCTAGCTTGGGAGAAAATTATAAGAGGAAGAATTAGAGAAGAAATGAAATGAAAAAAAAATGAAATAAAAGGATACTTGCAAATAATAGAGATACACTTAGTGTATCTAGCTATTATCCCCCACACCTTTCTTGTCCATTAGAAAAAACTCCTTATCTTGTTCTTAAGTATGCTTACTGAGATTTCCCACCAATGAGGTGTAGACAACATTGTACTTTGTGTAAGAAATTAAGAAAAGTAAGGTCATTAGCTATTTAAGGAAAGTGGGTTAGCAAATAGATTTGCCTTATATAGACACAAGGGGGCCGGCCCTAAGCTCTCCTAAATCCTCCTTTGGCTTTTATTTTTAATGCCCAATTTTGATTAATCAAATGTGTACAATACCCTTAATCAAGTGGGCTAAGTATTGGTTTGCTTTTTATTTCATTTGGGCTTCCTCCTTAATTGTTTTGGGTCATGCAATAAACATAGTCTAACAATTTTAATATATGTTACCCAATTTGATTATTTAGGGTTTCCATTCCTAACCTTATGAAATTTAATTACCTATACATGTGACTTTAGCTCATAACCTAATTAGGTTCTCAAGAATTAGGTTTAAAATTATTAGTCACTTGAAATAATAAGATTATCCACTTAAGTTAGTATACATATTAAATACTAACCTCTCATTATCACCATAACCTTTTGGTTATTTAATTGCCTCACCTAATGTATAATTAGGTTACGAAGCTTTCATTTTTAATAAAATTTATAAATGTATATATCCATAACTATAATATATATGTTAATTGACCAATGCACCACTTCACATATGTTGTCACATATTAACTCACTATATAACACAAAGTTTTAAATATCAATAATGTACATACATATATAGTGACTTAAAATTCACGGTTATTACATCCTCCCCCCTTATAAGAATTTTGTCCCCGAAATTACCTATAGGGTTACTCAAAAAGATGTGGATAATTTTCCCTCATCCTTTATTCGAGTTCCCACGTAGCTTTTTCAGTATTGTGGTTCCTCCAAAGAACTTTTACATAATGTATAACCTTATTTCGTAATTTTTGCTCTTTTCTACCTAAAATTTCAACCGGAATTTCCTCATACGACAAATCCCTTTCAACCTGAATTGGTTCGTACGATATCACGTGCTTGAAATCAGGCTTGTATGGTCGTAGCACTGACACATGAAACACATTATGAATATGTTCCAGTTTAGGAGGTAGAACTACCTCGTACGCCACTTCGCCTAACTTCCTCAAGATCTCGAAAGGTCCAATAAATCTCAGACTCAGTTTACCTTTCTTTCCAAACCTTATCATCCCTTTCCAGGGAGATACTTTCAAAAATGCATGGCTTCCCACCTCAAAATCTTTCTTCTAGCGATGTAAGTCTTCATACTTCTTCTGGCGATCTTGAGCTGCTACCAGTCAGACTCTTATCGCCTTGATGATCTCTATAGTCTGCTGCACCAGTTCTGGTCCCAACAGTCGACGTTCACCCACTTCATCCCTACATAAAGGCGTTCTATATTTCGTTCCATATAGTGCTTCGTACAGCGGCATTCTGATGCTGGCGTGATAGCTATTATTGTATACGAACTCTACTAATGGAAGATGATCCTCCCAGCTACCCTTGAAGTCCATCATACAAGCTTTGAGCATGTTTTCAAGTGTTTGAATCGTTCTCTCGCTTTGCCCATCGGTCTGCGGATGATACGTGGTGCTCATCCGTAGTTGCGTCCCCATTCTTTCCAGAAGACTCTTCCAGAAGTTTGACGTGAATCGTGGATCCCTATCCGACACAATAGATACTGGTACGCCATGTCTCGAGATAATTTCTTTGATATACAATTTGGCTAGCTGGTCCAAACTATACTTGATCTTGATCGGCAAAAAGTGAGCCGACTTCGTAAGATGATCTACAATCACCCATATGGCGTCGTGTCCTTTTTGCATTGCTGGAAGTTTTGACACCCCCAAATCCGGGTTACCTGACCCCCGAATTTGGTGCTCACAATCCATAATATAAATAACATTTAACTACCCATTTAAATATAAATAGGATTATATTAGTCATTAGCATAAGTTGTTAATACATAAGTCCCAGGTCCACTAACCTTAATATTATAGAAATATCCCTTTAGATATACAAAAAGGGTTTACAATACAATATAAAATAATAATATTATTCATTATAACTACTCCAACATCTTGCCTTTGCCTTTGTTCTTCTTTAACCCGCTGGCCTCTTCGTTCCTAGCTGAAATATTTTATTTATAGCAAGGGTGAGCAACAAGTTTGCCCCGCAAGTTAAAATATACAATAAATGTATACGAATCAATAAGAACAGACTATCTATTTTGATAGAATGAAACCAAAGTTCGGGGAACTTTGAAATATCTGAACAAATCGTTAATCAATAACAAGTCTTCTCGTATTCTAGGCAACACAATAATTTGATAATGAAAGAGTACAACGCTTTCAAAGTTTCTACGATATTCTATTGAATAATTAAGAATCAATTCTAAGTAATAACAAAGTGGAATAATTTCCAAATTTATGCTGAGTGATCCCACCAGATCTTAGAACTTATTTTCTCGGGTATCTATCGAAGATTTACTTTGATATATACGCAGGCGTATCAGATAACCATAAAGATTAAATCATACCCCTCTGCAAGTACTTAGAGCCGGCCAACTCCTTGTACCCTATATTATGCATAATACTTAACAGCGCGCAATGGTCGAATATACGACCTACAATGTTCCCTTTTTATTTAAAAGGTTGTTCTTCTCAGTCTAAGAATCAAGATTTTGATTTAACAACGAAATACTGTGATTTCAAATTCCATCTACTTATCGATCTAGCTGAAAAAATTGGCATCGATCTATCAACAATAATTGATTTCTCTTCTCGTATTTATCAAGTTCTAACAAATATTCGTCTAGCCAGAATAATTAGCTAAGACATTTCTCAATATAATTTGACAATAAACATGAATTATCTGTACTGTCAATATTAGTTTCTGCAGATATAAATATCTAACAATAGTAATTCTACGAATATATATTTTCCGAATCAGTAATTCAATTTGAATTTTTATCATGCACTAACTGCGAATAATCAACAATAAATTCCCTGGACATGGTATAATTATCAATAATTAACCATTAAAATAATTGAATGAATATAACTCAAGGTTGAGTTAGGAAACTTGCCTTTCGCGTTGATTACAGCTACACAATATAATTAACTGTGTTCGTAAGACCTATAATCAACAATGTCTGTCTCATAATTAGAACAATCATTTATAACATGTAACACTGTATTCTACAGTCAAACTTCTCCTAGGCACATTACCACATAATCACATCAGTGTTTATAACCAATATAAACACTTATCCAGTCTAACTATTTCGGTCTGGTTAGACCTCGGTCCATTCTCGGTGTTCTGGTCACCCTATCCGACAATTAACACATTGATTGTCAATTAAACTTGGTCTCTAAGCTTCAATATTATCTTAGATAAGTCAAATATCGTTTATAATATTTCTCGGAAGCTTTTAATAATTTATAAACAATTATTATAATTTATAATAATTTTTCAAACACTTAAATAATTTTTTTAATGATTTAATTATCAAATAGTCTTATCATTATTAATATTTAATATTATCAAAATATTAATAACATACTTGTCAAAATTGTAAAGTTATTATGAATAACTTAAAATATTTCTAAATCATCAATATTCTACTTAAATAATTTTTAAAGTAATTAAAATCATTTTTAAATCATCACCATTAATATTTAAATATTATTGTAATTATTATTAAAATATTAAAAGTCATTAATTATAACTTAAAATATTTTTAAACATTTTTTCTCACTTTTAAATGATTTTTAAATCAATAAAATCATTTTTAATTCATTTATTTAATATCATAATTAAATAAATCTAATATCATTTATTAATGAGAATTCTCCAAAAATATTAAAAATTATATTTTATAATTTAAAATATTTTCTAACACTTTATTCTTATTTAAAATGATTTTTAAATCATTAAAATCATTTTTATCTTATTTATTTAAATAAGATAAAAATACATTTTTATTTTTAAATACATTATTCTTATTTAAAATAATTTTTTATAATATTAAATTATTTTTCTCTAATTTATTTAATATACTAATTAAATAAATTAAATACCTTTAATATTTAAATAATTATAAATATTAAAGAAAAATATTCTAATTGGTCAAAAATTATTTTTCATAATTTAAAATAATTTTTAAAATAATTTTTAATAATTTCTATAATTTATTTTCTATTTTTAATTAATTTTCAAAATTTCAGAAATTAGAAAATAATTAAACCGTCGCTAATAGCCTTTAGCGACAAAAAGTGTCGCTGTTGGTGTTCTTGAGCTCAAGAACACTGACAGCCGGCAGTGAAAGGATCAACGTTTGACCGTGTGTAATTTCCAATCTATACAAGTTCTGAGCAATGTTAAGTATCGATTATGTAGTGTACATGTAGTACTACAAGATTCAAGCATTATCTCGATCATACAACAACAAATCTGCATGATCCAGAGCCTCAAAGTAGATGTCAAAAGCTTCTGGGCTTTCTGGGTTACCCAGAAACCCAGACAGCTTCGACTGTTTACTTTGTGGATTGATTTTCTTCCAGCCCCGGTCATCAAATAGGGTATTTTATGGTCCAAAGCTATAGTACTGGTGTCAAAGTACATTTACATCACAACATAATAGTTAATCAACATCTACATCGCTAGATTTAACTTGGTCAAACGTTGTCAGAAACTAAGTTCATAAATTTTCTGGAAATTCCCAGAAAGTGAAGTCATGGCCGAATGGCCTACTTTGACCAACTATTATGTTTGCTTTGTTGATATAATACACGATATAAGGCAACCGATACATAGTACATATAACTATCTACAAATACGTCACAACAACAACATCATAACACGAACAACCTGACAGATATTAAGCCCACAAAACGTTGTCAGACGGATATTTTCAATTTCTGGGTTGCCCAGATTGTGCTTGGTCATGCCCGGTCAACGGGTTTTGACCGATTATATCTTCAAATCTAGACGTCTAATGACTATACTACCACTTGAAGCTTAAAGCCCACATACCAGGCTACAAAACCAAAACTTAAAACAACAAAAATATTAAACGAGCAAGGATCTGTGGCGACTGACATTTCTTGTCAGACCACAAAAATTGCTCAAGAATAGATTTTGAAAAACACTATTTTAAAGCCATTTGATGCTATGGATCCATCATGGATCATCATAGATCATCTAAAAACAACTTCTAACATAAATCTAAACACATAAACACAAAATTTTTAAAAGCATACAAGATCAAAAATAAAAATAGGTTGTATACCTTTCTTGAACAATCTTTGATTCTTGCTCTCCAAATCTGATCTAGGTGATCAAGTGGGTGTTTATGGAACTGATTTGTCTAAGAAATTTAGTATGCTAAAAGAGAGAGAGAGAGAGAGAGTTGGTGAGAGCAACTTGTCTAAAGGAGCAATTTAATGGATTTTCTCTCTCTTGAATCTATAAATAATGCTTGTAAGTTGCTAGATCTGATGCTAGGTGTCAATTGGAGGCTGATTGCTGAGTTTTTTAATGTCACAAAGTCAATACATTAGGTTACCAACTAAAGTTGCTAGCAAAAATTACAAGTTACCATTTAAAAAGATGAAAAGGGTATTTTAGTCATTTGTAAAATAATTTAATGGCATTCTTGTCCAATACACAAACCCTTAGGGTTTAGGGTTTGGATTAAGATTTGAAACCCTTTAGGGTTTAGGGTTTAAACCCTTTAGGTTTGCAATTTAATTTCCAAAATTTTCGAATTTCGATTTTCAAAATAGAAAATTAATTTTCCAAAATTATAATTAGGATTCAATAAATATATTAATATTTCCTAATTATAAAATTCAATCTTACTAATTAGGATTAATATTCCTAATTAAAATTGCTTAATTTAGCAATTAGGGTCAAAATGGTCATTAGGGTTTACAACCCACGAATTAGGGTTTTAATTAGAAAAATAATTTTTCTAAATTACAATTAGGGTTTATAAAATAGAAATTAATATAACTAAAATATAATTAGGGTTTTTAATCATATTTAAGTTTAATACACACATAATAGGCTTGCCAATTAGGATTAGGGTTTCCTAATTTAGGGTTTAGAATTCTCGAATATAAAATTAGGGTTTTTCGGCGTACAATTAGGATTTTCAACGGTACGTTAGGGTTTCTAATCCTGAGATTAGGGTTTCTAATCTCTTATTAGGTTTTATTAATTTCAAACATTATCCGATTAATCATTGATCAATAGATTTCTTCGGTACAAACACAAACTCATTAAAATAATTAATTTAATTATATTTTCTACTGAATCCCTATCCAGAAATTAGGGTTAGGGTTTCTAAAGTTGTTAAGCATAACTCTACTCTAATTTTATTAGTCAATACACAAATTGACTTTCTCGAGACTCGTATCACCGATACTTGTCACAAAATTGATAATTAATATTAATATTAATTAAAAAATAAATTTATTCGCAAATTTTAGATTATTCGAAATCTCGGGTTATCACATTCACCCCTCCTTAAAAGGATTCCATCCTCGGAATCACCGCTTTCTTATTCTCTACAATCTTTTAAAGTTGTATCATCAATTCATTTTTATCAACACAATATTAATTTGTGTTTCAAATTCTAACATGTGACTTGAATCTTTCAAAAGAAAACAGTTCTCAGAAATATCTGACTCAATTTACTCGCGTAATTAAATTTCTAAACGAAATCATTACCTGTTGCGACCTCCTGAGCAGCCACAGTGTCCTGCGCCGTCATGTTGAATGAACGGGCTGTTGGTCTTCCTGGCTGTGTAGGTCCTCGAATCGCCAAGGTTTCGCCACCGAGTCCCTTGTTGACACTTTCCTTTTCTGCATTCTTCCTCGGACAGTTCAGAACGATATGATCAGTCGATCCGCATCCAAAGCAACCTTGAATTTTCTTCGGACTGGGGCAATTGGGTGACATATGCCCCTCTCGTCCGCAGTTATAGCAAACTCCTTTCTTCTTCAGACAAACTCCAGCATGGTTCTTCCCACAATTCGCACATGGCTCCCTTCCTTTCTTATTATCTTCTGTCTTGCCTCCTGATTGGTTACTCTCACTCCATTTCCTTTTATTATGGTTACTTCCACCACTGCTTCCTCCGTCATTAGTCTTCTTCTTCTTCTCCTGATGGAATCGAGACGCAGCTTCGCTCCCTCCTTCAGCAATCAACGCTTTCTCAATCAATGCCGCGAACGTGTTGATCTGTAATACTGCTACCTTGTTGTATATTCCCGGTTTCAATCCATTCTCGAATCTTCTCGCCTTTCTCGCTTCTGTGTCCACCTGATGAGGTGCAAATCTTGCCAATTCGTTGAATTTGGCAGCATATTCAGATACCGGCGAGAAGTAGTTCTCAAAGAACAACTCCTTAAATCTTGTCCACAACACCACCTCTGTACCAACTCTTGCTTGGTTCGTCTACCACCAGTAATTAGCTTCTCCCTTCATTAAGTATGTCGCAAAAGATGTCTTCTGCTCTTCCGCCACTCGCGCAATGACGAATGCTTTCTCCATCTCCTTCACCCAAGTTTGGGCTGCAATCGGATCTGTGGTTCCTTTAAATTCGCGCGGTCCCACTGCTTTAAAGTCTTTAAAATTAGCGAATCTATCAGCTGGCTGATTTCTCACTCTTCCTCTTCCTGTGGGAGCTCTATTCTCCTAGCTTGAGCTATCATATCTGCAAAGTTTTGCATTGGGTCAGCTTGACCTCCTTCGTTATTCACTGACTGTTCTTCCCGTTGGTTTCGATTCTGTCGTCTAGGCGGCATGATCTGATTTAAATAAAAATCTTATATTAATTCTCTTTCTTTACACAAATTCTTAACACAATAAGAATTCAACACATATTTCTCATAAAATTGGATATTCATTCAAATAGCACATAGTACATATAGTACTTAACATATTTACTATCCCTTTTTTAAATAATATCATGATTAACAACACAACTTTACACAAAAAGTTGTTATACTCTATTTTCACACAGTTATTACCAGTTCGTCAAACTTACCACTTATGAGTTCAGGAACTTGCCATAATTATATGAGTGTATGAACTTATCCTAGTTAGACCTTTGGCGTCCATTCGCTGAGGGGTTCAAAACATTTCATATAATTATGAGTCATTAACTTACCATAAGTATGAGTTTTAAGAACACACAAATTAATCTTAATCTTATATTCATATAGAAAATAAAGATTTCATTCATACAAACATATATATATATATATATATATATATATATTTACATATGCTTACACATCATTCTCGATATTACAACACTTAATATCATAAACTTCTACCCAAAAGATACTATTACATATATCTAAGTTATCTACCGACCACTCCCTTCACCAGTCTTCTTCTTGATGGGACACTTGCTGAATCTGTGGCCCGTCTGCCCACATGAAAAACACTTCCTCAAATTCGGCTTAGGACAATGTAGAGAAATATGTTCTTCCTGCTTGCAGTTAAAGCACACGTTCTTCCACATCATGCATTCTCCCGCGTGAGTCTTCCCACACTTGCTACATGCTTGCTTCTTCTTCGGGCTTGATTTTTCAGATTTAGGGCTATCTTTTTCCCTCTTTCTCTTCTTCTTGTCCTTCTTGCTGGTTCCTTCAGATGATCCACCACCTTCAGCCTTCATTCTGTCCACCTGCGCCTTGAGCTCGTTCCTTTCTTCAGTCATTTCGCGTAATGATCGCTCTGTCTTCCACAACTCCTCTAGAAGAAACACTTTACTTCGGAGTTCCTGGACTTCTACAGATAGCTGATCTTGTTCTTCAACTTTAGTCTTATTCTTTAAATCCACCTTAGCTGGCTCAGACTTTGCCTCCTCATCTCCACTCAGATACATCTCGGGATAATCATCATGATCACTCCAGAGATTAACCATGGGTTCATCTTCTCCCACTTTCTCCACTGATTCGCTTTGTGCTGGCACCTCAGCTTCTGGCACCGGTGCAATAGCCGCTAGCATCTCTGCACTCTTTTCACCTTCTGCAGACATCCTACAATCAGTTTAAATAACTTGATTAGTACAAACTTCTCACACTATGTGTCCACTTATCTCTCTATTGATGCACTTCGGCAATCCCTCACTTAGAACTCTAAATGAGTTTTCTCTATCTCGTGTATGGTTATATTCCTAGGGTTTTCTCCCACCCCACTTAAGGATTATAACCTACAGCTCTTCTACTAACTGGTGACACCTTGGTCACTACAGCTCTGATACCAACATGTGACACCCCTAAATCCGGGTTACCTGACCCCTGAATTTGGTGCTCACGATCCACAATATAAATAACATTTAACTACCCATTTAAATATAAATAGGATTATATCAGTCATTAACATAAGTTGTTAATACATAAGTCCCAGGTCCACTAACCTTAACATTACAGAAATACCCCTTTAGATATACAAAAAGGGTTTACAATACAATATAACATAATAATATTGTTCATTATAACTACTCCAACATCTTGTCTTTGCCTTTGTTCTTCTTTGACCCGCTGGCCTCTTCGTTCCTATCTAAAATGTTTTATTTATAGCAAGGGTGAGCAACAAGTTTGCCCCGCAAGTTAAAATATACAATAAATGTATACGAATCAATAAGAACAGACTATCTATTTTGATAGAATGAAACCAAAGTTCGGGGAACTTTGAAATAGCTTAACAAATCGTTAATCAATAATAAGTCTTCTCGTATTCTAGGCAACACAATAATTTGATAATGAAAGAGTACAACGCTTTCAAAGTTTCTATGATATTCTATTCAATAATCAAGAATCAATTCTAAGCAATAACAAAGTGGAATAATTTCCAGATTTATGCTGAGTGATCCCACCAGATCTTAGAACTTATTTTCTCGGGTATCTATCGAAGATTTACTTTGATACATACGCAGGCGTATCAGATAACCATAAAGATTAAATCATACCCCTCTGTAAGTACTTAGAGCCGGCCAACTCCTTGTACCCTATATTATGCATAATACTTAACAGCGCGCAATGGTCGAATATACGACCTACAATGTTCCCTTTTTATTTAAAAGGTTGTTCTTCTCAGTCTCAGAATCAAGATTTTGATTTAACAACGAAATACTGTGATTTCAAATTCTATCTACTTATCGATTTAGCCGAAAAAATTGGCATCGATCTATCAATAACAATTGATTTCTCTTCTCGTATTTATCAAGTTCTAACAAATATTCGTCTAGCCAGAATAATTAGCTAAGATATTTCTCAATATAATTTGACAATAAACATGAATTATCTGTACTGTCAATATTAGTTTCTGCAGATATAAATATCCAACAATAGTAATTCTACGAATATATATTTTCCGAATCAGTAATTCAATTTGAATTTTTATCATGCACTAACTGCGAATAATCAACAATAAATTCCCTGGACATGGTATAATTATCAATAATTAACCATTAAAATAATTGAATGAATATAACTCAAGGTTGAGTTAGGAAACTTGCCTTTCGCGTTGATTACAGCTACACAATATAATTAACTGTGTTCGTAAGACCTATAATCAACAATGTCTGTCTCATAATTAGAACAATCATTTATAACACGTAACACTGTATTCTACAGTCAAACTTCTCCTAGGCACATTACCACATAATCACATCAGTGTTTATAACCAATATAAACACTTATCCAGTCTAACTATTTCGGTCTGGTTAGACCTCGGTCCATTCTCGGTGTTCTGGTCACCCTATCCGACAATTAACACATTGATTGTCAATTAAACTTGGTCTCTAAGCTTCAATATTATCTTAGATAAGTCAAATATCGTTTATAATATTTCTCGGAAGCTTTTAATAATTTATAAACAATTATTATAATTTATAATAATTTTTCAAACACTTAAATAATTTTTTTAATGATTTAATTATCAAATAATCTTATCATTATTAATATTTAATATTATCAAAATATTAATAACATACTTGTCAAAATTGTAAAGTTATTATGAATAACTTAAAATATTTCTAAATCATCAATATTCTACTTAAATAATTTTTAAAGTAATTAAAATCATTTTTAAATCATCACCATTAATATTTAAATATTATTGTAATTATTATTAAAATATTAAAAGTCATTAATTATAACTTAAAATATTTTTAAACATTTTTTCTCACTTTTAAATGATTTTTAAATCAATAAAATCATTTTTAATTCATTTATTTAATATCATAATTAAATAAATCTAATATCATTTATTAATGAGAATTCTCCAAAAATATTAAAAATTATATTTTATAATTTAAAATATTTTCTAACACTTTATTCTTATTTAAAATGATTTTTAAATCATTAAAATCATTTTTATCTTATTTATTTAAATAAGATAAAAATACATTTTTATTTTTAAATACATTATTCTTATTTAAAATAATTTTTTATAATATTAAATTATTTTTCTCTAATTTATTTAATATACTAATTAAATAAATTAAATACCTTTAATATTTAAATAATTATAAATATTAAAGAAAAATATTCTAATTGGTCAAAAATTATTTTTCATAATTTAAAATAATTTTTAAAATAATTTTTAATAATTTCTATAATTTATTTTCTATTTTTAATTAATTTTCAAAATTTCAGAAATTAGAAAATAATTAAACCGTCGCTAATAGCCTTTAGCGACAAAAAGTGTCGCTGTTGGTGTTCTTGAGCTCAAGAACACTGACAGCCGGCAGTGAAAGGATCAACGTTTGACCGTGTGTAATTTCCAATCTATACAAGTTCTGAGCAATGTTAAGTATCGATTATGTAGTGTACATGTAGTACTACAAGATTCAAGCATTATCTCGATCATACAACAACAAATCTGCATGATCCAGAGCCTCAAAGTAGATGTCAAAAGCTTCTGGGCTTTCTGGGTTACCCAGAAACCCAGACAGCTTCGACTGTTTACTTTGTGGATTGATTTTCTTCCAGCCCCGGTCATCAAATAGGGTATTTTATGGTCCAAAGCTATAGTACTGGTGTCAAAGTACATTTACATCACAACATAATAGTTAATCAACATCTACATCGCTAGATTTAACTTGGTCAAACGTTGTCAGAAACTAAGTTCATAAATTTTCTGGAAATTCCCAGAAAGTGAAGTCATGGCCGAATGGCCTACTTTGACCAACTATTATGTTTGCTTTGTTGATATAATACACGATATAAGGCAACCGATACATAGTACATATAACTATCTACAAATACGTCACAACAACAACATCATAACACGAACAACCTGACAGATATTAAGCCCACAAAACGTTGTCAGACGGATATTTTCAATTTCTGGGTTGCCCAGATTGTGCTTGGTCATGCCCGGTCAACGGGTTTTGACCGATTATATCTTCAAATCTAGACGTCTAATGACTATACTACCACTTGAAGCTTAAAGCCCACATACCAGGCTACAAAACCAAAACTTAAAACAACAAAAATATTAAACGAGCAAGGATCTGTGGCGACTGACATTTCTTGTCAGACCACAAAAATTGCTCAAGAATAGATTTTGAAAAACACTATTTTAAAGCCATTTGATGCTATGGATCCATCATGGATCATCATAGATCATCTAAAAACAACTTCTAACATAAATCTAAACACATAAACACAAAATTTTTAAAAGCATACAAGATCAAAAATAAAAATAGGTTTTATACCTTTCTTGAACAATCTTTGATTCTTGCTCTCCAAATCTGATCTAGGTGATCAAGTGGGTGTTTATGGAACTGATTTGTCTAAGAAATTTAGTATGCTAAAAGAGAGAGAGAGAGAGAGAGAGTTGGTGAGAGCAACTTGTCTAAAGGAGCAATTTAATGGATTTTCTCTCTCTTGAATCTATAAATAATGCTTGTAAGTTGCTAGATCTGATGCTAGGTGTCAATTGGAGGCTGATTGCTGAGTTTTTTAATGTCACAAAGTCAATACATTAGGTTACCAACTAAAGTTGCTAGCAAAAATTACAAGTTACCATTTAAAAAGATGAAAAGGGTATTTTAGTCATTTGTAAAATAATTTAATGGCATTCTTGTCCAATACACAAACCCTTAGGGTTTAGGGTTTGGATTAAGATTTGAAACCCTTTAGGGTTTAGGGTTTAAACCCTTTAGGTTTGCAATTTAATTTCCAAAATTTTCGAATTTCGATTTTCAAAATAGAAAATTAATTTTCCAAAATTATAATTAGGATTCAATAAATATATTAATATTTCCTAATTATAAAATTCAATCTTACTAATTAGGATTAATATTCCTAATTAAAATTGCTTAATTTAGCAATTAGGGTCAAAATGGTCATTAGGGTTTACAACCCACGAATTAGGGTTTTAATTAGAAAAATAATTTTTCTAAATTACAATTAGGGTTTATAAAATAGAAATTAATATAACTAAAATATAATTAGGGTTTTTAATCATATTTAAGTTTAATACACACATAATAGGCTTGCCAATTAGGATTAGGGTTTCCTAATTTAGGGTTTAGAATTCTCGAATATAAAATTAGGGTTTTTCGACGTACAATTAGGATTTTCAACGGTACGTTAGGGTTTCTAATCCTGAGATTAGGGTTTCTAATCTCTTATTAGGTTTTATTAATTTCAAACATTATCCGATTAATCATTGATCAATAGATTTCTTTGGTACAAACACAAACTCATTAAAATAATTAATTTAATTATATTTTCTACTGAATCCCTATCCAGAAATTAGGGTTAGGGTTTCTAAAGCTGTTAAGCAGAACTCTACTCTAATTTATTAGTCAATACACAAATTGACTTTCTCGAGACTCGTATCACCGATACTTGTCACAAAATTGATAATTAATATTAATATTAATTAAAAAAAATTATTCGCAAATTTTTGATTATTCGAAATCTCGGGTTATCACATTCACCCCTCCTTAAAAGGATTCCGTCCTCGGAATCACCGCTTTCTTATTCTCTACAATCTTTTAAAGTTGTATCATCAATTCATTTTTATCAACACAATATTAATTTGTGTTTCAAATTCTAACATGTGACTTGAATCTTTAAAAGAAAACAGTTCTCAGAAATATCTGACTCAATTTACTCGCGTAATTAAATTTCTAAACGAAATCATTACCTGTTGCGACCTCTTGAGCAGCCACAGTGTCCTGCGCCGTCATGTTGAATGAACGGGCTGTTGGTCTTCCTGGCTGTGTAGGTCCTCGAATCGCCAAGGTTTCGCCACCGAGTCCCTTGTTGACACTTTCCTTTTCTGCATTCTTCCTCGGACAGTTCCGAACGATATGATCAGTCGATCCGCATCCAAAGCAACCTTGAATTTTCTTCGGACTGGGGTAATTGGGTGACATATGCCCCTCTTATCCGCAGTTATAGCAAACTCCTTTCTTCTTCAGACAAACTCCAGCATGGTTCTTCCCACAATTCGCACATGGCTCCCTTCCTTTCCTATTATCTTCTGTCTTGCTTCCTGATTGGTTACTCTAACTCCATTTCCTTTTATTAGGGTTATTTCCACCACTGCTTCCTCCGTCATTAGTCTTCTTCTTCTTCTCTTGATGGAATCGAGACGCAACTTCGCTCCCTCCTTCAGCAATCAACGCTTTCTCCATCAATGTCGCGAACGTGTTGATCTGTAATACTGCTACCTTGTTGTATATTCCCGGTTTCAATCCATTCTCGAATCTTCTCGCCTTTCTCGCTTCTGCGTCCACCTGATGAGGTGCAAATCTTGCCAACTCGTTGAATTTGTCAGCATATTCAGATACCGACATATTCTCCTACTTTAGTTCTAGAAACTTGACTTCCATTCTGGATTGCATACTCGGCGAGAAGTAGTTCTCAAAGAACAACTCCTTAAATCTTGTCCACAACACCACCTCTGTACCAACTCTTGCTTGGTTCGTCTCCCACCAGTAATTAGCTTCTCCCTTCATTAAGTATGTCGCAAAAGATGTCTTCTGCTCTTCCGCCACTCGCGCAATGACGAATGCTTTCTCCATCTCCTTCACCCAAGTTTGGGCTGCAATCGGATCTGTGGTTCCTTTAAATTCGCGCGGTCCCACTGCTTTAAAGTCTTTAAAATTAGCGAATCTATCAGCTGGCTGATTTCTCACTCTTCCTCTTCCTGCGGGAACTCTATTCTCCATAGCTTGAGCTATCATATCTGCAAAGTTTTGCATTGGGTCAGCTTGACCTCCTTCGTTATTCACTGACTGTTCTTCCCGTTGGTTTCGATTCTGTCGTCTAGGCGGCATGATCTGATTTAAATAAAAATCTTATATTAATTCTCTTTCTTTACACAAATTCTTAACACAATAAGAATTCAACACATATTTCTCATAAAATTGGATATTCATTCAAATAGCACATAGTACATATAGTACTTAACATATTTACTATCCCTTTTTTAAATAATATCATGATTAACAACACAACTTTACACAAAAAGTTGTTATACTCTATTTTCACACAGTTATTACCAGTTCGTCAAACTTACCACTTATGAGTTCAGGAACTTGCCATAATTATATGAGTGTATGAACTTATCCTAGTTAGACCTTTGGCGTCCATTCGCTGAGGGGTTCAAAACATTTCATATAATTATGAGTCATTAACTTACCATAAGTATGAGTTTTAAGAACACACAAATTAATCTTAATCTTATATTCATATAGAAAATAAAGATTTCATTCATACAAACATATATATATATATATATATATATATATATATATATATATATATATATATATATATACATATGCTTACACATCATTCTCGATATTACAACACTTAATATCATAAACTTCTACCCAAAAGATACTATTACATATATCTAAGTTATCTACCGACCACTCCCTTCACCAGTCTTCTTCTTGATGGGACACTTGCTGAATCTGTGGCCCGTCTGCCCACATGAAAAACACTTCCTCAAATTCGGCTTAGGACAATGTAGAGAAATATGTTCTTCCTGCTTGCAGTTAAAGCACACGTTCTTCCACATCATGCATTCTCCCGCGTGAGTCTTCCCACACTTGCTACATGCTTGCTTCTTCTTCGGGCTTGATTTTTCAGATTTAGGGCTATCTTTTTCCCTCTTTCTCTTCTTCTTGTCCTTCTTGCTGGTTCCTTCAGATGATCCACCACCTTCAGCCTTCATTCTGTCCACCTGCGCCTTGAGCTCGTTCCTTTCTTCAGTCATTTCGCGTAATGATCGCTCTGTCTTCCACAACTCCTCTAGAAGAAACACTTTACTTCGGAGTTCCTGGACTTCTACAGATAGCTGATCTTGTTCTTCAACTTTAGTCTTATTCTTTAAATCCACCTTAGCTGGCTCAGACTTTGCCTCCTCATCTCCACTCAGATACATCTCGGGATAATCATCATGATCACTCCAGAGATTAACCATGGGTTCATCTTCTCCCACTTTCTCCACTGATTCGCTTTGTGCTGGCACCTCAGCTTCTGGCACCGGTGCAATAGCCGCTAGCATCTCTGCACTCTTTTCACCTTCTGCAGACATCCTACAATCAGTTTAAATAACTTGATTAGTACAAACTTCTCACACTATGTGTCCACTTATCTCTCTATTGATGCACTTCGGCAATCCCTCACTTAGAACTCTAAATGAGTTTTCTCTATCTCGTGTATGGTTATATTCCTAGGGTTTTCTCCCACCCCACTTAAGGATTATAACCTACAGCTCTTCTACTAACTGGTGACACCTTGGTCACTACAGCTCTGATACCAACATGTGACACCCCTAAATCCGGGTTACCTGACCCCTGAATTTGGTGCTCACGATCCACAATATAAATAACATTTAACTACCCATTTAAATATAAATAGGATTATATCAGTCATTAACATAAGTTGTTAATACATAAGTCCCAGGTCCACTAACCTTAACATTACAGAAATACCCCTTTAGATATACAAAAAGGGTTTACAATACAATATAACATAATAATATTGTTCATTATAACTACTCCAACATCTTGTCTTTGCCTTTGTTCTTCTTTGACCCGCTGGCCTCTTCGTTCCTATCTAAAATGTTTTATTTATAGCAAGGGTGAGCAACAAGTTTGCCCCGCAAGTTAAAATATACAATAAATGTATACGAATCAATAAGAACAGACTATCTATTTTGATAGAATGAAACCAAAGTTCGGGGAACTTTGAAATAGCTTAACAAATCGTTAATCAATAATAAGTCTTCTCGTATTCTAGGCAACACAATAATTTGATAATGAAAGAGTACAACGCTTTCAAAGTTTCTATGATATTCTATTCAATAATCAAGAATCAATTCTAAGCAATAACAAAGTGGAATAATTTCCAGATTTATGCTGAGTGATCCCACCAGATCTTAGAACTTATTTTCTCGGGTATCTATCGAAGATTTACTTTGATACATACGCAGGCGTATCAGATAACCATAAAGATTAAATCATACCCCTCTGTAAGTACTTAGAGCCGGCCAACTCCTTGTACCCTATATTATGCATAATACTTAACAGCGCGCAATGGTCGAATATACGACCTACAATGTTCCCTTTTTATTTAAAAGGTTGTTCTTCTCAGTCTCAGAATCAAGATTTTGATTTAACAACGAAATACTGTGATTTCAAATTCTATCTACTTATCGATTTAGCCGAAAAAATTGGCATCGATCTATCAATAACAATTGATTTCTCTTCTCGTATTTATCAAGTTCTAACAAATATTCGTCTAGCCAGAATAATTAGCTAAGATATTTCTCAATATAATTTGACAATAAACATGAATTATCTGTACTGTCAATATTAGTTTCTGCAGATATAAATATCCAACAATAGTAATTCTACGAATATATATTTTTCGAATCAGTAATTCAATTTGAATTTTTATCATGCACTAACTGCGAATAATCAACAATAAATTCCCTGGACATGGTATAATTATCAATAATTAACCATTAAAATAATTGAATGAATATAACTCAAGGTTGAGTTAGGAAACTTGCCTTTCGCGTTGATTACAGCTACACAATATAATTAACTGTGTTCGTAAGACCTATAATCAACAATGTCTGTCTCATAATTAGAACAATCATTTATAACACGTAACACTGTATTCTACAGTTAAACTTCTCCTAGGCACATTACCACATAATAACATCAGTGTTTATAACCAATATAAACACTTATCCAGTCTAACTATTTCGGTCTGGTTAGACCTCGGTCCATTCTCGGTGTTCTGGTCACCCTATCCGACAATTAACACATTGATTGTCAATTAAACTTGGTCTCTAAGCTTCAATATTATCTTAGATAAGTCAAATATCGTTTATAATATTTCTCGGAAGCTTTTAATAATTTATAAACAATTATTATAATTTATAATAATTTTTCAAACACTTAAATAATTTTTTTAATGATTTAATTATCAAATAATCTTATCATTATTAATATTTAATAATATCAAAATATTAATAACATACTTGTCAAAATTGTAAAGTTATTATGAATAACTTAAAATATTTTCAAATCATCAATATTCTACTTAAATAATTTTTAAAGTAATTAAAATCATTTTTAAATCATCACCATTAATATTTAAATATTATTGTAATTATTATTAAAATATTAAAAGTCATTAATTATAACTTAAAATATTTTTAAACATTTTTTCTCACTTTTAAATGATTTTTAAATCAATAAAATTATTTTTAATTCATTTATTTAATATCATAATTAAATAAATCTAATATCATTTATTAATGAGAATTCTCCAAAAATATTGAAAACAATATTTTATAATTTAAAATATTTTCTAACACTTTATTATTATTTAAAATGATTTTTAAATCATTAAAATCATTTTTATCTTATTTATTTAATTTAATAATTAAATAAATCTAATATCATTAATATTAAATTATTAGTGAAAATTCTCTAAAAATATTAAAAGTCACATTTTATAACTCAAAATATTTTTAAATACATTATTCTTATTTAAAAGGATTTTTCATAATATTAAATTATTTTTCTCTAATTTATTTAACATACTAATTATATAAATTAAATACCTTTAATATTTAAATAATTATAAATATTAAAGAAAAATATTCTAATTGATCAAAAATTATTTTTCATAATTTAAAATAATTTTTAAAACAATTTTTAATAATTTTTATAATTTATTTTCTATTTTTAATTAATTTTCAGAATTTCAAAAATTAGAAAATAAATAAACCGTCGCTAATAGCCTTTAGCGACAAAAAGTGTCACTGTTGGTGTTCTTGAGCTAAAGAACACTGACAGCCGGCAGTGAAAGGGTCAACGTTTGACCGTGTGTAATTTCCAATCTATACACGTTCTGAGCAATGTTAAGTATCGATTATGTAGTGTACATGTAGTACTACAAGATTCAAGCATTATCTCGATCATACAACAACAAATCTGCATGATCCAGAGCCTCAAAGTAGATGTCAGAAGCTTCTGGGCTTTCTGGGTTACCCAGAAACCCAGACAACTTCGACTGTCTACTTTGTGGTTTGATTTTCTTCTGGCCCCGGTCATCAAATAGGGTATTTTATGGTCCAAAGCTATAGTACTAGTGTCAAAGTACATTTACATCACAACATAACAGTTAATCAACATCTACATCGCCAGATTCAACTTGGTCAAACGTTGTCAGAAACTAAGTTCATAAATTTTCTGGAAATTCCCAGAAAGTGAAGTCATGGCCGAATGGCCTACTTTGACCAACTATTACGTTTGCTCTGTTGATATAATACACGATATAAGGCAACCGATACATAGTACATATAACTATCTACAAATACGTCACAACAACAACATCATAACACGAACAACCTGACAGATATTAAGCCCACAAAATGTTGTCAGACGGATATTTTCAATTTTTGGGTTGCCCAGATTGTGCTTGGTCATGCCCGGTCAACGGGTTTTGACCGATTATATCTTCAAATACAGACGTCTAATGACTATACTACCACTTGAAGCTTAAAGCCCACATACCAGGCTACAAAACCAAAACTTAAAATAACAAAAATATTAAACAAACAAGGATCTGTGGTGACTGACATTTCTTGTCAGACCACAAAAATTGCTCAAGAACAAGTTTTGAAAAACACTATTTTAAAGCCATTTGATGCTATGGATTCATCATGGATCATCATAGATCATCTAAAAACAAGTTCTAACATAAATCTAAACACATAAACACAAAATTTTTAAAAGCATACAAGATCAAAAATAAAAATAGGTTTTATACCTTTCTTGAACAATCTTTGATTCTTGCTCTACAAATCTGATCTAGGTGATCACGTGGGTGTTTATGGAACTGATTTGCCTGAGAAATTTAGTATGCTAAGAGAGAGAGAGAGAGAGTTGGTGAGAGCAACATGTCTAAAGGAGCAATTTAATGGATTTTCTCTCTCTTGAATCTATAAATAATGCTCGTATGTTGCTAGATCTGATGCTAGGTGTCAATTAGAGGCTAGTTACTGAGTTTTTTAATGTCACAAAGTCAATACATTAGGTTACCAACTAAAGTTGGTAGCAAAAATTACAAGTTACCATTTAAAAAGATGAAAAAGGGTATTTTAGTCATTTACAAAATAATTTAATGGCATTCTTGTCCAATACACAAACCCTTAGGGTTTAGGGTTTGGATTAGGGTTTGGAACCCTTTAGGGTTTAAGGTTTAAACCCTTTAGGTTTACAATTTAATTTCCAAAATTTTCGAATTTCAGTTTTCAAAATAGAAAATTAATTTTCCAAAATTATAATTAGGATTCAATAAATATATTAATATTTCCTAATCATAAAATTCAATCTTACTAATTAGGATTAATATTTCTAATTAAAATTGCGTAATTTAGCAATTAGGGTCAAAATGGTCATTAGGGTTTACAACCCACGAATTAGGGTTTTAATTAGAAAAATAATTTTTCTAAATTGCAATTAGGGTTTGCAAAATAGAAATTAATATAACTAAAATATAATTAGAGTTTTTTAATCATATTTAAGTTTAATACACACATAATAGGCTTGCCAATTAGGATTAGAGTTTCCTAATTTAGGGTTTAGAATTCTCGAATATAAAATTAGAGTTTTCCGGCGTACAATTAGGATTTCCAACAGTTCGTTAGGATTTCTAATCCTGAGATTAGGGTTTCTAATCTCTTATTAGGTTTTATTAATTTCAAACCTTATCCGATTAATCATTGATCAATAGATTTCTTTGGTACAAACACAAACTCATTAAAATAATTAATTTAATTATATTTTCTACTGAATCCCTATCCAGAAATTAGGGTTAGGGTTTCTAAAGCTGTTAAGCAGAACTCTACTCTAATTGTATTAGTCAATACACAAATTGACTTTCTCGAGACTCGTATCACCGATACTTGTCATAAAATTGATAATTAATATTAATTAAAAAAAAAATTATTCGCAAATTTTTGATTATTCGAAATCTCGGGTTATCACATTCACCCCTCCTTAAAAGGATTCCGTCCTCGGAATTACCGCTTTCTTATTCTCTACAATCTTTTAAAGTTGTATCATCAATTCATTTTTATCAACACAATATTAATTTGTGTTTCAAATTCTAACATGTGACTTGAATCTTTTAAAAGAAAACAGTTCTCAGAAATATCTGACTCAATTTACTCGCGTAATTAAATTTCTAAACGAAATCATTACCTGTTGCGACCTCTTGAGCAGCCACAGTGTCCTGCGCCGTCATGTTGAATGAACGGGCTGTTGGTCTTCCTGGCTGTGTAGGTCCTCGAATCGCCAAGGTTCCGCCACCGAGTCCCTTGTTGACACTTTCCTTTTCTGCATTCTTCCTCGGACAGTTCAGAACGATATGATCAGTCGATCCGCATCCAAAGCAACCTTGAATTTTCTTCGGACTGGGGCAATTGGGTGACATATGCCCCTCTCGTCCGCAGTTATAGCAAACTCCTTTCTTCTTCAGACAAACTCCAGCATGGTTCTTCCCACAATTCGCACATGGCTCCCTTCCTTTCTTATTATCTTCTGTCTTGCCTCCTGATTGGTTACTCTCACTCCATTTCCTTTTATTATGGTTACTTCCACCACTGCTTCCTCCGTCATTAGTCTTCTTCTTCTTCTCCTGATGGAATCGAGACGCAGCTTCGCTCCCTCCTTCAGCAATCAACGCTTTCTCAATCAATGCCGCGAATGTGTTGATCTGTAATACTGCTACCTTGTTGTATATTCCCGGTTTCAATCCATTCTCGAATCTTCTCGCCTTTCTCGCTTCTGTGTCCACCTGATGAGGTGCAAATCTTGCCAATTCGTTGAATTTGGCAGCATATTCAGATACCGACATATTCTCCTACTTTAGTTCTAGAAACTTGACTTCCATTCTGGATTGCATACTCGGCGAGAAGTAGTTCTCAAAGAACAACTCCTTAAATCTTGTCCACAACACCACCTCTGTACCAACTCTCGCTTGGTTCGTCTCCCACCAGTAATTAACTTCTCCCTTCATTAAGTATGTCGCATAATCTGTCTTCTGCTCTTCCGCCACTCGCGCAATGACGAATGCTTTCTCCATCTCCTTCACCCAAGTTTGAGCTTCAATCGGATCTGTGGTTCCTTTAAATTCACGCGGTCCCACTGCTTTAAAGTCTTTAAAATTAGCCAATCTATCAGCTGGCTGATTTCTCACTCTTCCTCTTCCTGCGGGAACTCTATTCTCCATAGCTTGAGCTATCATATCTGAAAAGTTTTGCATTGGGTCAGCTTAACCTCCTTCGTTATTCACTGACTGTTCTTCCCATTGGTTTCGATTCTGTCGTCTAGGCGGCATGATCTGATTTAAATAAAAATCTTATATTAATTCTCTTTCTTTACACAAATTCTTAACACAATAAGAATTCAACACATATTTCTCATAAAATTGGATATTCATTCAAATAGCACATAGTACATATAGTACTTAACATATTTACTATCCCTTTTTTAAATAATATCATGATTAACAACACAACTTTACACAAAAAGTTGCTATTCTCTATTTTCGCACAGTTATTACCAGTTCGTCAAACTTACCACTTATGAGTTCAGGAACTTGCCATAATTATATGAGTGTATGAACTTATCCTAGTCAGACCTTTGGCGTCCATTCGCTGAGGGGTTCAAAATATTTCATATAATTATGAGTCATTAACTTACCATAAGTATGAGTTTTAAGAACACACAAATTAATCTTAATCTTATATTCATATAGAAAATAAGGATTTCATTCATACAAACATATATATATATATATATATATATATATTTACATATGCTTACACATCATTCTCGATATTACAACACTTAATATCATAAACTTCTACCCAAAAGATACTATTACATATATCTAAGTTATCTACCGACCACTCCCTTCACCAGTCTTCTTCTTGATGGGACACTTGCTGAATCTGTGGCCCGTCTGCCCACATGAAAAACACTTCCTCAAATTCGGCTTAGGACAATGCAGAGAAATATGTTCTTCCTGCTTGCAGTTAAAGCACACGTTCTTCCACATCATGCATTCTCCCGCGTGAGTCTTCCCACACTTGCTACATGCTTGCTTCTTCTTCGGGCTTGATTTTTTAGATTTAGGGCTATCTTTTTCCCTCTTTCTCTTCTTCTTGTCCTTCTTGCTGGTTCCTTCAGATGATCCACCACCTTCAGCCTTTATTCTGTCCACCTGCGCCTTGAGCTCGTTCCTTTCTTCAGTCATTTCGCGTAATGCTCGCTCTGTCTTCCACAACTCCTCTAGAAGAAACACTTTACTTCGGAGTTCCTGGACTTCTACAGATAACTGATCTTGTTCTTCAACTTTAGTCTTATTCTTTAAATCCACCTTACTGGCTCAGACTCTGCCTCCTCATCTCCACTCAGATACATCTCGGGATAATCATCATGATCACTCCCGAGATTAACCATGGGTTCATCTTCTCCCACTTTCTCCACCGATTCGCTTTGTGCTGGCACCTCAGCTTCTGGCACCGGTGCAACAGTCGCTAGCATCTCTGCACTCTTTTCACCTTCTGCAGACATACTACAATCAGTTTAAATAACTTGATTAGTACAAACTTCTCACACTACGTGTCCACTTATCTCTCTATTGATGCACTTCGGCAATCCCTCACTTAGAACTCTAAATGAGTTTTCTCTATCTCGCGTATGGTTATATTCCTAGGGTTTTCTCCCACCCCACTTAAGGTTTATAACCTACAGCTCTTCTACTAACTGGTGACACCTTGGTCACTACAGCTCTGATACCAACCTGTGACACCCCCAAATCCAGGTTACCTGACCCCCGAATTTGGTGCTCACGATCCACAATATAAATAACATTTAACTACCCATTTAAATATAAATAGGATTATATCAGTCATTAACATAAGTTGTTAATACATAAGTCCCAGGTCCACTAACCTTAACATTACAGAAATACCCCTTTAGATATACAAAAAGGGTTTACAATACAATATAACATAATAATATTGTTCATTATAACTACTCCAACATCTTGTCTTTGCCTTTGTTCTTCTTTGACCCGCTGGCCTCTTCGTTCCTATCTGAAATATTTTATTTATAGCAAGGGTGAGCAACAAGTTTGCCCCGCAAGTTAAAATATACAATAAATGTATACGAATCAATAAGAACAGACTATCTATTTTGATAGAATGAAACCAAAGTTCGGGGAACTTTGAAATAGCTGAACAAATCGTTAATCAATAATAAGTCTTCTCGTATTCTAGGCAACACAATAATTTGATAATGAAAGAGTACAACGCTTTCAAAGTTTCTATGATATTCTATTGAATAATCAAGAATCAATTCTAAGTAATAACAAAGTGGAATAATTTCCAGATTTATGCTGAGTGATCCCACCAGATCTTAGAACTTATTTTCTCGGGTATCTATCGAAGATTTACTTTGATACATACGCAGGCGTATCAGATAACCATAAAGATTAAATCATACCCCTCTGCAAGTACTTAGAGCCGGCCAACTCCTTGTATCCAATATTATAAATAATACTTAACAGCGCGCAATGGTCGAATATACGACCTACAATGTTCCCTTTTTATTTAAAAAGTTGTTCTTCTCAGTCTCAGAATCAAGATTTTGATTTAACAACGAAATACTGTGATTTCAAATTCTATCTACTTATCGATCTAGCCAAAAAAATTGGCATCGATCTATCAATAACAATTGATTTCTCTTCTCGTATTTATCAAGTTCTAACAAATGTTCGTCTAGCCAGAATAATTAGCTAAGACATTTCTCAATATAATTTGACAATAAACAGGAATTATCTGTACTATCAATATTAGTTTCTGCAGATATAAATATCCAACAACAGTAATTCTACGAATATATATTTTTTGAATCAGTAATTCAATTTGAATTTTTATCATGCACTAACTGCGAATAATCAACAATAAATTCCCTGGACATGGTATAATTATCAATAATTAACCATTAAAATAATTGAATGAATATAACTCAAGGTTGAGTTAGGAAACTTGCCTTTCGAGTTGATTACAGCTACACAATATAATTAACTGCGTTCGTAAGACCTATAATCAACAATGTCGGTCTCACAATTAGCACAATCATTTATAACACGTAACACTGTATTCTACAGTTAAACTTCTCCTAGGCACATTATCACATAATCACATCAGTGTTTATAACCAATATAAACACTTATCCAGTCTAACTATTTCGGTCTGGATAGACCTCGGTCCATTCTCGGTGTTCTGGTCACCCTATCCGACAATTAACACATTGATTGTCAATTAAACTTGGTCTCTAAGCTTCAATATTATCTTAGATAAGTCAAATATCGTTTATAATATTTCTCGGAAGCTTTTAATAATTTATAAACAATTATTATAATTTATAATAATTTTTCAAACACTTAAATCATTTTTTAAATGATTTAATTATCAAATAATCTTATCATTATTAATATTTAATATTATCAAAATATTAATAACATACTTGTCAAAATAGTAAAGTTATTATGAATAACTTAAAATATTTTTAAATCATCAATATTCTACTTAAATGATTTTTAAAGTAATTAAAATCATTTTTAAATCATCACCATTAATATTTAAATATTATTGTAATTATTATCAAAATATTAAAAGTCATTAATTATAAATTAAAATATTTTTAAAATATTTTTCTCACTTTTAAATGATTTTTAAATAAATAAAATTACTTTTAATTCATTTATTTAATATCATAATTAAATAAATCTAATATCATTTATTAATGAGAATTCTCCAAAAATATTAAAAATTATATTTTATATTTTAAAATATTTTCTAACACTTTATTCTTATTTAAAATGATTTTTAAATCATTAAAATCATTTTTATCTTATTTATTTAATTTAATAATTAAATAAATCTAATATCATTAATATTAAATTATTAATGAAAATTCTCTAAAAATATTAAAAGTAACATTTTATAACTCAAAATATTTTTAAATACATTATTCTTATTTAAAATGATTTTTCATAATATTAAATCATTTTTCTCTAATTTATTTAATATACTAATTAAATAAATTAAATACCTTTAATATTTAAATAATTATAAATATTAAAGAAAAATATTCTAATTAGTCAAAAATTATTTTTCATAATTTAAAATAATTTTTAAAATAATTTTTAATAATTTTTATAATTTATTTTCTATTTTTAATAAATTTTTGGAATTTCAGAAATTAGAAAATAATTAAACCGTCGCTAATAGCCTTTAGCGACAAAAAGTGTCGCTGTTGGTGTTCTTATGCTCAAGAACATTGACAGCCGGCAGTGAAAGGGTCAACGTTTGACCGTGTGTAATTTCCAATCTATACAAGTTCTGAGCAATGTTAAGTATCGATTATGTAGTGTACATGTAGTACTACAAGATTCAAGCATTATCTCGATCATACAACAACAAATCTGCATAATCCAGAGCCTTAAAGTAGATGTAAGAAGCTTTTGGGCTTTCTGGGTTACCCAGAAACCCAGACAGCTTCGACTGTCTACTTTGTGGTTTGATTTTCTTCCAGCCCCGGTCATCAAATAGGGTATTTTATGGTCCAAAGCTATAGTACTAGTGTCAAAGTACATTTACATCACAACATAATAGTTAATCAACATCTACATTGCTAGATTCAACTTGGTCAAACGTTGTCAGAAACTAAGTTCATAAATTTTCTGGAAATTCCCAGAAAGTGAAGTCATGGTTGAATGGCCTACTTTGACCAACTATTACGTTTGTTCTGTTGATATAATACACGATATAAGGCAACCGATACATAGTACATATAACTATCTACAAATACGTCACAACAACAACATCATAACACGAACAACCTGACAGATATTAAGCCCACAAAACGTTGTCAGACGGATATTTTCAATTTCTGGGTTGCCCAGATTGTGCTTGGTCAAGCCCGGTCAACGGGTTTTGACCGATTATATCTTCAAATCCAGACGTCTAATGACTATACTACCACTTGAAGCTTAAAGCCCACATACCAGGCTACAAAACCAAAACTTAAAACAACAAAAATTTTAAACGAGCAAGGATCTGTGGCGACTGACATTTCTTTTCAGACCACAAAAATTGCTCAAGAACAGATTTTGAAAAACACTATTTTAAAGCTATTTGATGCTATGGATCCATCATGGATCATCATAGATCATCTAAAAACAACTTCTAACATAAATCTAAACACATAAACATAAAATTTTTAAAAGCATACAAGATCAAAAATAAAAATAGGTTTTATACCTTTCTTAAACAATCTTTGATTCTTGCTCTCCAAATCTGATCTAGGTGATCAAGTGGGTGTTTATGGAACTGATTTGCCTAAGAAATTTAGTATGCTAAGAGAGAGAGAGAGAGAGAGAGAGAGTTGGTGAGAGCAACTTGTCTAAAGGAGCAATTTAATGGATTTTCTCTCTCTTGAATCTATAAATAATGTTTGTAAGTTGCTAGATCTGATGCTAGGTGTCAATTGGAGGCTGATTGTTGAGTTTTTTAATGTCACAAAGTCAATACATGAGGTTACCAACTAAAGTTGCTAACAAAAATTATAAGTTACCATTTAAAAAGATGAAAAAAGGTATTTTAGTCATTTGCAAAATAATTTAATGGCATTCTTGTCCAATACACAAACCCTTAGGGTTTAAGATTTGGATTAAGGTTTGGAACTCTTTAGGGTTTAGGGTTTAAACCCTTTAAGTTTGTAATTTAATTTTCAAAATTTTCGAATTTTGGTTTTCAAAATAAAAATTAATTTTCCAAAATTATAATTAGGATTCAATAAATATATTAAAATTTCCTAATCATAAAATTCAATCTTACTAATTAGGATTAATATTCCTAATTAAAATTGCTTAATTTAGCAATTAGGGTCAAAATGGTCATTAGGGTTTACAACCCACAAATTAGGGTTTTAATTAGAAAATATTTTTTCTAAATTACAATTAGGGTTTGTAAAATAGAAATTAATATAACTAAAATATAATTAGGGTTTTCTAATCATATTTAAGTTTAATACACACATAATATGCTTGCCAATTAGGATTAGGATTTCCTAATTTAGGGTTTAGAATTCTCGAATATAAAATTAGGGTTTTCCGGCGTACAATTAGGATTTCCAACGGTACGTTAGGGTTTCTAATCCTGAGATTAGGGTTTCTAATCTCTTATTAGGTTTTATTAATTTCAAACCTTATCCGATTAATCATTGATCAATAGATTTCTTCGGTACAAACACAAACTCATTAAAATAATTAATTTAATTATATTTTCTATCGAATCCCTATCCAAAAATTAGGGTTAGGGTTTCTAAAGCTGTTAAGCACAACTCTACTCTAATTTTATTAGTCAATACACAAATTTACTTTCTCGAGACTCGTATCACCGATACTTGTCACAAAATTGATAATTAATATTAATATTAATTAAAAAAAAATTATTCGCAAATATTTGATTATTCGAAATCTCGGGTTATCACAGAAGTCTCACCACAAAATCCATCGTGATGTGCTCCCACCTCCACTCTAGAATTTTTAAAGGCTGTAGTAATCCACTCGGTCGTTGATGCTCTGCCTTGACTCTCTGACAAGTTAGACATCTACTGATGCATTCGGCAACCTCTCTCTTCATGTTTGGCCACAAAAGTGTTGACGCAAATCATGATACAGTTTTGTGCTTCCTGGGTGTATCGAGTACCTCGTACTGTGTGCTTCTTGTAAAATCTCTTCCCTTAGTTCTGGTACTAGCGGTACCTAAATTCGCCCTTTAAATCTCAGCAGTCCGGTGCCATCAACCTTGTATTTCAATTCATCCCCTTTAGCTAACCGCTTCTTGATGCTGTCGCAATCTTCATCCTCCTCTTGAGCCTCTTTAACCTTATCTAATAGAGTCGGGCTCGCTGTCACTGTAAATAATTTGTCGTTGGTCTCCATCGGATACTTAACCTCTAAGTCAAGTCGTTCGAAATCTTTCACTAATTCCTCTTGCATGGTCAACTTCAGTAACTTCTCTCTGCCTTTTCTGCTCAGGGCATCTGCCACTACATTTGCTTTTCCTGGATGGTACAGAATCTCACAATTATAATCCTTGATCAATTCTACCCATCGGCGCTGCCTCATATTTAGCTCTTTCTGCGTTAAGATATACTTCAGACTCTTGTGATCCGTATGTATCTCACACTTCTCGCCATACAAATAGTGCCTCCAAATCTTCAAGGGAAAAACTACTACTGCTAATTCTAGGTCATGAGTCGGATAACCCTTATCATAATCCTTCAGCTGACGTGAAGCGTACGCAATGACCTTGCCATGTTGCATCAGTACACAGCCAAAACCCTTGTGTAACGCATCACTATACACTACAAATCCTCCTGTGTTGTCTGGTAAAGTCAACACAGGTGCCTGACTGAGCCTCTTCTTTAATTCCATGAAACTCTCTTCACATTTCTCCGTCCAAACGAACTTCACTGCGTTTCTGGTAAGGTTGGTCAATGGTGATGCTATCTTTGAAAAATCTTGGATGAAACTCCGATAGTATCCTGCTAATCCCAAGAAACTCCTAATTTTTGTTGGCATTTTTGGTTGTTCCCAGTTGATAACCGCTTCTACCGTTGCTGGATCCACCGAAACACAATCTGTGTCGATAACGTGACCCAAAAACTTCACTCTCCGCAGCCAAAACTCACACTTGGAGAACTTTGCATATAACTTCTCCCTCCTTAACGTCTCTAACACTATCCTTAGATATTCAACGTGCTCTTCCTCTGTCTCTGAATATACCAGAATGTCATCGATGAACACGATAACAAACTTATCCAAATACTATTTAAACACTTTGTTCATCAAGTCCATGAATGCTGTTGGCGCATTCGTCAACCCAAAAGACATTACCAAAAACTCAAAGTGTCCATACCGAGTTCTGAATGCCATCTTTGGAACATCCTCCTGCCTCACCTTCAGTTGGTGATAACGGGTCCTTAAATCGATTTTTGAAAAATATTTCGCCCCCTTCAACTGATCAAACAAATCGTCGATCCTGGGCAACGGGTACTTATTCTTAATGGTGACCTTGTTCAACTCCTGGTAGTCGATACAAAGCCTTAATGACCCATCCTTCTTCTTTACGAATAAGACCGGTGCTCCCCACAATGATACGCTCGGTCGAATGTATCCCTTATCTAACAATTCTTGTAGTTGAATCATCAATTCCTTCATTTCTACTAGAGCCATATGATACGACACTTTATATACCGGTGATGTCCCTGGTGGCAAATCGATAACAAACTCTATCTCTCTATCTGATGGTAATCCTAAAATCTCATCTGGGAAGACGCCAACGAATTCCCTTACAATAGGTATCTGACCCAGTTCACCCTCGACTCTGCGGGTATCCACAACGTGAGCCAAATAACCTATACAACCCTTCCTAAGCAACTTCTTTGCTTGCATCATTGTCAGACAACAAGATTGTCTCGACGATTTACTGCCATGAAATACCACCTTTGACTTATTCGGAGTCTTTAGGTGTACGCACTTTTTCTTACAGTCAATGACCGCCCCGTGACTTGATAACCAATCCATCCCGAGGATTACATCAAACTCTCCAAGACAAATCGGTATCAAATCCACGTTAAGCTTAAACCCTCTTACATCAGCATAACAGTTCTTATGGATATAGTCTACATGGATAATTTCTTTATTTTCTACTTCTACATTCATTGGGTGTTCTAATAGTTCACGAGGTAGACTTAATCTTTGAGCAAATTCATCAGATACGAAAGAACATGAAGCTCCCGAATCGAATAACACATAGGCATTTATATCATTGATCGGAATTATACCTGACACCACCTCCCTGAATGCCACGGCATCTTGCACTGCCATATTGAATGTCCTTGTTGTCGGCTTGTTTGGCTGGGCTAGTCCTCCACTGGTTGTCCTAGTGTTATTGGCCCTGTTGCCGTTTCCGCCATCTGTGCTTTTCTTCTTTGGGCAATCCTTGATCCGATGCCCTAATTCACCACTGTTGAAACAACCTCCCTTCTTCACCTTAGAACAATTGGGTGAGGTATGCCCTTCTTGTCCACAGGTATAACATACCGTTTTTCCTTTCAAGCACTCTCCCGAGTAACCCTTTCCACAGTTTCCACACACCGACTTCTTTTGTTGCACACTACCTTGCTGATTCTCCAAATTACTACCCCCACTGCTCCATTTCCGCTTCTTGTTGTTGCTACCGCCACTGCTAACATTCTGATTCTCACCTTCTACTTTCTTCTTGTTCTTCTCCCGATTGTACTTTGAGACCGCTTCGCTTCAACCTTCCGCTATGAGAGATTTCTCCAACAGAGTTGAGAATGACTTGATTTGTAAAACTGCTACCTTGCTATAAATCCATGGCTTTAGTCCATTTTCGAACCTTCTTGCTTTCCTCACCTCTGTGTCTACCTGATGTGGAGCGAATCTGGCTAATTCATTAAACTTTGCGACGTACTCTGACACTGACATATTCTCCTATTTCAATTCCAAAACCTTGATCCCCATTCTCGCTTGTGTACTCTCAGGGAAGTAGTTCTCAAAGAACAACTTCTTCAACGCTTCCCAAGTCACGATTCTAGTCCCAGCTTTATTCTGGTTGGCCTCCCACCAATAGTTAGCCTCACCCTTCATTAAGTAGGTAGCAAAAATTGTTTTCTGTTCTTCTGCTACTCTAGCAATAATGAAGGCCTTCTCAATCTCCTTCATCCACGTCTGGGCCTCTATCGGGTCTGTTGTTCCTTTAAACTCCGGCGGCCCTACTGCCTTGAAGTCTTTAAAGTTGGCTAATTGGTTTCCCGCCTGATTTCCCCAGGTTGAGCTTGATTCCTCATTGCTTCAGCCATCATGTTGACAAAGTCTTGCATTGGGTTTGGTTGAGCTCCCGTTGCATTATTAACTGACTCTTCGATCTCTTGGTTCCTTAGTACACGTCTGGGCGGCATTATCTAGTTAAACGAAATTCTAACACGTTACTCGGGTTTTATTATCATATAAGTACTTAGCATACAATACGCTACTGTATTCAAACAATCAGATGATCATTATGTGAGAGTTTTAAATTACCAAGATTTTGGAAGTCTTTCTCCCTGATTAGTGGGTTAAGTTTATTTTTAAAGAAAATTTTCCAAATCAGTCTACTGGATTCACATAACATTAAATAGACAATTTACTATTTAAATTTCCCAACACATATCATAATAATGCATATATATTCATATACCAATCTTCGGTGTCTTACATGCTCAATACAGGTATATTTTTATAAATACTACTATCCCATTTTAAACACAAAAGATGGGATTAACTCAAAATGATACTTCCCTACAAACACAAATAGGGATACTACCCAACTACCTACTACCTCACACCTGCTGAGGTTTACATCAACATAAAACCCTATTACACAAAAAGGGTACTAATGCATCTATCTACAGATGGTCCATAGCATAATCATCACTGGTGGCCCTGCTGGGTCACCTGAACAGGCTCCTAGGGAAACAACCCCTCCACAACTCTACGTCGAACGGATCGGCTCGACTCTCCTATCTCGAACCGCACCCTCCTAGTCCCATTGTGCTAGCCCTCATACGCCGCGTCTAACGCCAGTCCTAAAGTCTCGGCCCTGACCTTCATGGCCTGCAGTGCTATCTCCAATTGGTCCACCCGCTGGGCTAACTCATAAAATGCCTCCGCCACGCGAATCTTGTCTACAATCTTGACGTCAAAATCGCCCCGCATCGCAAGATACTATATGCTTAGCTCTCCGAACTTTACCTTTTCATGCTCTAGCTGTACCCTCAGCATCCCAACTTACAACTGGGACTCATCCAACTTTCCCTTCTACTCGACTACCTCCATATGGGCTTGATAAACCGCCTCCTTGTATTGACCTTCTGTGAACTGGAGTGTGTGGTTGTCAACCTCTAGTTCTCCCACCCTGCCTTCCAATTGACTGATTCTCCTCAACAAATCCTCTGTCAGAGGATCATGAGGGGCTTCTTCTGTGACCTCATGCTCAATGGGATCCTGATCTACTAAGTGACTGCCCTGGCGCTCGTCAGACATCCTACAAACACCATAAATAAATCCAACATCAGTACCACAATAAAATATATTCATTGATAAAATGAAATAATATTTTATTAAGTACAACACAAACTCGATGAACTTCCACAATCCATCTCCTAACATGCTCTATAAGAGTTTTCTACTAAGGTTATAACCTAGGTTTTGCATTCCTAATGTTTATAACCTACGGCTTTGATACCAACCTGTGACGCCCCCAAATCCAGGTTCTCTAACCTCAGATTCGGTGCTCACGGTCTACCATCATCATAAGCATTCTATAACTATTACAGAAATAATAAACATACATTGTTCATTATAATAAAGTTTCATAACATGGTCCCAATGTCTTCTTAACCTTAACTTAAACACACCATTCATATTACAAAAGGTTTACATAAGAAATCCTATTAGATAATAATAATTAACATTCATTCTAAATTATTCCTGGATCTTGCCCTTGCCCTTCTCCTTCATATTGGATCCTTCATGCTTAGCTGAAATAAATGTCATGATATAGCAAGGGTAAGCAACTAATTTGCTTAGCAAGTTTATATACAAGGGAGATATATCATGACTGGAAAGCAGTTTTGCTTTCAATGTTCAACAATAATATAAGGTTGTGAAGGAACATGAATTAATAATTAACAATTGAATATTCGAATAATTGAATAACATGAACTGAGTGGTTTTGAAATAACCATGAACATTTGACAAGGTTCTCAGTCATTTAAACTGGACCTCTTATTAAGTTTTGGTATTCAAGGGGATCAACATTTCATACCTCGTGATTTATGCATAAACACTTAATAATCCAGCATTGATATCATGCCTTAATCAAATTCGTCATTTTCTCAGTCAAGAGTTCTTATCATATCAATTTAATAAGAACAACTTTTTAAAATACATTTGATTTAACAAATTTAAACATACTTGATCTAGCTGATACAATTAGCATAGATCTATCTCATAAACAGTTCATGAATGAAGAACTTTAATTTAATTCACAGTTCAATAATAGTAGAACAGAAATTCAATTGCACAAAGTGTGAATTTCAAAACTAATTATAGATGTAAATAATCATCAATAATTATTCACTAATATGCTTTGAAAATAATAACTCGAGTTTGAGTTAGGAAACTTGCCTCGTCTGTAGATTACGACTACGCAATTAATTTATGTCCACTATGTAGTTAAATTATCTTCCTTTGAGAGACCTATAGTTAATCTTTTAATTAGTCATAGTATAACATTAGATTATGTAATCACATATATATTATACATTACATTTAGTTCTTATAAACATTATCCTGTCTTGATAATGTTACTATTAGATAACAACTTAATATTATTAATCTTGATAATATTTAATTCACCTCTTAGTATCATTAGTTCCCTAATAATACTTTCATTCACTTACTAAAATTATTAACATCTCAATAATATTTTAATACTTTACTAATATTATTAATCCTCTTAATAATATTTTAATTATACATCAATGTTATTATCTTAATAATATCTTACTTATGCTTTAGTATCATTAATCATTTAATAATACTTTTAATCATTTACTAATATTTTATTGATTTAATAATATCTTATTCCATTACTAATATTATTGATCATTTAATAATATTTTATTTCTTTATTAATGTTATTATATTTTTAATAACATTTTATTTAATCTCGAATATTATTATATACTCAATAATAATACTTTAATTTAATATTAATAATCTTTTAATAATATTTTAATCTAATATTATTAATCATTTAATAATACTTTAATCATTTATTAATGCTAAAATCAAATATTATTAACCATTTAAGAATATTTTAAAGAAATTTTAATCTTAATATTTTTATTTACTTATTAATATCATATTCTAATATAATTAATATCATAATAATATTTTAATAATTTATTGGATTAATAAACAATTTATTCTAATAGTTCACCCTTTATTCAACCTCTTATTTAATATTCATAAATGGTCATAAATAATATTTCTTATCATAAATTACCAAAGTGCTCTAAAGATAGTCAAGATATGATATATTATGAGTATTCAAGCATAAAAATCACATTTTTCTAATTAAAGACATCATTTAACTATTTATTTCCTTTTATTCATAACTTAATCATTTTTAGGAAAAATAGCAAACTGATTCTAAAAATTCTCATCTTCTGAATTTTGACAGAATATGAACCTACAAGGATCCCCAAATTTTTATGGAATTTTAGAAAATGATCTACTATTTTTAAAGTTCCCAAAACACTCAGATCTTGCTTCATTTTTCATAAATTGAGTTTTGCTCAGAAAAATCTGAAATTTTCAGGGTATGCTCTCCTAACATATATAAACCTACTGTAAAAATTTTGGAATTTTCCAGTGTATACACAATGAGATATTCGAAGGTAAATATTTAGGAGTCCTTTACGGAAATAGTCATTACGCACAATCTATATTCGAAACGTGTCTGTTCTTTTTCCTACATGTAGATAACTTCTCAAGGTACCTCTTTGAATTTTCCCAGATTTTTAAGAGACACGAAACTGTCCAAAACAGTCCCAAGAAAAACGGGACAAAAGCTATTTTAGAGTTTTTGAACCCTTAACATTCCAAGTGGACTGTTTTGGGGAAAACAGTCCCAAAGGTTTCAAAACTTGCTATATTTGTGTTCTATCACTTGCGTTTACTAGATAACTCATGTATCTAGCACCCCCCTTCGACGGATCACAAATCTAAGATGGAAAACTTGAGTTACACAAGATTTAGTGGAAGAAAACAAGAGTTTTCACCCTTAGAGAACAAATGCTCACATTCTTTCTCTAAGTCTTTGATCTAACACTCAAGATACTTAGTTCCATACATGATGATATGTAGGAGTAGGGTATCTTGAGTATTTGTTCATAAGCTAAACAAAACTCAAGCTAAAAAAAACAAAGTAGAAGAAGAAGATGAAGGTTAGGTTATATCTTGATTTAATGGCAACCTTCCTTGATTTACCAAAGTAAGTGATTAACTTAGGATGCATGAACAAACTAACACTCCTCTCTCTATATATATATATATATATATATATGGCCGAACCTCTCTCCCTTTTCTCTCTCTTGAAGTTGCTAGCTTGGGAGAAAATTATAAGAGGAATGAGAGAAGAAATGAAATGAAAAAAAATGAAATAAAAGGATACTTGCAAAAAATAGAGATACACTTAGTGTATCTAGCTATTATCCCCCACACCTTTCTTGTCCATTTGACAAAACTCCTTATCTTGTTCTTAAGTATGCTTAGAGAGATTTCCCACCAATGGGGTGTAGACAACATTGTACTTTGTGTAAGAAATTAAGAAAAGTAAGGTCATTAGCTATTTAAGGAAAGTGGGTTAGCAAATAGATTTGCCTTATATAGACACAAGGGGGCTGGCCCTAAGCTCTCCTAAATCCTCCTTTTGCTTTTATTTTTAATGCCTAATTTTGATTAATCAAATGTCTACAATACCTTTAATCAAGTGGGCTAAGTATTTGTTTGCATTTTATTTCATTTGGGCTTTCTCCTTAATTGTTTTGGGCCATGTAATAAACATAGTCTAACAATTTTAATATATGTTACCCAATTTGATTATTTAGGGTTTCCATTCCTAACCTTATGAAATTTAATTACCTATACATCTAACTTTAGCTCATAACCTAATTAAGTTCACAAGAATTAGGTTTAAAATTATTAGTCACTTGAAATAATAAGATTATCCACTTAAGTTAGTATACATATTAAATACTAACCTCTCATTATCACCATAACCCTTAGGTTATTTAATTACCTCACCTAATGTATAATTAGGTTACGAAGCTTTCATTTTTAATAAAATCTATAAATGTATATATCCATAACTATAGTATATATGTTAATTGACCAATGCACCACTTCACATATGTTGTCACATATTAACTCACTATATAACACAAAGTTTTAAATATCAATAATGTACATACATATATAGTGACTTAAAATTCACGGTTATTATATGTTTACAAGAAAATAATGCCTTTTGGGAACATTTGGAATGAGACCAAAAAATAAGGAGAAGGAGTGGATGCAAGACTTGATAATAGAGAAAGATTGCAAGTTAGCATGGCAGAAAATTGTTAGAGTTAGTGCCCTAGAGGCCAATTATTTGATATAATTGCTTAACGTTTTGATATTATATTTGATTGAATAAATGAATGATTTTATTATGGTTTTATTTATTGCGTTATATAAATGTTAACATAATAAAATTTCTTAGAGTAGTGATACAAATTATATAGTTTCAAGTACGTGACTTGAACATGAGATTATATAATTATAATTAGTATCATTGCTCTTAAATGTCCCTAGTCGAGTATTATTGTTGATGGGATAATATTGATGAATTGAGACTAGTATGTGGATTAACTGATGACCAAATATCATTGGTCATAAATATATGAGATATTAAGTCAATGCATAGGTACGTGTTAGAGAACGATGTACTGGACAGACCCACCATGAGAATTCTATGTGGAGCATTATGCGAAGTGTCATTAGCGATTCTCATAGTGACAATGACGTAATGATCCTCCGACCTGAAATCACTATATTATTACACGGGAATTTATGTACTTTGATATCATCAAAAGTCACCTTTAATAGGGTGGACGATAAAGATGATTATTGGGTATATCATGAATCGTGTAAAGAATATAAGTGATCTAGATGTAATTTAACCCTCCTATATATTAGGGGTGATATCCATAGGCCTCTTGATTGAGTAGGACTATGAAATCCATGGACATGCTCAAATAGTGATTTGTTACATATAGTCTACTCATTGATCAAGAAAATTCAGATTAAATTATGAAGAGTATGACACATTCCATGACTCGAGTTTAATCTAGGATGTCAAGGTTAAAAGGATTTAATTACATTGAAACATTGGTCACGAAAAGGTTGCATCGAATCATCGATCTTATTATTACTCAGGTAGCAGTGATGCATTACTAGATGCCGCTCACTGTTTATATTTTTATAATATGATATTAAAATTATTACAAACGTAATAATAACCTATAAGGTTACACACATAGAATGTAATTAGAAGGGAATTAATTTAAATTATAAATATTTAAATATGTCAATATGATTGATAGTATTTAAATCACAAATTTAAATTAATAGGATAATTTATATATATAGGTGTATTAATTAAGTAAGACTTAATTAAGATATATATATATATATATATATATATATATATATATATATATATATATATAGGGTTTTGATTAATTCTTTTTTAACCGCTATATATATGATATGTAGCAACCATTTTGGAAGAGTCACAATAACCTAAAAACCCTAGCCGCTCTAGAGAGAGATGAGAGAGAAAAAGTTTCAAAAATCTTGTTCCTTTAGTGGCTAGTACCGCAGTTCCCTTTGCAGAATCGTGCGAAGGTTCGCGTGCGTTCGTGTAGATACCATAAAGACGTAGTTTCGTGAGGAATTACGTTGGAGATTCGAAGCGTTTCAGAAGCTATTTCATAATCAGTATAATCTCTTAACATTGAATTAATATCTGTTTCGCATGGATCCTGGTTTGGGTTTCGGAAATTATTTTGTTTTGTTCAATTTATATTCCGCTGTGTGTTGCTTTGTTGTGCCGAAATCCCAACAAAAATAAGTACATCATCAACAAAAAGGAGATGAGTCAACTTGCAATCGGAGCTCCTCTACTGAAATTGGAACTCGGGCACAGAGGTACTTGAGTTTAGTTTCAAGGAAAGTATCTCCATTATAAGAACAAAGAGACAAGGGGATAAGGGATCACCTTGCCTTAGACCTCTAGAACTTGGGAAAAACCCAGCTAAGGTGCCATTAACTTTGACAGAGAATATGGCAGTAGAGACACATGTTTTGATCCAGTTGATGAAGGGTTGTGGGAATTGGTAAGTAGCCAAAATATCAAGTAAGAAATCCCATTTTACGATATCAAATGCCTTCCTTAGATCAATTTTGAGAGCACAACGCGGAGGACCAGACTTCCTATGGTAATTTTTGAATAGTTACTGAGCAAGCAATATGTTGTCACTTATGTTTTTGCCTTTAATAAATGCTGACTGGGCTTTGTCAATGATGGAAGGAAGCACAATCTTCAGTCTGTTAGCAAGAATCTTTGTAATACATTTGCAAATTGTATTACAACAAGCAATAGGTCGAAAATCAGTCATGGAGGAAGAATTTGAACATTTGGGAACAAGGGCAATTACAGTAGAGTTGATGCCCTTAGTAAGCTTGTAGGAGGAGAAAAAGAATTGGATAGCCTTGGTGAAATCCTCCCCCACAATGTTCCAGTTCATGGAGTTCAAGACTGTGAAGGCTTCCAAATCAGATATGGGAGTGAATAGCATAAGAGATTGAGAAGGGCTCACAAAGCGCAAGGGAGAGGCTCCGAAACAAGAAAAATTAGAATGGGCATGGTCAGAAGGAGAGTTGAACAATTGTTGGAAATAACTGACTGCTACATTTTCCACAGCATCTTGACCATGAACTAAATCACTATTATCATTTTCAATAAAATGAAGCTTATTTGAGTTCCATATGCTCTTCACCATGTTTGAGAAATAGCCTGAGTTCTTGTCACCTAATGAGAGCCAAGTTTCTCTAGATTTTTCCTGAAGGAGAGTTTCTTCTAGCTCCAAAGAAATATTAAGATCCAGTGCACAGTCTTTTTACGAACCAAGAAGGATAAGGTCAAGAGAGGAGGAGTGAAGCAGAATTTGGACATTTGGAGTGCCTTCGTAGCAGTTTTGACAGCATTAATGAGGTTCCCTGGAGAGATATTAAGGGAGACTAAAGCTCGTTTGGTCCTTTTAAGCTTTTTAGAAAACACATAGAATGGGTTGCCATGAACAGGATGCCATGTCTGATTGACACACTCAGAGAACCCATCAAGAAGCAGCATTTGATAAAAGAATTGGAAATGCTTTTTTGATCTCATGCCAGGATAGCCAGTATTGAGAAGGACAGTGGAGTGATTTGATATACCTCTAGGAGCAAAAAGAGCTTATGGATGGGAGAAAATTTCAAACCAGGAAACATTCCCAAGAGCTCTGTCTAGTTTCTTTAGGATAGGATTCGGAAGCTGACAGTTCCACCAAGTGAAAACAAGTTCAACCCCTCTTATGTCATCCAACCCAGCAAAAGAAGTGAAAGTCAAGAAGTCATCCATTCCAATATCTCAAATGTCATCATCTTGGTTAGTTTCATTTTGATGCTTGATAACATTGAAATCTCCCAGAACACACCAGTAGTTAGTGAGACTAAGAGCCAAAAGATCTCTCAAAAGATCACGTCGTTCCAAGTAAGTGTTGAGGCCATAAATAAAGGAAACAAAAAATATACTATTAGTACATGCAACATGTTGAGCTTTATAATGAAAAGTTTGGGAGGAGACGAAAAGGATATCCACATTACATATAGCAGGATTCCATCCAACCCAAATTCTACCATTACTGTGAGAATCATAGTTAAAAGCCCAAGTCCAATTCTTACATAATCTATTAGCTATTCTAGGTGCATTGTGGCTCTTAACTCTTGTTTCTAATAGCCCAACAAAAGAAATATGGTTATCAACAATTAACTGACTAACATAAGCCTGCTTAGGCTTTTCATTTAACCCTCTAACATTATAAGAAGATAACATAATTAAGGGGGGAGTTTTGATTCCAGATTTCCCTTTGCCTTTTCTCTTTTTAGCAGCTTGGGTATTTTCAGTTCCACTACCAGGACCATGTTTATGCTTTAGGTCTTTGCCCTCCTTTTCATCCATTACCTTAAGTTTAGCAAACATGGGGTTATCCAAGGTAGGGGATTTTGTATCAGAATTCAGCATCAAACTAGATGGTAGGGCAATAAGAGAGAAGGAGTTTGAAGTAGCCATGTTATGAAGAAGAGGGGGTTCGAGTCTGGTTTTGCTCCCCTTGAGACAGAGACCCAATCATTGGAAGCATGAGCAGGTGCTGATGAGGGTGCAGCAGAAGGTGGTTTGTGAATAGCCAATCCGTCCAAAGGTGGATAAGGAATAGGAGAGGATTGCACTTGGGAGGATTGCTTTTTCGGGTGCTGATCAGCAACCGTTTTAGGAACCCATATGATGTTTGCTTTGGGGCATTTGACCTGAGAATGACCAAAGACCTTGCAAGAAGGGCATGCAGGTAGTCTGCTTTGATACTCAGGTATACTCAACATCAATCAAAATATAAGCCTTTTCTGATTTCTCAAAGTTCATAACAACTACTTTGATGGAGGAGGGAAAGTTGATGTGGCAGTTACCTCAATACACGCACGAGAAAAATTCAAGAAGTCATTATTAGTGGTCATCTCATCAGTGAATAGAGGCTTACCAATAGCATTAACGATATAGCTGATCCCCTCATTAGACCAATATGAGAGTGGGATTTGGCTCAGCTTAACCCAAATTAGGATTTTGTCACAGTCAGACTTAGTGAACTCAACACTTTCTTGCCATTTCTAGAGAACAATCACTTTGGAGGCAAAATGCCAAGGACTGGATGCAAGAATATTGTCACGATCAGTAGAATAGTTGAACTTGAATATATAATATCCCTTATTGTGCAGAAATACTTTGGTTAAACCAAAGTTCCCCCACAACCATTTAGCAATAGGTTCGACAACCTTAAAGGGGAGGTTTAAGTGCAGAAAATAGCCAACCATGCTAGTCGACCATATTTGATTTCCCCTCTTTAGCATATCATCAGGAGGCTTGACCAGAATGTCATCATTCTCTATAGAGGGAGGGTGGAAAGAAAGTGATCTACTAGTTTTTCCCAAGTTTTTGTTAAACACAACACTCCAACTCTTAGGAACACCATTCAAGATGTTTGGAAGGATTTCGTCTTCCTCTGCAGGGGACTTTGGCAGTTAGTTCAAAGTTGGAGCACTAGTCCCTTTTACTAAATTAGATATTATCACCGCAGAGCCAGAAAAGGGGGGGTAGAAGTGGGATAGGCTTTCCCTACCAAATCTTGTATTGAGTTCCTCAGAGAAGAAGAAGGAGCTGCAGTGGTACCAGCCGGAGGTAAAGGGGGGATGTTATCAAGTATATGGCGTGCATGTCCAAAGTTTAAGATCTTACCTTCAGAGAGATAAAGCCTGTACATCCGAGGAAGATATACCATGAGCAGAGAGGAAATCCATGAGATGACTATTTTTCCTCCTCTCTAATAAGGCTTCATCCCTGTCCTTCTGAGAGAAGTTTTGAGCAACTAAAAAAATTTCTCTTGCATTCCTGCCAAGAGCAGGACCAATATTGACCTCCAACGAAGAGTCAAGCTAAGTCCTCTCAGCTGAGTCCTCAGAGCTATAGTCGAGAGCCATGGGGATGGGGTTAACCTCAGAATCACCCATGCTTTCACTACTGACCTGAGAAGGGGGAAAGGAGGGGGGAGGGACCACAAGAACATCCCTATAAGGGATTAATGAAGAGGTCGGAGAAGGAGAGTTTGGGTTAGAAACCCCCAGCTCAGCAAAGAGGTCCCTAGAGTTCGAGCTAGTAGAGTTCCCAATAGAGAGGTGAGAGTAGTCTACCATAATGAGGAAAAATAAAAAGAATGCAGCAAGAACCAAGGGGAAAAGAAGAACCAAGGAGGAGGAGAAGAGAGAGAGAGGGGGAACAAAAAGAGAACTGGTCGGAAAAAGGGGAACGAGAAAAGTAGGTGGTGGTCGAGGAATTTAGGTGGGGGCAAAAGGTGGGCAAGAACTCAAAAGGTAAGAGAGAAGGCAGAGAAAAATTTCTAGAGAGAGAAACATGATGGTCCTCCCAAGGAACTTTTGTCCACATCCAAATGTTTATAATCTACTACTTTGATACCAACCTGTGATGCTCCCAAATTTGGGTTCTCTAAACTTAGATTTGATGCTCAACCTCCATCATCATTATACACATTGTACAATCTATAGCGAAATATATAAATATAAATTGTTCATACAATAAGTTATACACTATTTTCCAAGGTCTACTAACCTTAACTTAATTACATACCCTTAATATTATAAAAGGTTTACATAATTCATTTACATAGGATAACTTAATAATTAAACATTCACATCAAATTATTCTTGAACTTCCCTTTTCTTTGTCTTTCTTCTTTGAACATTCGGGTTTAACTAAAATAATGTCATGATATAGCAAGAGTGAGCAACTACTTTGATCAATAAGTTTAAATATAAGGATAATATATCATGATTATAAAAGAATTTAAGTTTTGAATTTTCAACAGTGTATGTAATGACCCCAAAATTGGGACCAACTTAATCCAAAAATCAGGACTAAATTAATCTCGACCATGTGGATTAAAAACTATCGTGATTAAGCTTTATGTCATATTAAGATGAAATAATAACTGAAATTTTCAGAATAATAAAACCTTTTCTATTTTCTTACCTTCTTTATTCCCTGAATCGCAACCTTTACGATTATCTATATTGCGAAATCATTTTCATTGAATGATTCCTTTCAACAATGTAATTATGAGTAATTGCAAACTCGTTCTTAATATAAATTCTTTCTTGTATAATATTATTACTATAAAGCTTTACATTTTAACGCAATCATTACAACATACTTCAAACAAATATTTTATATTTATTGAATATCTCAGAAATTTACGCATCTATATCTTACACAACATTATCATAGTACCATCTCAATTTCAGCCAAAGGAAACAATATTTCCTTACTCGTCCTCTTCTCCATATTATCCAGGTAACATGTGTTATAGCATTGAATCTTGAACATATAAAAAGTTTATTTTTGCAAGATTGAGCTCGACAACTCAGTAAATTTAACAGCTTTCATGCTTCACATAACACATAGTTTCATGCTTGGCATATATCTCATAATTCTTCACATTGTACATGCACCATCACTTAAAACCACATTAGTTCATGTCATATATCACATATATATTGAGTCCCATAACTAAATCAGCTTAGTCATATATTGACTTTTCACAATTTATAGCATATAACATGGCAACATACCTCTAAAGATCTTATACAATATAAAGTTCATAGAATCACAAATAATCTGAAAGACTTGCCTGGTTCGATGATTATTGATACAAACTTTAATTTAACTTTGCTTCACGAATCCTACATAGTTATGTTCACATGTACGAATACATTAGTCCACATTCATGTCCCATAACCTGTGTAGCTAATAAACACTCACATAAACTATATCAATATCTGATATTCTTATTTCTAAGAAACTTCCATATTCCTTTAGAATATTTTAGGTTTCGACTTAATATAGTCATACATTCTCACAACATAACTTTTAAAATGTCAATTCATTACATTTACAGTTTTTAACCCTTTTATAATGCATTTACAGACTTTACATGCATCTATATGTAGACTTATAGTCATATAGTGCATCTGTGGCTTTACTTTGCGTATTTATTGCTTATTTTTGCTTTCATGAGTAATTTAAATGCTATTCCGCATGAATACTAGCTTTCTAGGCTTAATGCACTCATATAACATTACTTTCCCCATTTTATGTATACATGAGGTATATATATGCTTTTGCATATACGCCTCTCTTATAATGTCAACCCTTGCCTCATTTACTTGGCTTGTAGGTAGACATATGCTATTTATATGTCTTATATAGACACATAGCTTATTTATGTCAAACGTTAACTTTTCAACTCCGTTTGAATAACCCTTGCTTTGTATTTCGAAACCCGTTCGGTTCTGAGATATAACTTTGGAGTAGCCTTTAATGACGTCAACTTATTTTCAAAATATGGATATATTAGCCATATAGATGTAAACTTATGTTTACATATTACTTTCATAGCTTCTGTTGTGACGCCCCCAAATTCAGGTACTTGAAACCCGAACTCAATGCTTCACGATACCATTTCTATGAGCGGAATAATACTAATAATAATAACAATAATATAGATTATCAAATTTAATTTACATATTATCAAAGTTTTCAATCCCAAGTACGAAACCTTCAAACATTCGTTTCATTACATGATAGTTAATAAATATCATCATTATCCTAATAAAGTCTAGTTATTACAAAAGATAGCCTTATCATTCATTCAGCGACCTTCCCTTTCCCTTTGTTCATAGAAGAGCCTCCAGGTTGTTCACCTTTAGTTGAAAATATTGAAATTTAAGCAAGGATGAGCATTTGAGTGCCCAGCAAGTAATAGCAACAATAACAGTTAGCTGAACGAATTAAATATTTTCTTTGAACGATACTTCTACAACGAATCAACAGTTATAAAGTAAACTGAACCGATAATAAACAACATATCATTTTGATTTCAAATTTTTGAAACTACGTACTGACTATAAATGAGGATCAGTTGACAAACTATGAACATTATTTTCTATTTTCAAAAAGGTTAAACAGAACTTCATCTATAAACCGTCATTACTTACGGGCACGGGGGGTGATCAGCCCGTTATGCCCTGTATTGATCAATACTACATTAAAGGACGATATTTTCGTCCAGCATTCCCGCCTTAGGCGCATAAAAGTTTCCCATATTTGGAATGTTCATACCAATCTTGAATCCAAACCAAAACAATTTAGTTGGATAAAGTTTTATCTTGTTCAACAACAACTTTAAATATATGTCTAGCTGGATCAAATAGCTTAGACGACTTTTAATTCAACTTATACATACTGAACACCGATAAGTATGTATCAAAATGTGATAAAATATAATGATTATCCAAGTGGGGACACTTGTATAACCATGTTTTAGAAATTAACGATCAGAATATATAATTTGATCAATAATAACAGAATAAAGGAACTTGTACAACAATTATAGTTTAATAACTTACTTATACAGAATCATTGCATAAGTATATACAAAAGTTAAAATATTTGAACAATTGAAATGAACAATTCAGATATTATCTTACGCATGTCCGTTACATAAAGTAAATGCAAAGAGTTAGATACTTGCCTGAAGTGTTGCTTACAGTTTGTAATTTAGATTTATCTCTAATCTCACGACCTATCATTAATAAGATCATTCGTTCGATTAGAACAATATACTATAACACATAACACTGCTTATTGCGGTTAGCACATACCCTAATCACATTGGCACATAGGTTTAACAGCCATTGAATCACAAATAATCACTTACCTAATCACATTATCTAAGTCCAGATCAATTTCTGAAACATGTCGGTGTACCGACAACTTTATCGGATAATTATCGAGTCTAAGACTCTATACTGTAACTTAATATAAGTCATAATATTTTTAAATAACTTATAATAGTTTTTAAACATTTAATATTATTTATCATGAATTTTCAAACATCGGAATCATTATTAAATAATTTAAATACTAAATAATTCTATTATCATTAATATCTAATTAATATTAAACTATTAATGAAATCATTTCTAAAATATTAAAGTTATTTATAATAACTCAAAATATTTTTAAAGTATTAATATTACCCTTAAATGATTTTTAAAACATTTAAAATTATTTCTAAATAATTACCATTAATATTAAGGTATTAATGTTCTATTTATCAAAATATTAAAAGTCATTATTCATAACTTAAAATATTTTTAATTCATTTATATCCCTTTTAAATGATTTTTAAATTAATAAAACCATTTATAAACTATTTATTTAATATAATTATTAAATAAATTTAATATCATTAATAATATCTTAATAATCATTAATATTTAATTATTAATGAAATTATTCTTTAAATATTAAAAGTTATGTTTTATAACTTAAAATATCTTTAAACACTTTATTTTCATTTAAAATGATTATTATAATATAAAAATTATTTTTAAACTAAATTATTTAATATAATTATTAAATAACTTTAATATCATTAATAATAATTAATTAATGAAATTTATCTTTAAATATTAAAAGTTATATTTTATAACTTAAAATATTTTTAAATACCTTATTATTATTTAAAATGATTTTTAATATAATAAAATCATTTTTAATTAATTTATTTAATTCATTTAGTAAATAAATTATTTACCATTAATATCAATTTACTAATGAAATTTATCACAAAATATTAAAAGTCATTAAAAATAACTTTAAATATTTTCTTATATCATAATATAATTTTTAATGATTTTTCCAATATTAAAATCAATTTTAAATCATTTATTTAATATTATAATTAAATAAATTAAATACTTTTAATATTTCAAAAATATTGAATATTTATGAAATATATTTAAAATAATTAAAAACTAATTTTTGGAATTTAAAAATAATTTTTAATAATTTATTTTGTATTTTTAATAATTAAAAACTATTTTTTATTAATTTCCGAAAAATAATCTACTGTCTGTCGCTAAAGGCCACTATAGAGACAGAACCGTCGTTATAGGTGTTCTTGGTGTTCTTTAAGCAAAACCCAGAAATCAAGGCAGAGACCGGGCTAGCTATTTTGACCGAGATTAAGTTCGTGTGTGATGTGTTTCTGGACATGTTGTTGAGCAGACAATGCAGTACAAGTACAAGACTACGCGATCTAACAAACAACATCATCAAACCATGCATAACCAACGAGATCTGGAGCCTTGAACAATCTGTCAGAGCTGTTCTTCATTTTCTAGGCTACCTAGAAATGAAGAACAGTTCGACTGGCTCGTTTTGGGCTTCCACAACTTATTGATCTTGTAATGTTTTTGTGCTTTAAAACCTGCAGTGTGTAGCTAACATGTAGGAAAAGAGATCTATCACATATACGCACCATAACAACAACTAAATCGCCAGATATTAACCGGTTAACCCATGTCAGAAATCACGATCATACGTTTTCTGGGTTACCCAGAAAACGGAAATCGTGAACTTCTTACATGGTTTGACCGTACAATACAAGAATCCTGTTATTCATTTATTCGTTCTGTAAGCTTAAATATACAGCCTAAACAACAAACAACAAACTTGTTACAACAACAGAAACAAAACAACAAAAACATGAAAGATCTAGCCGGTTAAAAATCTTGTCAGATGTTGTTCTTGGCTTTCTGGGCTGCCCAGAAAAGGACCAGTCAATGCCGGTCAACTTGGTTTGACCACTAATAACTTTCTACTGGCTTACGATCTGACTTTGATTCCAGTTTCAGATCAAAGATCTTATAGCATACTACCGGATCAAAGCTTAAAAACACAAAATTCGTAACAGATCAGAGAGATATAAGGTCTGACATTTGTTGTCAGACCACCAAGAACAAATTTTCCAGATTTTTAAAAAAACACAAATCCTAGCTTCTAAATGTTATGGATCCAACATTTAGCAACCCAGATCGTCAAAATGGACTACAACCAACATATTTTAACAATAAAAACTAACATCTAACACAAAATCTATGGACAGAAATTATGCTAGGGTTTTATACCTTCTTTGATCAATTGATGATTCTGTGCTTATGCTATGTTATGGTTGATCGTGGGGCTTTGTTTTAGGACTGATTTGCTTGCTAAAATCGTTGGTTTTAGTGAGAGAGAGAATTGGTTAAGTGTTGGACAAAATTTAGTGAACAAATGCATTTTCTCTCTCCTTCAATCCTTAAATAGACAAATATGATACATGTATTGGCTGAGCTAGAGTTGTTTGCTGGCAAAAAAAAAAGTCAAGAGTGGTTAGGGTTAGTAAGAGTTTGTTAACAACTCAACCTATTGTCAAAACCTACACATATTAGCCTCTTTAATGCACAAAAGGGCAAAATGGTCTTTAGGCTTGCAATTTTAATGGCATAATTGTAATCTTGCCCAAACCCTTAGGGTTTGACCCTTAGGGTTTAACCCTAAGGTTTAACACAAAGTATTTTTAGGATTTAGCAACAAGGGTTTGTACAAAAACTAAAATAATTTTAGATTCTAAAATTTGAAAATTAAGATTTCTTAATTAGATTATGTGAGTAATTATATTATATATGAACATTAGGGTTTATCATCACTAATCATAATTAACCATGCCAAAATAGCAATTAGGGTTTTAATAATTAAGGTTTCCAAAATACAATTAGGGTTTTATAAATATTAAATTAGGGTTTTTAGAAATTTATATTTCCATTTGTCAATTAGGGTTTACCTAATTAATCACAACATCATATAACCCAGTTATATAATAATATTAAACTCACAATTGAGTTTTAAATTAGGGTTTATCACAGTAAAACTAGGTTTTTTTAAATACTGCACCATAAATAACCGATCATTATCAGTCCACATACATACAGTACATATGTATAGCACTGAAAAATTAAAATATAATTAATATTATACTATTATTCTCATACCTTGACAATAATCCAAAATTAGGGTTTAGATTCCATATTTGATTTATTCTTCATATTTAACCTTAATAAATAAGGTAAAATAATTCACTTAATAACTTGTACTAAAATTCATATAATAAAATAATTATTATAATTATTCAAAAAAAAATCACTTCATATATTATTTAAATAATATATGATCATGTTTTCATGGAAAATAATTAATAAAACATTTCTACCATAATTTAATTATTATAAGAATATACTTTTTAATAATCAATAATTCTAAAATAAATTTACTTATAAACATTTATGCAATAAATATATTTTTATTTACCACATAAATACATATACTCATTATCTTGTACAAATCCTCATCCTTAATATATAAAAAAAAAATTATACGCAAAATTTCTTATTTATTTATGTAGAAAATATCGGGTTGTTACATCTGTTGTATACTAAACGAATTTACACTTTAAAAGGCTTCGACAGTTTTAGCAAGTCATTATGATACGTGCTTGGTTTATAAATCGTTCGTATCCCATGAATGTTCATACTTTAATACGTACACTAAAGTTTACACAACGGTTTTTGTAGTTTAACTTACGTATTAAATATATTTATAATTTATATATATAAATTATAAATACTAACTTATTTCACGCATTTGTATTATTTTATTTCTATTTCATTTCCATAAGCTAAATCATCAGAAACCATCGCATTCACAAACAATGTCAAAATAGTCCCCTTAAGCATTAACAGTCCCTTATTGTCAAGCTATGTCGATTGCCAAGTCTTGCTTGGCCCTATGGGGCTCAGCCGGGCTTGGTGTGGCCTCGTTTGGCCCTGCTGCCCCAATTTTTGGATGCTCACCTGTGCTAACTTTTATCTTTTAAAGTATCCATTCATTCATATAGAATATTAGATATTTTTATAACTTTTGTACTTGTTTATTTTAGAAATTATAAGCAAGTCTTTTTTTTTGTACATCACCAATCCAAAACATAAAGTCATCATAAATCCAACCCAACCATTGCATGCTCCTGCCGCTGATATCCGCTGCTGCCACTGGGCAACAGCTTCTTTTCTGGCCCCATGCTTTGACAAATCTTTACTTTTCACATTCTTGATTTCCTTATGTTGAATAATGGATATTATGTAGGTGATACACTCACCCATTAGAGAAAAATATTAATTGAGAAATCCTAGCAATCTAAAGGTATAGACTAAGAGCCCAAGGGAGCCCACAGCCGACGCCAAACATAGCCTCTGTTGTTGTCGTGGGCAATAGCCCTGTTCCCCACATAGTCACTTCGTGATCTTATAACTTTCGCCTCATACACCAGATTACTGAAAACTTTATAATTACATTATATTTAGCATATGAGATTACATTTAAAGATTATAAACTCCCCCTTTCGAATTCTATAAGCTGCCCAAAAAAACACTCAAAAACGGCTTGACACACTAATTTTCTAAGTTTTGGTTTTGGATTAAAATCACCTTTCGTACTATTTTGATTCCTTCAAACCTTTTAACTAATTGTATAAAATGTTCATAAATGAGTTAGAAAACTTGCATGTACCGCTGATTACCGCTAAGCAATCTAATTTAATCTTTCATGAAGGACCTATCAATTATAAGATTGATCTTTCAATTAGCATAACATACCTGCTACTCATAATACTATTTCTTTATCCATAAATTATCTAACACTTAATCACAAAAATTAAATATTAGATAATATCTTAACACATTAGTATTATTATCGTCCTTTGATAATTCTTCAATCACTTTATCATATACATTATGACTTAACACTTTAATCTTTCATATTATAAGTTCTTCTCTATAATCCAGTAAGCCAAATACTAATATTATAATATGGATTATTTAAACATACCAATCCAGCAACCCAGATTGCAATCCAACAAACTGGATTCTAAATCCAACAACTAGATGGTCAATCCAGTAAACCAAATTATAATCCAGCAAGCTGAATTTAACATATTTTTAATTTTGTAAACTGCTTTTCAATCCTGCAAGCTAGATTCATTATCTTTTTCACAAAAATACCAAATCAACTTATTATTTTTCTATCCTTTGGCCAAACATATATACATATATTTCATACACAAAAAGTATTTTTCTATAATTTTTCAACTTCTTTTAGTATTTTTCAAAATCATTTTTAGTGCGTAGCTTAAGAAATTAGCCCTATCATGCTTAATTCCAAAAATTCCCATCTCTTGACAAAATCTTATATATGTTAACGTGAGCCTCCAGTTTAAATTTCGTGGCCATCAGAGTTATAGAACTGCGGTTATAGTCGTTTTCGTCGAAAAATCCTAAAAATTGAAATGGTCATAACTTGGTCATTTTAAATCGGAATGAGCTCATGTTTGGACAGGAGCTACCTTATATCATATATTTTCATGTCCCAAAAGTTCAGAATTTATTTCAAAAATTAAGTGGCCGAAACTGCCCTTGCAAAATCTGGAACATTAGCTTTTTCACAATTTTCACTTTTTCCTACTTTGTTAAACACAATCCGTACGGAAATCTACAACTCCTTTTTCAGTGATTCCACTTGGAGATGTTAGAAAACTCATCATATTACCATCTCAAAGTTTTCTAGAATTTTTGAATGTCAAAAAAATGACGAAACTGCCGCTACCCTTGACTGTCCAAAAATAGTCTTCTTTTCTCTCTAGACACGAAACTATTTTGCCTAAAACAGTCACTATAGATTGTGCACTCAACATTTTTGAGTGCTACCACTTAGGTTTAGTAGTTAACTTACATATCTATCACCCCTCTTTAACGGATTACAAAAAGAATGTGTAGATTAAAAATGGTGGAAATCCAAAGTACATACAAATTTTATGGTTTATAAACTAGAAAATCACTTTTCTTTACTTTTGATTTCCAACCAAAACAACACCCAATATTGGTATATCTAAAAATTAAACACTCATTAACATGTACATTCATGGTTTTTGAGTTTAGAAATATATATTCAAGTTTTATTTTACAATAATCAAAAATAGATACACAAAAGGTATTTATACCTTTGATTTACATGCTCTCCTTCTTCTTCTTCTTCTTCCATGGATGAACCTTCTCCCTCCTCTTCTCTCTTCTTCCTTCAATCGTCCCTCTCCTCTCTCTGTCTGTAGTTAGTTCTTTTCTTTGTGCTAGCTAGTACGAGATGATAGAGAGAAATGGAATGGATTTATTTGTTTAAGCGGCCAAGATTTTTAGTATTTGGTCAAATATTATACATATATCTTGTATAACTAATCTAATTTTCCAACATAATTTGTTCTCTTTCTTAATCACCACATGGATATATGTGGGAGAGTAATATGCAAGGTGGCCCCTTAAACAATTGGACACCTAGCTTAATTTAAGGAAATATCTTGTACAAGTGTGTGGCTTATAAAGTGATGATGTACATGCACATTTTCTTCTCCTTTTCTCCCACTTTATAACCGACCAAGTGGCCCTTATTTCACCCATGATTTACTTCCTTTTTAATGTAATATCTAGTATATCAAATGACTAAAATGCCCCCGCCCCCTTTAATTGGTTTTAAAATTGGGCCACTCTTTAATCTTTTGGGCTTTCCTAAATAATTCTCTGGGCTTTCCAATAAAATATTTGGGCCATGAAAATAGAATAGGTCCAATACTTTTAATTTTATCTTTCCCTAATTATTTAATTAGGGTTTTAATTTCCTTAATTGTACTTTAAATCCTTACTTACATATACTTAATTTCTTAACCCAATTAGACTTGCCATAATTAGGTTATAAAATTAATTAATTGAGATGTATAAAATAAATCTCTTAGAGTTAGTATATATTCTAAATACCATAATTCTATCATCTCATAACCCTTAAGTTATTCAATTCTTTATTCTTAATATATAATTAGGATCACACTTGTTTTTTTATTTGTTTATATAATAAACAAATATAAATCATCACATAATATTCATATTCACTTACTCACATAATCATATAAACTAATTAAATAGATTGAGATATGATTCATAAATCTCTTAGATTAGGTCACTAGTATATATTTAAATACTAGAACCACTAAATAAAAATAACCATTTAGGTCATTTAATTCTCATACTTAATTTAAATAACCTATTTAAGTTATACAATTTATATTGTATAATTAAATTTAATTTCCTCCTCCTCTCCATAAATTGTTTTCAAACAATTTATTTATATATTAAATATATAATTTAATATATTCAATCATTTATTCAAATAAGAATTTAGTTTACTAACTAGTTGATAACAATATACATATTTATATATTGGATCTCATCTCATATTTTTACTTTACATCCTTTGGTATAATATTAAATATTATACTATTATCCATATAACGTAATACCATATATCAAATTATTTTATTTACTTTCTATAAATTGTCTTCATAATTTATTTAACTGAAGTAAATATATTAATATATTCACCACATTAAATACATGCATATATTACACTCAATAAGGTAATATATGATTTCTTAAATAAAATAGTGGCTATACATGAAGTATATTTAATGTCACCAATTTACCACATTAAAATAATTTATTATTATAAATTATTTTAATTTTTTCCATCTAATTTTCTTTAATAATTTACTCCTACACTTTACTTACATATAATAAATATATAATTCTAATATATTTATTATACACAACATCACATATTGCATGGCACATATTCCTTTGTGCACTACAATATCACATAAAATATCATATAATAAAAAATTTCTTTATTTAATTCTTATTTTAATATTTCTCAAAGATTTGGGTTATCGTATGCACCCCTTCTTCTAAGAATTTCGTCCTCGAAATTATAGCATACTAATCTCTGCTTATTCTATTGATCAAAACTAGATTTTTAACTTAACCTTTACAATTTTCTCCTTTGAGAATTTCTCATCTATCATCACATTTCACTATAACAACTCACTAGGAGTTTACATTGTCTAAACATTTCTGCTTTCATTCATCAAAACTAGGTTTTCATAATAACCTTTATTCAATCATATCAGATTCTACTCATACGCAACGAGTTCACACTATTTCATATCCATCATCACATTCTACCACAACATTACTCTAAAGAGTTTTAAAAAAAAATTCATATCTGTCTGAGGGATCGTAAAACTATGAACTTTGAGGTTATTGGTATTTCTACCTGCTACATCTTTCAATTACGAAAGAAAGGTACTCTACCTCTAAAAATATTTTATATTTGGTATGTTTAAAATCACTAAGAAGATAAACTACCGATGCGGGTACTTTATATGATCAGTCTATTGTACCTTAGTAATCGGAACGACTATATGCGTTCTTAGATTGGAATATTTTATCCAATTAGTATATCCCCATTTTCAGGGTTGTTCACCTCAGACTCATCATAAGATTCCGTACCAAAATAATTTGGTTCGGTATAAGCTTTCAAAGAATACTTTGAATTCCATAAACAGTTGTCTAACTGAATCAAATAGCTTAGACTCATACTAAATAATTCAAATTTCAATCGAAACATTGCTAGCCAAATTTTGTTGGTAATAATCATTTTATGACGTCATGATACCACACTGTATTTACAGTCCGTTTGAGAATTTCGTCATTTAGTGACTTTGTCATACTACATCATACTATAGTCGGCTGACAATCCTTAGATCACATCCAACACTAAGTAATTATACATTGATAACTCCATCATTTTTATCATCTATGCAACAGGTTACATAATGCATTAATGATAAAAAAAATACATTTTGATCAATCAAATCATTTTCGTCTAGCCGGATCAATTAACATAGACTTTTCTTTAAACCGTTCAAAAACCTTTGTAAATCATCTTTGGTGTCATCATGCCACAACAGGTAATGATGTGTTAGTGGTCCGAAGTCCACACCTACACACTTGTCACCATGTGTTGAGGATAATAAAATTCATTTTTAAAGGCACATCAGTGCGAATTTAGCTTGATGTCAAAAACTTCGAAGTCTAGCATAGCTAGAAGATTTGGAATACCTATGCTTTTATCATCAACTTCACTTTCTCTACTGATCCATTGCTTAATAAATCTATCTATTCCTATAATCCTCAATTCTCCATTCACAACTTTCCTATACCCAGTTCATCAAACTCACCACACATTATGAGTTCAGTAACTTCCCAAAATCATATGGGTTTAAGAACTTATCCTAATCAGACCATAGGCGTCCATTCGCCGAGGGGTTCAAAACATACAATATGATTATGAGTCATGAACTTATCATAAGTATGAGTTTTAAGAACTCGCAACAAACCTTATATTCTCTACCTATTAGTTATACACATGAGAAAATAATCACCTTGTCAACATGCATATAGCAAATAGCACGACATCAGGTTCCAATGATTATCAATGTAAGAAACTAAGTGGTTGTCAAACCAAACTCGGCCACTAATCAATATAGAAAGCTAAGCAGACAATTCCCCGTCCATAAAAAGAATTGGTCAACCTAACCACTATATCGACCATGAAGCTAAGTGATTCTAAAACCAAGTACAAATTCTCCGCCTATACAAGGAATCATACAACTCAGCTACTGACATGAGTCCTCAATTGAAAACCCACACCATTCTTACTTGTAAACACTCAAATTTTTTTGCATACCTATTACTAACATTGCAGGACGGCATAATTGTCTTTCAGAGATAACCCTGGAAGACATTTTAGTTCAATCCCAGAGACAACCTTGGGATATTCAGTATTACCATCTCGAAGATAACTTCGAGACATCCAGCTCAGTCCTGAAAATATCACCAGAAGTTTCAACCTCAACCCCAAAATAATACTGGATGTTTCAGTTTCAACCTCGGAGATAACCCCGAGGAATGCAGTTCAAATACCGGAGAAGACCTTGTCATCTCGGAGATAACCCCGAGATACTCAGTCTCAGTCCCGGAAACAACACCGGGATAGACAGCGCCAACCTCGGAGATAACCTCGAGGCATGCAGTTATAGTTGTAGTTCCGGAGATAACCCCGGAAATGCTTGTTTTAAATTCATGCAATCAGCTTCAAACACTCGGCAATGGCCCCGAGACACTCATTTCCAAAGTCCGGAGATAACCCCCGGAAGTTAGGCACATCTCAGAAATAACACTGGGGATGGTCAACACCTGCAGCAGTCCAATCTCAGAGGTAATTCTAAGTAACGACTGCTAAATCAGCTCAAGCCGGAGATAACCCCGGTGAAGGGCAGAACCGTCATCTTGCCATCCCAATCCCACGTTGCCCCGTCTCAACATTTATACATACATACACAGTAATGTCCTATAAACATCAAAGAGCTCCAATCCCGAGTGACTACTGCACAAGACAGCACACCGGATAGAATTTGAGGCTTGAAGACCAAGGGCATGGTCCCATCTTCCTAACTTCGTACAACCTCTAATCCCAAGTCATTGTGTAGCTCTCCACAACAGCATGCCGAAAAAGGTCTTATACACCTCGATCGGATGCCCGGATTTAAGTTTTAAAAGTTCGAGCGGATATTACGTAGCACGCGTGCACGTACTTTGAGATAGCGGGACTCACGAAACTCGGGGCACCCCGGGCAGTCGCAGGTGCATCTGCGGCTGCCGCAGGTACACCTGCGGCTCCCCCCTCTATAAATAGAGGGCTTGGGGCAGTCATTTTACAAAGAGAAAAGGCGAGAAAGCCCTGTCTAATTTACTCTGTACACACTATAAACTGAGTGCTTTCTTATTTTAAACACTTGTGAGCGCATATATTGTTATATTTTTACCGGCGGGAGCCGATTGTTCATCTATTTAAAGTCATTAAAGTCTTCTTTGGCAGCCTACTGTAAGCCTTCTTACACACTTTAAAGCATTTATCCACTACTGTGCACACACAGTTCTTCACGTTGAGAGTCATGTAGTGTGTGTATACCCAGACTTTGGTCCATAGCTTTTATTTCTTTTTGTATATTAATATTATATATATTTATATATCCAAACATTATCGAGTTATGCCCCGATTGAGCCTGGATTTTACATCCGGAGCGTTTATTCGCTATATATATATATATATATATATATATATATATATATATATATATATATATATATATATATATATATATATATATATTTCAGTCTGGCCTGGAGTTTACTTCGTGACCTTTTACTGCTTTATTTTTATTTCGTCTCGTCTAGAGTTTACTTCGTGGCGGTTGATCACTTTTACAATTTTATTTATATTTTGTCCCGTCTGGAGTTTACTTCAAGGCGGTTGATTGTTTTATTACTTTATTTATATTTTTAATCCCCCATAGAGGTGCTTCGTGGTAGTTGATTGATTTTTATTGCTTTATTTATATTTCCAATCCCCATGGAGGTGCTTCGTGGTGGTTGATTGGGTTTTTATGCTTTATTTATATTTACAATCCCCCATGGAGGTGCTTCATGGTGGTTGATTGTTTGCACACACACACACACACACACACACACACACACACACACACACATATATATATAGATAGATATTTATCGCTTTTATATATTTACATTTCTGATCTCCCGTAGAGGTGCTTCGTTGTGGTTGATCATGTCTGTATATATATATTTATAATTTTTAAATGTATAACTACTTACTATTTTCACATAAATTACGGCATCATGTGAGCCTAGAAATCATGTGATCACAGATTCAGTCTACTGGATCTAGATTCGGTTCCCGTGATGGACATTTTCAGCTGTAAGCAGCTTGTAAATTATTCACGGTGTTTGAATTTCTTTAGATGGCTCTCATACCCACAAGGAGTTCGGCACTGCATTGTACATTATTTTCTAGAAGATGCTTCGTATCTCGAAAATAAAAGCAATCAAGCCGAACACATAATAAAATTGAAGTATCAAAGGCCTCAATTACTATTGAGTACAAGGGTTTGAAAAATCTCTTTTTACAAAGCATTACTGCTATATCTTGTTAAAACTGAATTTTATACAGAAAGTCAAACCCTTTGTATATAGGTGCAAACGAGACATAGCGCTACTTCCAAATAATTGTACATTGACCCACATACACACACACACATTCATATAACAGTTTCTTAAAAAGTAGCGGTCACCGTGGCAACACAATCCCTCCGCATAAGCAAGTCTTCGGACCCTAATGAATCTCGATTTTGCAGACCCGTTAAGCAGTGTCACATCACTGGGTCAATGTGCAAACCTTTTCTCGGTTATGTTGGTACAATCATTTAAAAAATTAACTGGCGACTCTTACAGTCCAATCGTCGACATATAAATGTCGGACCTTTTCACAACTTGCTTTTTCAAATAAATCTCACCTAACATGAGAACACCAAAGAATAAGAACAGAAAATGGACAAATAAAATCCCAACGTCGACATTACTTTCTCTTTTCTTAATACGAATTTTTTTTTAATTCGCATCTTAACATTTACCACTCTTTTATGAGTTTACATCGTACCATTTCATAGTACCTTCTCTTTATAGCGTCAAGCTATATCATTCCAATCACTTAACATATCATATGATATTCAACGATTTAATCTGATCACGTCGTGATTTTATTTTATAATCATTTCTCCTTATACTCACGATCGTTTTATACTACGAACTTCTTATTCTTCTCTTTAATCATATTATATAATGATTTTATTTACAATTTTCATCTTATAGACATAGTCTATTTATTTTCACTTTTCATCTTTATTATTGGAGTCAGGTAACTCTAGATTCTTATCCTTATATCTCTTCAAGATTCTTCTTTGAATCTTATTTACCTTCATCTTTACTTAATAATGAATTTCCATAAATTCATCTCCTATCACTTAAACTCTATTCGAGTTTATTGCTTATCATCATCTTTATCCTTATCTCTGCGGTTATAGCCTAAGGTATCCCTACCTAAGATTTATAACATACAGTTTTGATACTAACCTGTGACATCCCCAAATTCGTGTACTTTTTATGTCAGATTTGGTATATCATTTCTATCACAATTGCGGAAGATATAAACATAAAATGTTTATACATTAAACTTTTACGACGGGAAAAAGAATCGGGTACTTAGAGGATGGAGAGAAATATGCTTCGCGGAGGGAACGCTCAAGTTAGTGAAGATTCATCCTGTAAAGAAGTGATGTCGGGTTTTTGTTCTTGTTCCTTCTGATCTGTTAGTTCGAGGTCATCTTTGTTCCTTCTTTGTTTTGGCTTTTGGTATTTTCGTGCTTATCCTCCATGGGTAAACAGTTAAAACACTCAAAATCCAAATCTGCAACAAAGAGGCATCGGTCAAAGCTGGTGCTCGGTTCTATTGGTAATGCTTGTGTTGAGGATTGCTTTGATTCTTCAATATCTTATTTCAAATCTGTCATATCTAGTCTAAAGGATGCTGACTTTGATTTGTCAGATAATTTCTACTCCTCAGATGAGGATGATTTGTCGATTGTTCATGCTGATTCACCTTGATGGTGAGTGAATCTCACTTTCCTGGAGATGCGTGTGAGTTACCTGTTGGTTTCCATGGGACCCACTCAGCTGATTGTCTCAAGGAACTTTTGGACATGAGCCCACGTGCATGTGATGATAACTTTCAGCCTTATAGTCAAAATTCAAATTGTCTGAAAGGAAATTCATCTTCTAAGAGCAACTCCAGGATGTCGGAGTTGCCAAATTCGTAGACTATATTTAGTCCAGAACACCAAAATCGCTGCAGCAGATGGACCAAATTTAGTCGATCAACTTTTTCGACAGCTCAAAACGGCCAAATCTGCGAACCAAAAATCAGCCAGACTATAATTTAATATAATTAAATGGGAAACTCTATGTTGAAGAAATTGAAGGAAAAAAAGAAGAAAAACTCTGTTGAAGAAGAAGATATATGGAAGAAGAAGAAGGAGACGAAGTGAGAGAAGTGAAAGTGAATTGAAAAAGAGATGAACGGTAATAAAGTACAATCCAACGAATAGAAAAAAAAATTAGAACGATAATAAAGAGTACAAACGAATAGAAATTGAATGCCTAATTGGAAATCTATAAATATGTATAATAATTCAATATATTTTATATCTTTCAATCAACTACTCCAACATTTAGCAATTGTAAGTATTTTATTAATAATAGTTTGTATTTTTATTATATTTGATTTTTGTTTTTTATTGATAATATCTCTTTAATTTATTTTTTAGATGGAAAATCATGATCCTCCAATGTATTATTCTTCATTATTATCTGAAGGTTTCTCACTTGATGATCCAAATTTGTTGGATGAATTTTCAATTCAAAATGATGTACCAATTCAGACTCCCGAAAATGAGTCCAATAAAAGATCAGGGCGAAAGGGAAATTACACAATTGAAGAAGATGCTCTTCTTGTTTCCAGATGGCTTAATGTAAGTATGGATCCAATTCAAGGAAACGATAAGAAATATGGAAGATATTGGGAAAGAGTTCACGAATACAAAAATTTTGAGTCTGAACGCAATTCTACTGCTTTGGCGAAACATTGGTCAACAATTCAACTCGCGGTGAACAAATTTTGGGGATATTATGCTTCAATTGAAAGAATGCAACAAAGCGGTGTAGGCGAACAAGATAAGGTATTTCAATTTTTTTATGTAAAATTTCATTAAGTTTTCTTATATTTTATATTTAATATTTTGTAAATAATTTTTCAATAGATATGTCAAGCATTAGAGATGTTCAAAAGTATGCAAAATCAACCATTTGGATTTATGCATTGTTGGAGAATATTAAAGGATGCACCAAAATGGAGAACAGATAATAGTGGAAAAAAACAGAAAAGTAATAGAAAGTCAAGTCCAACAGCATCTTCTCCATCAACCGCAGAAGAAGTCAGTTTGGGTGAAGATGATGATATTGAAGATACAATCTCTGCAAGATTAGAGAGGCTAATGGGAAGAAAGGCTTCGAAAGCCTTGTTTAAAAAGGGCAAAGGAATTAGTGATACTAGTACACCTATGGAGTTGAGGTTTGAGAAGTTCGGTCACCAGATGAAATTGAACCAACAAAAGAGACCAAGAGAACATGGACAGAATATATTTTCAAGAGCAAGAGAAGTTGAATATACTGAAAGCACAAGAGGATGAAAGGATCATGATGATTGACACTGCTAACATGGAGCCTGAAGTAGCTGAATATTACAAACAACGTAAGAAAGAAATCATGAAAAGAGTTACATCTAGTAGTTGACTTGCTTATTATTGTAGTAGAATGTAATGGAGCCTGAAGTAGCTTAATTTGCTTATTATTGTAGTAGAATGTAATGGATTAGGCTCCGCCATGTAGTGTCCACAAGTGCTGAATAATTTCTTCTTACAGTTTAGAATGAACTTGTTTATCCCTTATGCGATGATTTGCTTCAATGAATTCAAGTAATTATGGGGTACGCTCATGAGACACTTCTACAGTTAGAATCTCGTCATGTGTATCGTAGGTTGTTGGTTCTTGATTTTCATCTCGTTCATCTTCAACGATCATATTATGTAATATTATGCATGCAGTTATAATTTCTTTTAGTGTTGTTTGATCCCAAAATCGTGCAGGATCATGAACTATCGCAAAACGTGCTTGCAGTACCCCAAATGCTCGCTCAACATCCTTTCTAAGCGCCTCTTGAGTCTTAGCAAATAGTTTTCTTTTATTTTCCCGAGGTGCTGAAATGGTTTTAACAAATGTTGCCCATGGGGGATATATACCATCAGCAAGGTAATATCCCATCGTGTACTCATTGCCATTAATTGAGTAGTTCAGTGGTGGAGCACGACCTTCAGTAAGAGCAGAGAAGATAGATGATCTCTCCAAAACGTTAATATCATTATGAGAGCCTGGTAATCCAAAAAATGCATGCCATATCCAAAGATCGTATGAAGCCACCGCTTCTAAAATAATTGTTGGCTCATGCACATGTCTAGAATACATACCATGCCACGCAACCGGACAATTCTTCCATTTCCAATGCATACAGTCGATGCTCCCCAACATCCCAGGAAAACCACGCTCTTCAGCTTTTGATAGCAATCTAACGTTGTCATTACTATTGGGTGATCTCAGATATTCATCACCAAAAATTGAAATGACTGCTTTTACAAACCTTTTAAGACTTAATATAGCCGTGCTTTCACCGATTCGCACATAATCATCAACGGAATCCGCTGAAACACCATAGGTAAGCATCCGCATTGAGGCAGTTATCTTTTGTAGAAAAGATAAACCGAGATGTCCTGCAGCATTCATTTTTTGGACGAAGTATGAATCATACGCTTCAACTGTTCTTTGAATTCGGAGGAAAAGCGGGAGCCGCATTCTAAACCTTCTCCGAAATAGATACGGGGGGTATGTAGGATGTTCTGCAAAATAATCATAAAAAAGTCTATTATGACCTTCATGTCTACCTCGATCAATGGTAATACGACCTTGCACAGAACCACGATGATGTGATGTATGCCTATTGACATTTTGTTGTTCATCTTCAATAGCTGTCATGCCTAATAATTGTCCATATGCTTCTTCATCTTCTTCTTCATCGACGTGCAACATAGCTAATTTGAATTGACGAGACATATTTAAAATAACTTATTTGACTGGAAGAATGAAGTTAAGATGAGTTAATATAAGAGACTAGATATGACTTATACTTATAGATGCTATTTGTTTATTAAAATATAGCCGTTATAATATGGCCGTTGGAATATGGTCGTTGGATTATGTCCGTTGGAGTTTTTTTGAATTAATTGATTATTTTAATCATTTTATATTATAGTCCACGGGATAGTCCACAGGATAGTCCATCTGCTGGAATGAGTGAAGACTAAAGGAAATTTGCTGATGTCAGATAGACTAAATATAGTCCAATAGATAGTCTGTCTACTGGAGATGCTCTAATTCTCAAATTTCAAATTGTCTGGGCCCTGCACTTGCACCCCAACTTACCCAACATATCGCTAACTCCTCTCAATCTCAGTCTAGGGAGGCCGAGATAACTCTTTCTTTGCCTAAACCGTTATCCATTCAATTTGACAAATTCTCTTCTCCCATTGCCGGTGAATCCTCTTCGACTAACGGTAGGGCTGCTTCCGCTTCCTCAGGTTTTTTGCTCCATCATAACGTATGTCCTCTAAAGGATCAAGTGATTCTCTCCATTCCTTCAAAAATCTCACAACATGGAGTTGATGTTTGGTCCCTCTCCCTTGTGGGTTCTTTTGTTGGTCGTAAGAAATCTATTCACTATGCTTCCTTCTGGGCAAAAAACATTTGGGGTGACCGAATTGAAAAAGTGTATTTTAAAGGAAATGGTCTTTTCATTTTCAATTTTAAGCAAGATGATGATATGCTCGGTATTCTCAAATCTGGTCCTGTATTTTTTGGCAAATCCCTCTTGATCCTTCATCGATGGAAGCCTGGTATGGAATTAGTTAAATCTGATCCTACTACTATTCCTATTTGGATCAACTTCCATATTGTCCCTCTAGCCCTTCGGCATGATGATGGTTTTGCTTACCTTGCTAGTTATTTTGGTAAACCTTTGTCCCTTGATGATCATACTAGGAAGGGTAACAAACTTGCATTTGCTAGAGTATGCGTGGAAATTGAGGCCACCACAACTGTTCCAAGTTCCTTCAGAATTCAAATTGAAAATTGTGCTCCTCATAAAATCAAGGTGGAAATCCCTTGGCAGCCTTGGAAATGCTTGCATTGTAAGACTTATGGTCATTCCGATGCTTCCTACACATCTAAGCCTTGAGCTATGGCACAGAATAGTGGGAAACGCAAATCTTTTTGGAAAGAGGTGGAGAAACGAAATGAGGTACTATCATCTTGCCCCTCTTCTCCTACCCTACCCCCGGAACACTGAACTGATGCTCAGCCTAGAAAGGTTAAGCAAAATGAACACCCTCTTGGGGATTCAATGGCTTCCACTAGTGCAGATTTCCCCTTGGATTTTAGTATTGGATTACAGCCTGCTAGTCCAAGAAATGTTGATTGCAGTGGGTAGGTTTTTATGGTAAACTCACCGGACGTACCATCACAAAAGCAAAAAGTTATATCCCCAGGATTATGTTCGAAAAAAAGAGTTCACTTTGACAAAATTGCAGTTTTAATGGATATAACTAATATTGCTAAAAAAGATGCTTTAGCTATTATCTCTACTATCTCTACTATCTCTTTTCCAGCCCTCAAATCATGCTTAAAGGTTTATACCGGGAGAATTGCAATACGTCTAATCGAAAATAAACCACCTTGTTGTGGGCTTGGTTTTTTGATGGGACTGGTGGATTTATAGTTCAATAGGTTTGCTACGACTGGAGTTTCACTACTGTCTCTTGTTGTTTTGCTACTGTTTTTCCAGCTGATGGCTGGGTGTTGCGGAGGATGTGTTTATGCGGTCATGGGCTGGTTGGTTGCTCCCCGTGTGGATTTCTGTTGATCTTGTGCCTCTAACATGCTTAGCCTTATTAAGTTGTGGGTTCTTTGCTGCACTTGATAGCTGCCTTTTTTTCTCTCCCATGGTTCCTCTACTCTGTGAGCTCTAGTTATCCTCACCGGGTTCTTTTTTCGAGGTCCAGTGTGCTATGACTTGGTGGTTTGTTTTGTTCATCGTGCTGTTTTACGGTGGGTCTTCGCTGGGGTGTGGTCTGGCAAGGCTTTTATGGGGCAGTGTGATGCCTGAACATCTGAGGCCCACGCCTATTTGCTGACTGCAGCTCTGTTTTGAACTTTGAATTGTGTTGGCTGCACAGCTATTTGGGTCAAATCTAGCCGCTTGACCGGTGTGGTTAGTTGGGCCTCATGCGAGATTTGCTTATAGGTTGGTTATTTAAGTCGGCCTCATGCTAAGTAAAAAAATCCACTAATTTATTAGCGTTTTGATTTTAAAATTACCTAGCCTCAGGTTGTGAGGATAATGTTTTAAGGTTAGGTAATTTTGTTTTCCTAGAATTTCTAGGTGTTTTAGCACCCTCGGGAGACAAGGACTATGTCTTGATCTTCATTGTAATATCCAAAGTTTTGCTTATTTAATACACAAACAAATTTAGCAAAAAAATAAAAATAAAAATAAAAAAATTTACACATTATTTTCAAGGTTTACAACCTTAACTAATTACATACCTTTAATATCTAAAAAGGTTTACAGTGCTATTTTCGTCAGAAAATTTAATAGATCTAACTGCACCATAATTTAATCTTGCACTTTGTCTTTGCTTCTGTCTTTACTCAAACTTTTTATCTTAATCTGAAAATTTTATCATGATATAGCAAGGGTGAGCAACAAGTTTGCTCAACAAGTATAAGTTGTAATTCTGTGTATATGCACACCTAGAGGGAGGGTGAATAGGTGTTTAAGCTAAAAGAGAAAAACGGTGAAAACTATATATAACTTTATGCTACAGGTTTAATTCAGACAACTATGCCTGTCTGCTTTAGTGTATGTTCTTCATTTATTATTATCAGACAGCTAGACCTGTCTACTTTAGTGTCTGGATAGTGGCGTGAATAACAAAAAAGTATAGAACGTGAATGGCAGTTAAAGAGATAAACAGAAGTAAAAATCACACCGAGATTTTTACGTGGTTCAGCCTTTATCCTCTAATCTAGTGGCCTAATCCACGTCCAATCCCAACTAGGATTGGAGACTCTTTTTATTTCAATTTAACTTAATTAAATACAAAATAACTCCCTGTTTGAGAAAGCTTTCTGTTGGACACGACTGCCCCTTCTTGCACCTCTGCAATCCTTCTCACCACTGAGACCTCTGCACTACTGCAGCCTTGAAAGCTTGTCTACAAACAGATCCTATCAACTCTAGATGTACCAAGCCGATACACGGCTTAAACTAAGAACAACGATATTGATTACAGACTATCAAGTTTCCGGCATAATACAATTTAAGAACAATACAAAAGGGTTGTTGGAAATAAACTCAGAATCGCTTTTGAATAGAACGTATGAGACTAATTGAAGCTTTTCCAAGTTCTGTCCTCCAATAGCCAAGCAAGAGATATATATATAGTAGAGCTTCCAATGGCTATATATGAGAGGGCTGATTCCATGAAATCTTCAGTCACAAAAAATCAGCACCAAATCAATAAATATATTGTTTCCTTGATAAGCTCAACCGAAGAGATATGATATCAATCATCTGATATGAAGGGATACGAAAGATATGGTTTGTTAACAATATACTATATTTAGAGCATATACCTTTTGAAGCTTCTAGAACAAATTTAAATCAACTAATCAGTTGACCAAATTTCATTCCCTGTCAATCAATTGAGATGAGATTACAGCAATCATGCAATATTGATTTATATGGACTGTTATATGTTACCATAATGTCCACCCACAATCCATACATATAATATTATATACATTCCACCCACAATCCATGCATATAATATTATATACTGCCAATATTCATGCATATTAATCAACCATAATCCATGCAGTCATGAAATTTTCTTATCATTCAAAAACATCAATTATGCAATAACTAACATTCTTTCCCTTTTTGATGATGACAAAATAAGTACAATATGCTTAAATTAGTCATCATTCAAAACATCATAAAATCAAAAACCAACGTTCTCCCCCTTTTTGATGATGATAATTTATGCACCACTTTAATCAACATGTTCCCCCTAAGTATATGACTCCCCCTAAATTTATGCATATCAATGAGCAAAAGAAAATGACTTTATCTAGATAACCATCATTACATATTCTAGCACAATATAGTATCTCAATATCAACATGAATACCAATTCAAATTAATTCAAATATACCCCCAAATATCTCTCCCCCTTTGTCATTATCAAAAAGAAATAAATCATCAAGTTATATCTCTCCCCCTTTGTCATCAACAAAAAATAATTCATATCACATATAGCAAAGTTATAAGCATAAAGAATGACTTGGAGCAAGGTTATGACAAAATCACATATAGAAAGTGAACAATATAATCATACCTTTGTGATTTGTTACCTATATAGCAACATTTTGTTACCAGTGAAAAGCTTGATAGTTGTGCTCCTTAGTGTAGATTTGGATTTTGTAAACTCAGAATCAAAAATCTATTCAATAGCACTTCTTTTGGTCATCCCAATGTTAGTCTTTAAAGCTCAGGTTAAGAGGATAATTTTTCACTATTTTGGTTGTTATTGGAAGACTACCATTGGTCATTTGTTCATCTGATTCACTTTTTCACTTTCTGGAATATCAAATTTTGCTTTGATACCATGGATTTAGGCGTCTGCATGTCTAAGTTTTCAACTAAAGCAGATGACTCAGATTGTCTAATTTCATTTGTTCGCTTTCCACGTTCATCTGATTTTCCTTCTGATGCAGAGGGCTTAGGCTATCTGGATTGAGCTGTTTTCTTTCCAAATTCCAGATCCCTTAACTATATTCCTGCAAAGTCTCCATCCTCTTCTTTTGACAGATCAAGGTCAAAATTATCAAATAAAATATAAACATATTCATCAACCTTATATCAAGATTATCATGTGTATTAAATATGGAACATTTGACATGATGTTATGAACCCTTGTAGCACGAAATCCATAGAGTTTTTATAATAATATATCTAATTAAAACTCTATTTAAAAAACAACATGAGGTACTTACAGATTCCGCCAAATAATTTATAAGTAACTTACTCTCTCAAAGTAAAGAATCATCCATCTCCTTTTTGATCTTGAGACACCTACAAACAAATAGTCTCTATCTTTTTTGTACCCAAATCTTCTTGGGTCCTTTTGGGTTAGTAGCATATAAATCACTTTTCTTTACCCAAATTTGTTTTATTCTAATTTTATTGCAATTAGAATCAAAATGACCTTTAAAACCACATTTTTTACAAGTAATAAATGGTGAACAATAAAGTAGTTTATGCCTTGATTTACTATTAATCAATCTAATATTATTATTAGTCCTATTTTCCACATTTTTAATAGGATTATACCCAATCCCTTGTTTATCAATACTGGACCTTTGTGCCCCTAACATAACATTTAGGTTCTCTTCTCTTGTACAAATTTAGCAAGATCATTTTTTAAAGATGTTATTTCTGCATTTATTATATTATCATCATGTTGCATATTCATAATTTTTCCATCATTAAAAGCATCTATGCATACATCTCCCATTTTCAATTTTTCTTTTAAAATTTAATTTTCATTTTTAAGATATTCATTTTCATTTTTTTCTTCAATAAGTGACTCAACTTCATTCATTAGCTCATTTACGCAGTTCTTAAAATAAGCAGTTTTCTTTTTAAGCTTTTGATTTTCATTATGTAAAGCAAGATAATCAGAAATAGTAATTTCTCCAAGTTCAGGACTTACCTCGGATGTTTCCTCATTGTGTATTCCAGTGAAGCACAGTTGAGCATTTTCTTCTTCTTGATCTTCATGATCGGATTCATCATCACTCCATGTCATTAGAGCCTTCCCATTTGCTTTGTTCTTTCTTTTCAGTTGGACGCAATCTCTTTTGAAGTGTCTAGGCCTTCTACATTCGAAACAGGTTTCCTCTTGTGGCTTTTGCTTGAAATCTTTCTTGTTGTTTAAAACTTTTGTTGGTAATTTTGATCTATTCTTCTTTCGGATCAGCTCCCTCAATTTTCTAGTCATTGAAGCTATTTCTTCATCCGAATCTTCATTATTGCCTTCTATGTAGCTTTCATCTTGTAAAACCAAGGTCTTCTTCTTAGGTGCCTCATCTTCTTCATCATACAATTTTAGTTGGTTTTCAAACTCTTCAAGTTCTCCAAATAAGGTAAGAGTTTCCATTGTGCTGATTGTGAATGAGTCTTGAAGTCTAGTAACCTTTGGAGCGAATCGCTTTGGCATGACTCTGAGAAGCTTTCGGTTGATTTCCTTTTGATCAATCTTTCGTCCGAGCATGCTTAGAGAATTCATTAGAGTGAGGAATCTTGCTTGGGCATCTCTAATTGTTTCATTTTTCTCCAATTTGAATAGTTCGTACTCGTGCATTAGCATACTTAGCTTGATCTCCTTCACTTTAGTAGTACCTTCATGGCTCATGATAACTGTGTCCCAAATTTTCTTAGCCGTAGTACAAGAAGATACTTTATCTATCTCTAACTGAACTATGCCACTTAAAAGTGTATTCATGGCCTTGGAATTATAAGATACCATATACGATTCGTTTGAGTCCATTTCCATGAGATTCTTTGGCTTGCCATCATCATGTCGCGGAATGACTGGTCCATTTTCGACTACCCACCATTCCCATGGGTCACGGTTCAGAAAGATCTTCATTCTGAACTTCCAAAAGTTGAAGTTCTCACTTCCAAACAACAGCGGTGGCTTACTTGTGGACTGACCTTCTTGAAAGTTTAGGTGTGCCATAGGATCTTCCCCTACGACCTGCAATGATCAATATTAGTATAGCCAAGCTCTGATACCAAATGTAAATATGTGTATATGCACACCTAGAGGGAGGGTGAATAGGTGTTTAAGCTAAAAGAGAAAAACGGTGAAAACTATTTATAACTTTATGCTACAGGTTTAATTCAGACAGCTACGCCTGTCTACTTTAGTGTCTGTTCTTCGTTTATTATTATCAGATAGCTAGACCTGTCTGCTTTAGTGTCTGGATAGTGGCGTGAATAACAAAAAAGTGCAGAACGTGAATGGCAGTTAAAGAGATAAACAAAAATAAAAATCACACTGAGATTTTTACGTGGTTCAGCCCCTATCCTCTAATCTAGTGACCTAATCCGCGTCCAATCCTAACTAGGATTAAAGACTCTTTTTATTTCAATTTAACTTAATTAAATACAAAATAACTCCCTGTTTGAGAAAGCTTTCCGTTGGACACGACTGCCCCTTCTTGCACCTCTGCAATCCTTCTCACCACTGAGACCTCTGCACTACTGCAGCCTTGAAAGCTTGTCTACAAACAGATCCTATCAACTCTAGATGTACCAAGCCGATACACGGCTTAAACTAAGAACAAGGATATTGATTACAGACTATCAAGTTTCCGGCATAATACAATTTAAGAACAATACAAAAGGGTTGCTGGAAATAAACTCAGAATCGCTTTTGAATAGAACGTATGAGACTAATTGAAGCTTTTCCAAGTTCTGTCCTCCAATAGCCACGCAAGAGAGATATATATAGTAGAGCTTCCAACGGCTATATATGAGAGGGCTGATTCCATGAAATCCTCAGTCACAAAAAATCAGCACCAAATTAATAGATATATTGTTTCCTTGATAAGCTCAACCGAAGAGATATGATATGAATCATCTGCTATGAATGGATATGAAAGATATGGTTTGTTAAAAATATACTATATTTAGAGCATATACCTTTTGAAGCTTCTAGAACAAATTTATCAACTAAATAGTTGACCAAATTTCATTCCCTGTCAATCAATTGAGATGAGATTACAGCAATCATGCAATATAGATTTATATGGACTGTTATATGTTACCATAATGTCCACCCACAATCCATGCATATAATATTATATACTGCCAATATTCATGCATATTAATCAACCATAATACATGCAGTCACGAAATTTTGTTATCATTCAAAAACATCAATTATTCAATAACTAACATAAGTTTAATTGAGGATATATCATAATTGAAAGAATTGAACAAAAAGTTGGCTACGTTCAACAATATAATAATTTAGAACTAGCAGGATTCAAATTTCATAACTGGACGATAAGGACGACAAGAATTAATTATTAGATTTGTAATATTCATGAATGCAATCAAATTACACAAATAAAACGGAAACGTCGAAAATTATAGTTTTAAAATTTTACAAATAATATACCCGGATCATCCTTCATGCACAATTATTAATTAAACGAAAATATGAAGAATAATAATCATACCTTTGAAGATTCGAGCTTCCCCAGGTACAAGTTCACCTCCAATCCTTTTTGCGTTCAACTTGAATCCACCGGGTTTGGTTCCTTCCTTTGATCAATGTTAACCACCCAAATGTTTGGCCTCTAGAGGTGATCCACCAAGGAAGAAGAAATATTCAAGAAGAATGGTGGTTAGTTAAACCCTAATTTTCTATCTCTATAGAAAAAGGTGTATTCTCCAACAATTGAAATCACGTATAATGGTATCTGATATAAGACTCCTCTTATAAAGATATCAGTTAACCCTTCTAATCTAATTAGAAAATAGGATATTAATTAATTAATTAAATTCCTTTAATTAATTAAGCTCCCTAATCTTATTAGGGATAATTAATTAAACTCTTTTAATTAATTTAACCTCCTAATCTTATTAGGAATATATGAGAGTACTTTTATTAATTAATTCTCAAACTCCGTTAGGAATTAAATTGGGAATTAAATAATAATAGTAGTAATAATAATTAGACTCCTCTTATTAATTTATATTTAATATTTCTAAAATATTAAATAATAAATATTAAGCTATTTAATTTATTCTATCACCATAGATTAAATTAAATATACTTAACTTATTATTACGATTATGCCATTAACTTCTTAAATAATTATTCTTCCTTTTATGGTGTGACCCTTTAGGTTCTCCATATTAAACTGGTTGTGAATAAGTCAATTAGAACAATTCTAATCTTATTAAAATAAATAAATTAAACTATTAATTTATTTAAATAAATAATATTTATTTTTCAATAGGGATAAGCCCCCCTAGCGATTAACGACTTTTCAGATAATATAGAATTCAACATTAATCATAAAAGAACCTTTGAGTAAATAGTTACCGTACAATTCAATCCTTCCACCATACAATGTCCCAATTAAATATAAGACATAAAATTACTGTCAAGTCTTAATTTATTTAACTATATGTATTTCGACTCTTAAATGTACAACTCCAAATAATACAAATTAGAAAGTCCTTTCTAATTTCATTCTGCCTTGGCCAATGACTACTGGGTTGTCATTTATCGAATCACATAGGACATTTCTCTTCTTTTACTAGAAGCGGTAGATTTTTTATTGATCATACATTATCTCCATATACAACTTATTATACCCAAGCATACCCTTTGATATACCTTAAGGGTCTTAAGGAATAAGTCAAAGTATAATTTATTATACACAAGATACTATGATGATCTCAAGTTCAAGGATCACTTGTACTACTATCACTACAGGAATTCCTATTGACAGGCAAGTAAAACTCCATTAGGTATTCCTTAGCGAGCCACGTTCAGTGAACTTATTCTCCAATAAGCACTTACATACTTGCTTTAGTGTCTCCACACAAATGATCATGAGATCAATCATCCTCATCCAATGAGCAAGCAACATATATACCAATCTATCCGGATTCACTAATCCTCAATTTCGTAATCCAACGATTGGAAACTATCTTAGTTTTAAGCTTTCTAAGAATTTAGATCTCATTAGAATGATCATCATCATTATTCTAAAAGCATTGCTTAAAACTATGGGTTTATCACATATTATAAAGCAGCATCATGTAGATAATTAAAAGCCTTTAATAAATTAATACTTTTTATTAATAAATGAATAATATTGTTACAAAGTATATGCTTTATCATTAAACATGGTTGGCTTGTGTGCATACTACTTTCATATAATACCAAAGATTTCATTGTCCAACAACAAAATAGAAATAATATTTCCGTAGATATGCAGCCATGTCGGTAAAATCATTATAGGTCGCACCATGTCCAACAAGGTACGATTTTTCCTTTCAGATACATTAATCAATTATTGCGTATCAGGAGGCGTCCATTATGAGAAAACCATTTGAGATGATTTAGAAACATATTGCACAAGTATTTATTCCTTGATCTAATCAAAGAATCTTAATACTTTGCCAATTTGTTTCACTTCTGAATTCTTTGAACCTTTCAAATAATTCACACTTGTATTTCAACAAATACACACATTCAACTCTTTGAATGATCATCTCCTTTTCTTATACTAATTTGTTCAATTTATAAAATAATTTTTCACGTAAGTCAAGTATACAAAATTTATTAAGTAATATTTCAGTTCTATACAAAACATTATTAGTATAAATAGAATAACAATTGTTCTTAAATATAATACCAAAGATTTTATTGTCCAACAATAAAATGGAAATAATGTTTCCAACGAGAACTGAAATACAATAACAACTTATTGACTTAATAGATTTACACGTAGGCAGTGCTAAACTATAAGTTCATATGGCTAATGCAGCAACCTTTGCTTTATTTCCCACACATAAGATTTCTTATCTTTGTTTAGCTTTCTACTTCTGCTTGGTCCCGTCATAAATCTATATTTATGATAACCATAGTCGGTATCCAATACCCAAGTAGAACCTTGACTTAAAAAAAATTATTTTAAATCATGAACAAAATTGTATTTATAACCTAAACCTCACTAAGCTTCTTCTGGTTAGCCTCTACAAGATGCTTCTTGCAGTTTCTTTCCAGTGTCCTGGCTTATTACAGTAGAAACAAACTCCTTTGATATCCATATCAGTTTTGTTCTTATTATTCTTTATTTTTGTCTTTCTATTTACTGTAAGACCCCAACTTATTAATGAATAAAATCAAATTTTCTCTAAATGTTATTGTGAATAATGTGTTAATTTGATATAATACTTTGGTTATGGGTGAAATGTGCAAATTTTGCAAAATAAGCAAGTGGTTATAAAATATTCATTTTGTCGGGGAATATTCGTTTGGTCGTGGAATATTCTTGCTGTCGGGGAATATTCGTACGACGGTGCAGCCTTGTGTGGGCCCCATAACGGAAAATGATTAGATGAAGATAACGACAAAAATTTAGTTTTTATAAATAACGGCGTAGTTGCTACCGTTAACACTGTTAGAATACCCGGTGGATAAAATACAGTAATACGCGTGGTTGCACAGTAGCACACGGATTACACAGTATTTTTGAATTATTGATTCTTACGAAGGAATGCACTACTCAATAATTGTTACAGTAGTTACTGTTTAATATTTTATTTTATTGATTCAATAATAGCTGCATTGATATTTTATATTATTGTTGTTTCAATAATTGTCACTGCACAATATTTCCATTATCAGATCAATAATTCATATTATTTGAATAATATTATTAGATAACATTATTGGCAATGTCTAGAAAGTTCCGTCTAAGGAGAGATTTGGTCATCTAATTGCGCGCCAGTAAGGAGACTTATTGGAAAGCCCCCTCTTTCCTGGGAACGGCCTGGTTGTCATAAATGTGATTCTGTAATATTAATTGTGAATAATTAATTATTGATTCATATGATAAGAAAATATTTATTTTATGTGAATATAAATGTTGGATATATTTTGTGGTTAAAAATGAAGGAGTTAATGTTGAGGTGTTTTATCAGTATTTTTGTCGGAATGGAGGTATTAAAAATCAATCAGGGTTTTTAAGATATATTGTGGGGGTTATAATTTTTAATCCGACCATTGGATCGTTGTAATTTTTGGATATGTTATACATATATAAGTTGAGTATATGTCTACAAATTTTGAACCGTTAAAAATGAACGTATGATTTGTTATGAATTTTACGAGATGACTGGTTTAGAAATTGTTGAAGTATCTGAATTTAGCATTTTGGTAGAGAATTCTAGAATTGGTATGCCCCACTCTTGGTTGGTGAAGAAATGGGAAAAGGTCCAAAAATACCCCTGTTGTTTACCCCGATATCCCACTTGCACCCTAAACTATTATTTTTTTCAAAAGTACCCTTAACGTTTCAAATTTAAGATCAATTATGCCCCTCCCGTTAAAAAAAATCCAACTAGACAAACGGACTTACTAGACGATTGACACGTGGCAAAAATATATTTTTAAATTCTTTTTTTCTTTCTTCTCCCTATTTTTTTCTCTCTCTCTCACCGTTCTTCTTCCTCTGTTCTAAAATAAAAAAATAGATCTGGGTTCCTTTCTTCCTTTCGTATACTCATTTCTCTCTCTAAACTACTAGAACCACCGGTGGTGCCACCAGTAATTCCATCGGGCCCACCACACATCGCCGCCGCGTGAAGCGGATAAAGCCATAGACACAGATCTGGTTTCTCAGCAGCGTCAGTCACTGGCACCACTTCTGGTTGGCTTTAAACAATGTTAGCTACTAGTTCCGGGACATTAGGCGTGTCTGGTTTAACAGTCGAGTCTTGTGCCAGTACGGGAGGCTCAATTTCGTGGATCGTCAGTTACCACTCTTCTGATTTGTGGTGGGGTTTTGATCGGTCTGATTGTTACCTATGATTTCTCTTCTAATCGTAAATTCCTCTGTTTATTGCTGCAAATTCATGTGTTGTTTGACCCCTTTTCATATTTGCTTGCTTTGAATTCCTCTGTTTAATTTTTGTTATCCTGCAAATTCTTGGGTCTTTTACTGCTCTGTTCGTTGATAGTACCTAGATCTTTTGAGCATATAAGTACATTTACTGCACCCCCTTTACTCACTTCAAAGGATTTTTCAAGGCCATTGTGCATAGTAATCATCCTATCTCTCCGGCGAATTCATACGCATTGAATATCGTTAAATTGTTATTTACCCTATTTATTGTCGTGAATTTTAATCTCAATTCTGATTCTGATCGGTGGCCCTCTTTAATATTGATTTATATTTTTTGTTCAGTCACTGATTATTGGATTTTATCATCCAATAATGGAGATGGTCTTGTTGTGAACTTTTGAGGGATTTGGTGAATAATAATGGGATTGCAATCTTCTGGTGAATTTAATGAATTTACCGGAAGATTAATGCATCCCATGATTGAGTGGATGAATCCGTGATAGCTTTACATATATATACATATTGTGATTTATATAGTGTTGAAAAGGTCATGGATGAAGTCAGTAGTAGTAAGGAACTGGAGGCTAAACCCTTGGAATTCACAGTGGATGAGAGCATGTATGGTCACCCAATAAACCTATTGTTGTCGCTATTTTGTTCATGGGTGTTTCTGAATGGATGATTTTTGATTTCATTTCTTGGGTCTTTTACTGCTCTGTTCGTTGATAGTACCCAGATCTGTTTTGCCGATGGGGTTGGAATCTTCTGGCATTTGTTTTTATGGGCTACTGCCGATTTTTTTTTTGGTTTAATTGGCCGAGTTCTGTGATGTTTATGCTGTGAACTACCGGCGTTCATGGTGGTTCGATGACTGTTTGTTGCTACTGTGCATATGCTGGTGCTGGAGATTGGTGAAGAACAGAGGAAGAAGAAAGAACAAAGAGAGAGAGAAAAAGGGAGAAGAATGGAAGAGGAAAGAGAGAGAAGAAAGAAAAAAAATAATTTATTTTTGCTCCGTTAGCAAATTTTGTCCACGTGTTTGCTCTGTTTGCCTCAGTGGCAAGTTTGTTAATGGGAATTGGGCTGAATTTTGTAACGTTAAGGGTACTTTTGGAAAAAAAATTAATTTAGGATAAAAGTGGGACATCCGTGTAAACATCAAGGGTATTTTTACACCTTTGCCCTGAAGAAATGTGCTGAAATTTTTATTCAAATGTGGTGGGTGGGAATAGTAGCAGGTAAAGCCATCAGGTTGTAGGTTAAGTTTTCTTCGGCGTGCTAACATTTTTCTATAAATAGAGGGCTAAGTTAGAATTAAAAATCACACCAGAATTCATAAGTTTTTCTCTCTTTCTCTCTATAGATTATTGAGTGTATTTTGTGAGTATTTATATACTTTGAGAGTTGCTATTCAGCACAAGTTTCATTCAGCCTCATATTCGATATTCAGTTAGAAGTACAGTTATTTTAAGGTAAGGGATGTTATTTTCTTCTTAAATGATATTATTTTCTTCAATATCATTATGCTTAAATATTATGAACTTTTTATCAAATTTAGAACTTTTTGTGTGGGTTACTATTCACGTATACGACACTATTCACGAATTCGGCACTATTCACCGAAAAATAAAAATTTTTCTTTTTATCCAAGATGGCTATTATGGTTACTATCTTTGATTGTATCCATGTTTTTATCTTTATTTTTGAATTCTATTTCACAATTGGTTGTTATGGAGTATTATTGCACTTGGATAAACTGTAATACGAATCCCTAAAATTTGTCATTCTGTCTCATTGGATTCGTTTTCTTTAAAATATTTTTCATCATCCTCAGTCCTACATGATGATATTACTGAATATCTTTGGCCTGTAGTGCAAAGATGAATGATTAACTGATGAATATCTTTGGCCCGTAGTGTAAAGATGAACAGGTGTTGAGATGAACATGACCGACTGGTGATACAAATGAATATCTTTGGCCTGTAGTGCAAAGATGAATATTTGATTAAGGATGATTATTGATTGTTGTTACAGGAATAAAATATTGATGATGGACTTTTAAATCTTAGAAGACAGTAGAACTCATTCTCTACTTGACTCTTCTAATGGTTTGTTGTTTCCGCTGCAGTTGTTGATCTAAAACTTGTTATCTATTATATTTTATCAGATTTTTCCCTGTTGAAGACTAATGATAAGTTGTTGTTTATTATCTTAGTCATAATATTCTTTACTGGGCTAGTTGAGCTCATCCTTTTCCTTTTTGTTCTATTTTTCTCAGGAGGCGAGAATATAACGGGAACTAGTCGGGGTGTGGAGTGATGTTTCAAGTGTTAGCAGTCCTCACTATTTTGTAAAATAGTATTTCAATAATTGTAATGAGGACTTATTTGAGTGTGGATATTGTCTAGAAGATAATATTTGTATTTAAACTCACAGTATTTGTGTTGTCATATTTTGCATGACAATTATTATAATGAATTTGTATTTATTTCTGTACCATATATTTGACGACTTAGAATGGGTGATGTATACCTATTTTGGGAGCGTCACATTTACCTTCTTAGAATCATTCTTCTTTTCAGAAGATTCTTTGGTCCCTACTAGTAAGACTTGGTCTTTCTTGGTGGAAAGTGACTCAGCATTTTCAACATGTTAAGCAAATCAACGAGGCTGATATCTAGTTTGTTCACATGAAAAATTCACAATAATTGTGAAAGGAGTCCGTGAGTGAGTGCAAGATCAAATCTTGGCTCTACTCTCCATCCATGACAAAAGCCATTGTCCTAATTGATCAATCAAATTGATTATGTTAAGAACTTTTATCTGTACTGTAGTGTCATCGGTCATTCTAGATCGGAAAAGCTCCTTAGATATCTTATATCTATTAGTCATACTTTCCTCACCATCAACTACTTGGCGTGCAGGAGTATAGTAGGATCATCTATAGTTTCATGCTGACGCCGAAGCTCGTTACTCATGGATGCGAGCCTGATGCATTGAGCCAACTGTGCATCATGTTACCACTTTTTAAAAGTAACAATCTCTTCCTCAGAGGCATTGTCTGCAACCATTGCAGGGATATGCGTATTAAGGACATAAGATAGCCTTTCAGCCGTGAGAACTATTCTCAAATTCCTTAACCAATCCATTTAATTCGGTCCGGTTAAATAACATCTAATATGCTTCACAGTGATAGTAATTTAGACATTGTAAAATTCTGTAAATAAATTTGTAATTAACAACATTTTAGCATACATTCTTTTATTAATTATCAAAATAATTTAGGTCTTGTTTTAAATTGATATCTCTCACTATTTTCATCAAACTATATTACCCTCACTTATATAGTTCGGCAAAATCTAATTAAAGATTTGCTAGTGAGAATAAGAATCCTATTTCAAACGTATATAGCCTTGTGTGTGCACAACAAACTATATATAAATAAATAGGTAGACAACTCTTGTCAATTACATCAACTATGCAACTCCTTGTATTTTACCTCTTAAGTCATAATGGTCAAGTGTGTGTACATCCGAACTAAAATAATTTAAGTTAAGTTAGACCTAGCATTTTTATATAAGTGAAGAGAAAACTACAGCCCTTGTGTGTGCACAACAAATCAGTACTGTTCAATTCCTTATAAACATCATATGTAATAAAAATAACATCTTAAATATTTAATACTTGCCTTGTGTGTGCACAACAAACTCATATTAAATATTCAATACTCTATTGTTTCTATCATGCTAGAAGGCGACGTTCGATATTCCAAATATCTTTGAACGTTACAACTTAATATAAAATATTTGAGGGGTTTGTTATTAATTTGTCTCATCTTGTTTAGCGCGCATGCACATATATATATAAAATACGCGTCATATTAATTAACATGCGAAGCATGTTTGCATAATATATATATATATATATATAATATAAGCATGCACATATAGAATACTATATTCTACCCGGATTGATTATGGACTTTTATTCTAGTTTGATTCACTAGAGCCACCAAGTGAATCAAAAGGTCAAACCCTAGGGGTGCAAGAATTAATATTTAAATATAACTATTACATTTAAACCCGAACTCCCTTACAAACGGGTTTTCAAGCGCTACTTGCTCCTTGATCTCTAATTTTTCAAAATAATTCTAACTATTTTTATTTCAAAACTATTTAAAATAAATAGAAACATTGATCAGCAGTCTAGGAGAAGTACATAGGAGGGAGATAGAATTTACATTAAGAAAAAATTAGAGAAGTCGAGGTACGCAGACCCTATTTAATAAAACTCATACATTCAAGTATCCAACTAAAATAAAATTCAATCACATTGGTCAATAGTCCATAATTAATCCCATTTATTATCATACACATCACCATATGCATCAATAAATAACATTCATCTCATGAATAATAAACATTCAATATATATATTGATATCATTTAATGAGCAAAATTAGTTAGCATAAAATCTAATTTTGAATCAAAATAAACTCTTTTATTTTAATCCAAATTTAAATCAAAATAAACCTCTTTTATTTTAATTTATCCAATTTTGAATAAAATAAAATATTTTATTTTAATCAAATTCTTTAATTAGAATAAACTCATTTATTTTAATTAATTATGAAATCCAATTCAAAGTAAAAAAAATCTCATTTATTAAAGAAAACACAGATTTTCTTTCCTATTCACAAATAAACTCCTTTATTTTGAATAATATGAAATATTATTTCATATCTAAATAAACTCCTTTATTTAAAGAAATATAGAATCGCTTTCCTATTCACAAGTAAACTCTTTTATTTTGAATAATATGATAAACTCCTTTATTTAAGGAAACATGGATTCACTTTTCTATTCACAAATAAACTCCTTTATTTTAGAAAATATAGAATCCAATTTCAACTCTAATTAGTTATCATGGAATCCAATTCCAACTCTAATTAGTTAGCATAAAATTTAATTTTAAGATTAAAATAAACTCTTTTATTTTAATATTAAAATAAACTTTTTATTTTAATTATAAAATAATTAAGCATAATTAATATATATATATATATATATATATATATATATATATATATATACCGTGGACCAAATCATGTTAACCGTACTTTTTGAAAGAATCATGTTAAATAACTTGTATATATTATACTTAATCATATATATATATATAAAAGTTATCCTGACTCCTTAATTTTGATAAAACCAAATCAGTGAAGCATGGATCCAGCGAAAAAGAGATTCGCCATTAACATGATTCGCGAGTTACATGCTTTCGTGAATATGATTTTCGTTTTTTTTTTTAATTTTATACAACAAAATTATGCCCAATTAAATTATTCTAAACACATATCAATATACATATCAAATTAAAACAATTAATAATTCGTATAAAGGTTTGGCTCTGATACTACTGTTAGGTTTGTAATATTCATGGACATAATCAAATTGCATAAATAAGCGAAAACGTGGAAAAACAGATTTTTAAAATTTTACGAACCATATACCCGGATCATCATTTATGCACAATTATTAATTAAACGAAAAGATGAAGAACAAGAATCATACCATTGAAGATTTGTGCTTCCTCAAGTACAAGTTCACCTCCAAATCCTTTCGGGTTCAACTGGAATCCACCGGGTTTGATTTTTTCCTTTGATCAATGTTAGCCACCCAAGTGTTTGGCCTCTAGAGGTAATCCACAAAGGAAGAAAAAATATTCAAGAAGAAGGATGGTTGGCTAAACCCTAGTTTTCTATCTCTATTAAAAAAGGTATACTCTCCCAACTATTGGAATTACATATTCACGTATATTGTGAAAGTATCAACCACCATCACCCATAATAAGACTCCTCTTATTTATAGATGTGGACAACTCTCCTTAACAATTAAAAAATTTAGTTTTATTTTAATTAATTAAACTCCTTTAATTAATTAGGCTCCCAATCTTATTAAGAATAATTAATTAAACTGTTTTTTAATTAATTAGCCTCCTAATCTTATTAGGATATATGAGAGTACTTTTATTAATTAATTTCTAAACTCCTTTAGGAGTTAAATAATAATAATAGTAGTAATAATAATAAGACTCCTCTTATTAATTTATATTTAATATTTCTAAAATATTAAATAATAAATATTAAGCTATTTAATTTATTCTATCACCATAGATTAAATTAAATATACTTAACTTATTATTACGATTATGCCATTTACTTCTTAAATAATTATTCTTCTTTTTATGGTGTGACCCTTTAGGTTCTCCATATTAAACCGGTTGTGAATAAATAAATTAGAACAATTATAATCTTATTTAAATAAATAAATTAAATAATTTATTTATTTAAATAAATAATATTTATTCTACAATAAGGATAAGTCTCCCTAGCGATCAATGACTTTTCAGATAATATATATTTTAACATTAATCATAAAAGACCATTTGAGTAAATAGTTACCGTACAATTCAATCCTTTCACCATAAAATATCCCAATTAAATATAAGACATGTAATTACTGTCAAGTCTTATTTTTATTAATTATATGTATTTCGACTCTTAAATGCACAACTCCAAATAATGCAAATTAGTAACTCCTTTCTAATTTCATTCTACCACCAAGGACTACTAGGTTGTCATTTATCGAATCACATAGGACATTTCTCTTTTTTTACTAGAAGCGGTAGATTCTTTATTGATCATACATTATCTCCATGTACGACTTATTATACCCAAGCATACCACTTGATATACCCTAAGGGTCTTAAGGAATAAGTCAAAGTATAACTCATCATACACAAGATACTATGATGATCTCAAGTCCAAGGATCACTTGTACTACTATCACTACAGGAATTCCTATTGACAGGCAAGTAAAACTCCATTAGGTATTCCTTAGCGAGCCACGTTCAGTGAACTTATTCTCTAATAAGCACCTACATACTTGCTTTAGTGTCTCCACACAAATGATCATTGTAACAATCCATATTTTTAATTATAATATTTAAATATTTATTGAATTATATAACTATTTAATAGATGTGTTTATCGTTGAATAAGTATTTGTTTAATTGATTTGATGTGATTTGATTATTTATTTGTTTAATAAATAATTAATGAGTTAAGAAAAGTAATTATTTTGAAATAGTAATCTAATTTAATTTAATAATTAAGTTAGAGAGTTTATAATGATTAAATAAATTATTATATTATGCAATGAATTGTTATTAGAATTAATTAAATTAAGTATGAAAACTTAATTGATTAGAAGTGTAACAAATAATTATATTATAAATAGTTATTAAAATAAATTAAAGTAGTTTTAATTTATTTTGCCAAACAAAGCTTAAATATATTAAGTCTTTAATTTTAAAGCGTTTTGCCAAACAAAGCCCTATGGCTTTTGGATTTTTAAATTTGTTTTATTAGTAATATAAATTAAATAAAATATAATATATATATTTGGTAACTGATAATTAAATAGGGGTATTTAGTAGGCATCGGTTTTGTTTTAAACGGGCGTGCGTTGGTTTTATTTTTACTATACGCATATTGGTTATCAGTTTTACGCATTTGAATTATTTGCTAAACTGAGACTAAGAAGGAGTTCTTAGAGAGTTTGACATAGAGTTGTCAGCGTTTGAGAAAGGGTGGTGAGGGAATTGTCTACTATTAATGTTGATTTCTTTAGCAACAAGAAGGTATTTTTTCCATAATCTTATATGTTTCACATCGTGATGCTTAAGTCGTGTTCTTCTATTTCACTGTAAATATAAAGTTTTTACAAAATTCTATAGTAGTTGTTATATAATTGAACTATGATATTTTTATGGGTGTATGATGTTAGAAGTAGTGTTTAAACATAAAGGGTTATGTTAATTTTTTTAAAAGAAAGGGAAACTGTTTATTAGTGTATGTTCTTATACATGGATAATGACAGTAGCAAAATTGGTGGTTGAGGTGTATACTAATTGCAAAATTTAACTTTGAATTCGTTAATTGAGTAAGATATTAAGCAGAACATAGTTCAAAGGAATCAAATTGGTAGGATGACAGTGTTCACTGTGTAAACAAACGTCGGTTATGGAGTATTGTTGGTTTAAAAATAGTACTTTCAAGGATTTAAGTTTTCTAAAATTGTTGTTAAGTGGTGCTAAATTGGTATATGTATGATAATTAAATGTTTATGAGTAATCTTTATAAGTTTTACGTCTTAATTTAGATGTTTGAATAGTAATTAGTCCAGAGTTTAGTTATTCTGTTCTTCGTGGTTGGGTTCTGCAAGTTTCGGCGCCCTAGTGCCAAAATTTGAACCCCAGCGCCAAAAATCGCGCCTCGGCGCCAAAATTCTCTCTCCAGCGCCAGAAGTTCGTGCCCCAACGCTGAAATTCGTGCCCCAGCACCAATCTCGCGCTGCGGCGCCACTGGTTAGCCTAGTTCTTGAGCCGCGGCGCGGGGACAGAAGTCTGAGTCGGACAGTTTTAACCTCCTTTAGTAAAATGGCCATAATTTTGTCATACGAACTCCGATTGAGGTAATTCAAGATGATCCGGAACGAGGACGACTAGACCTACAACTTTCATGATTTAAGTGTTTTTATTTGAGGTCTGTAATAGTAGTCAAAATGGTCATCTTTAGGACTGTTGTGTTTTTGGGGGCAATCGGAGGGCGTCGGACATGCACATATGCATGTGTAGTGCTCCTGACGATAAAAGATGAGTCCTAAGTTACATAACATGTATGTTAGTAAATATAATGATGCTTAACATTAATAAATAATGTATTAAATAAGTTATAGAAGCATAGTAAGCATACACAAGAGAGACAAATCGGGCGTGTGACGATTGAACGTCGAAACGCCGTGTCAAGTGTTAATGAACTTAAAAAGTGTTTCAATTCCATTGAAATGGATATTATAAGATATGCAATGGGTTTAATATAAAACCAATAAGTAGTCCTAGCAAGACTTAAGCACTTGAACTTCGAGTTTGACTAAGAAGAAATATAGTGAGTCATAAGTCGAAAAGTTAACACAATCTAATTGACCATTGTGTGTTAATTTATAGAAAAGATTATGAGATGTGGAGTATAATTTATATTACAATTGCTATGTGTTGTTATGTGACTAATAGTTAATGTGTATGATTATATAATTGTGTAGAGCACGTGAAGTGCAAATAACTGTAAGCTGTTAAGCTATTATTGGTAAACAACGATCAAGGCAAGTCTTTCGGTTCCTATTTTCTACGTGGACTTGATGAACTATTTTAAATTGCATGATATGTTATGCATGTTGAAATCATGAAATGTTAAAGTCAATATATGACTGCATTGTTTTGGCTAAGTAATGATGATTGAGTAAGGAACTCAATCTTTATATTTGTTATATGAATTAAAAGCATGTATGCCATGTTACTTTAATGAGATGTATGTCGAGCATGTTATTATGTGCTATGTGATGCATGAAAACTGTTAGACTTTGCTGGGTTGTCGAGCTCACTCTTGCAAATAACCACTTTTGCAGGTCAAGATTTTATGGTAAAGATACGTGCTATATGAGTTATAGAGATCTATATTCACGAAGATTACTTATGTTTTATGAGAAATGTATTTCATAGTTTGAACGTAACATGTTGTTGAAATGTAAGTTGAGCTATCCAATGTATATGGATATTTAGTTATGATGTAAGACTTTGTATAGTCATTTTGTTGTAACGATTCATGATATAAGATTGAATCAAAGAGATGTAATGTAATGGTTGCAATTCAGGGCAAGAAAGAAGGAAATGTATAAAAGTTTTAAATATTCTGTAATTTTATTAAGTTTAACATCGAATAATGATGTATTATTTAGAGGTTGAATGTATGGTTAACGACCGAAGTCGGGATTTAAAGTGTATAGATTTTAGGGTCGTTACAAGTTGGTATCAGAGTTGTAGGTTATAAACCTTAGGTAGGAGTACCGTATGCTATAACCTTAGAGAAGAGAGGTGAAGATAAAGAACGAATAAGCTCAAATAGAGTTTGAACAATAAGGGATTAAAACATGCGTAAAATGATTCAAAGAAGAATCTCGCAAAGTTATAAGGAATATGAATGTGGGGTTACCCAACTCCAATAATAAGGATGTAAGGTGATAATAAATAGACAATGTCTATAAAAAGAGAGTGATAAAGAAGTTAAGAATAGAGAGTATGGTGCAATTGTACTTTTTAGTAGTTGATGTATGGTATCTGGGCTAAACGATTCCTTCATAGAGAGGAGGTATATACGAACTAGTAACTCAGAACCTAGTTTGTTGGTTATTTGTGGGAAACCACTCAGCGTACCATATTGAAACTGTTAGAGACTCGATCTGTACCAAGTGTAGAAATGGATACGCATGATGAAAGTGTAGAACTCGAATGAAATTTTGAGCGATGTAAATGAAGTTAGAAATTCTTAAAGGAAGAATTGTTATATAAACAAGAAGATTCAAAGAAGAATCTTAAAGAGATATAAAGATAAGAAATGAGAGTTTCCTAACTCCAAAAGCCAAGATAACGAATAATGTTGTAAATGATGAAAAAAGGAAAGAATGAGGATCGTAAAACAAAACGATCACGAGTTAAGAAAAGAATTTTAAGAGAGATGATTATAGAATAAGGTCACGACGTGATCTGTTTAAGTTATAAAAGAAAGATGGTCTGTAATGTTTGAATGATTATAGCTTAATACTATGAAGATGGTGTACTATAAAATAGTACGAGATAACTCATGAGGAGTTATAGATGATGTGATACGAGGAATTCGTATCGAGCAAAGAGAAAGTTAAAAGAAAGATAGAGTTAGGTGGATTTCAATTGAGAACTCGTGTGATGGCTGAGTTGTACAAACCTTTGTATGGGCGAGGGTTTTGTGCTTGCACTCAGTTTATCATATTGATAATCATTGGAATGTTTATGTAGCGCTATTTTCTATATGCCTGTTAAGAAGGTGATTCTTTTCTCATGTGTATAACAGATAGGTAGAGTATAGTTAGAGAATATTATAAGGTTAAGTGAAAGTTCTTAAAACTCATACTTATGGTAGGTTCGTGACTCATAATTATATGGTATGTTTTTGTACCCCTCAGCGAATGGACGCCTATGGTCTGACTAGAATAAGTTCTTAAACTCATATAATTGTGGCAAGCTCCTGAACTCATAACGTGTGGCAAGTTTGATGAACTAGGGTATTAAGTGTGAATGGAGTATTGAGGATGATAGGAATAGATAGACCAATTAAGAAATGGATCATTATAGAAAGTGGAGTTGATGGTGGAAGCATAGGTATTCTAAATCTACTAGCTATGCTAGACTTTCAAAATTTATTGACTTCGTGCTGATGTTTACACTTTTATTTTCTTGAAAAACTTTGGATCAAATGATGGAACCAATGAGTTTTAACAACAATACTGTTATTCGTATGCCTATGCTAATTACTTCGGCTAGACAAAAATGATTTGCAATATATCAAAATGTATTTTATATCATCAATGCATCATGTAACCTGATGCAAAGATGATAAAAATGATGGAGTCATCAATGCAGTATTACCTAGTGTTGGATTTGATCTAAGGATCGTCAGCCCACTATGGTATGATGTAGTATGATAAAGTCACCAAATGACGGAATCCTCAACGGACTGTAAATACAGTGCGGTATCATGACGTCATAAAAAGATTTTTGAGATTTCTTTAAGATATGAGAATACATATGTATGTATGTATATGTATATTTCGGTTAATGTCCGAGTTATTGTAGAGGTATATGCTATTTGATTCAGCTAGACAAATATTGAAAGATGTTCATGAAATTCAAGAGTTTCTTGAGAAGTTATGCCAAACCAAATTATTTTGGTACGGATTCAGATGTTGAAAAGCTGAGATGAACAACCCTTTTATAGGGGATTACGCGGAGGCGTTGAGATGTTTGTGCACAATACATTGTACGAAGGGCTGATCACCCTAAGTACGAGGAGTCCCTATAGTCTTATGACTGTTAAAGTTTAAGTTGAAAGATTACTTATAACTATGGACATACGCATAGCGTTTAAATGTTTGTGCACAATACATCGTACGAAGGGCTTAACACCCTAAGTACGGGGGGTCCTTATAGTCTTATGACTGTTAAAGTTAAAGTTGAAAGATTACTTGTAACTGTGGACATAGTTCGTGGTCTTATGACTCTCAGCATGATTTGGAATCTTTTAAATTTCTGAGTTATTCAAACTACTTCCCAATTATTGAACAATTGTGGAAGATTCTTGTTATTCTGCAAGATGGAAGTGAAAAAGGAAAATATTCCTTAGAAAGAAGTAAGTCGTAGAATGCAACACTGAATGATGAGTATGTTGAATAAGTGAGAAAAGAGATTTTGAAGTGAGAAAGATATGAATTATCAAAGAATAATGTGAAACTTTTAATAGAAAAGTTAATAATTATAGAATGATCTTTGTGGAAAGAAAGTGGTTATAGAAACCAATGAATGAATGAAGTAGTGACGTAAAATCTACTTTGATAGAATGAATGAATAAAAATTAATAAATAAAATTTCGAGGATGAAATTCTTAAAAGAAATGGTGAATGTAATATCCCGAGTGTTTATGATAGCGATCCTTAGAAAAGAAAATGAATGGGTTAAGATATATAATATTCAGAATATAATTGAGTTCAAGTGAAAGTTATGAAAAAAAACCTAGAATTTGTTAAAGTAATGAAAGTAGTAGAAAATATAAAATCTATTTTTGGATAAAATGATGAAAGATTACTCTGAGTTATTTGTTTAATTTGTGTCTTCAATTTTGGGGACATAATCTTTATAAATAGGGAAGATTGTAACGAATGAGTGGTTTGAGCTGTGATTCTGAGGACAGAATCCTTGTAAGGAGGGAATGATGTAACAATTCAGATTTTTAATTATAATATTTAAATATTTATTGAATTATATAACTATTTAATAGATGTGTTTATCATTGAATAAGTATTTGTTTAATTGATTTGATGTGATTTGATTATTTATTTGTTTAATAAATAATTAATGAATTAAGGAAAGTAATTATTTTGAATTAGTAATCTAATTTAATTTAATAATTAAGTTAGAGAGTTTATAATGATTAAATAAATTATTATATTATGTAATGAATTGTTATTAGAATTAATTAAATTAAGTATGAAAACTTAATTAATTAGAAGTGTGACAAATAATTATATTATAAATAGTTATTAAAATAAATTAAAGTAGTTTTAATTTATTTTGCCAAACAAAGCTTAAATATATTAAGTCTTTAATTTTAAAGCGTTTTGCCAAACAAAGCCCTATGGCTTTTGGATTTTTAAATTTGATTTATTAGTAGTATAAATTAAATAAAATATAATATATATATTTGGTAACTGATAATTGAATAGGGGTATTTAGTAGGCGTCGATTTTATTTTAAACGGGCGTGCGTTGGTTTTATTTTTACTATACGCATATTGGTTATCAGTTTTACGCATTTGAATTATTTGCTAAACTGAGAGTAAGAAGGAGTTCTCAGAGAGTTTGACATAGAGTTGTCAGCGTTTGAGAAAGGCTGGTGAGGGAATTGTCTACTATTAATGTTGATTTCTTTAGCAACAAGAAGGTATTTTTCCCATAATCTTATATGTTTCACATCGTGATGCTTAAGTCGTGCTCTTCTATTTCACTGTAATATAAAGTTTTTACAAAATTCTATAGTAGTTGTTATATAACTGAACTATGGTGTTTTTATGGGTGTATGATGTTAGAAGTAGTGTTCAAACATGAAGGGTTATGTTAATTTTATTAAAAGAAAGGGAAACTGTTTCTCAGTGTATGTTCTTATACATGGATAATGACAGTAGCAAAATTGGTGGTTGAGGTGTATACTAATTGCAAAATTTAACTTTGAATTCGTTAATTGAGTAAGATATTAAGCAGAACATAGTTCAAAGGAATCAAATTGGTAGGATGACAGTGTTCACTGTGTAAACAAACGTCGGTTATGGAGTATTGTTGGTTTAAAAATAGTACTTTCAAGGATTTAAGTTTTCTAAAATTGTTGTTAAGTGGTGCTAAATTGGTATATGTATGATAATTAAATGTTTATGAGTAATCTTTATAAGTTTTACGTCTTAATTTAGATGTTTGAATAGTAATTAGTCCAGAGTTTAGTTATTCTGTTCTTCGTGGTTGGGTTCTGCAAGTTTCGGCGCCCCAGTGCCAAAATTTGAGCCCCAGCGCCAAAAATCGCGCCCCGGCGCCAAAATTCTCTCTCCAGCGCCAGAAGTTCGTGCCCCAACGCTGAAATTCGTGCCCCAGCACCAATCTCGCACTGCGGCGCCACTGGTTAGCCTAGTTCTCGAGCCGCGGCGCGGGGACAGAAGTCTAAGTCAGACAGTTTTAACCTCCTTTAGTAAAATGGCCATAATTTTCTCATACGAACTCCGATTGAGGTAATTCAAGATGATCCGGAACGAGGACGACTAGACCTACAACTTTCATGCTTTAAGTGTTTTTATTTGAGGTCTGTAACAGTAGTCAAAATGGTCATCTTTAGGACTGTTGTGTTTTTGGGGGCAATCGGAGGGCGTCGGGCATGCACATATGCATGTGTAGTGCTCCTGACGATAAAAGATGAGTCCTAAGTTACATAACATGTATGTTAGTAAATATAATGATGCTTAACATTAATAAATAATGTATTAGATAAGTTATAGAAGCATAGTAAGCATACACAAGAGAGACAAATCGAGCGTGTGACGATTGAACGTCGAAACGCCGTGCCAAGTGTTAATGAACTTAAAAAGTGTTTCAATTCCATTGAAATGGATATTATAAGATATGCAATGGGTTTAATATAAAACCAATAAGTAGTCCTAGCAAGACTTAAGCACTTGAACTTCGAGTTTGACTAAGAAGAAATATAGTGAGTCATAAGTCGAAAAGTTAACACAATCTAATTGACCATTGTGTGCTAATTAATAGGAAAGATTATGAGATGTGGAGTAGAGTTTATATTACAATTGCTATGTGTTGTTATGTGACTAATAGTTGATGTGTATGATTATATAATTGTGTAGGGCACGTGAAGTGCAGATAACTATAAGTTGTTAAGCTATTATTGGTAAACAACGATCAAGGCAAGTCTTTCGATTCCTATTTTCTACGTGGACTTGATGAACTGTTTTAAATTACATGATATGTTATGCATGTTGAAATTATAAAATGTTAAAGTCAATATACGACTGCATTGTTTTGGCTAAGTAATGATGATTGAGTAAGGAACTTAATCTTTATATTTGTTATGTGAATTAAAAGCATGTATGACATATTACTTTAATGAGATGTATGTCGAGCATGTTATTATGTGCTATGTGATGCATGAAAACTGTTAGACTTTGCTGGGTTGTCGAGCTCACTCTTGCAAATAACCACTTTTGCAGGTCAAGATTTTATGGTAAAGATACGTGCTATATGAGTTATAGAGATCTATATTCACGAAGATTACTTATGTTTTATGAGAAATGTATTTCATATTTTGAACGTAACATGTTGTTGAAATGTAAGTTGAGCTATCCAATGTATATGGATATTTAGTTATGATGTAAGACTTTGTATAGTCATTTTGTTATAACGATTCATGATATAAGATTTAATCAAAGAGATGTAATGTAATGGTTGTGATTCAGGGCAAGAAAGAAGGAAATGTATAAAAGTTTTAAATATTATGCAATTTTATTAAGTTTAACATCGAATAATGATGTATTATTTAGAGGTTGAATGTATGGTTAACGACCGAAGTCGGGATTTAAATTGTATAGATTTTGGGGTCGTTACAATCATGAGATCAATCATCCTCATCCAATGAGTAAGCAACGTGTAAGACCCCAAATTATTAATAAATAAAATTTAATTTTCTCTATTTATTATTTTGAAATAGTAAGGGTTGAATTGATTAATGAGATTAGTTATGGGTAAAATGCGCAAATATTTTAAATAAGCAAGTGGTTATAAAATATTCATTGTTGTCGGGGAATATTCGTTTGGTCGTAGAATATTCTTCCTGTCGGGAAATATTCGTACGACGGCGCAGTCTTTTGTGGGCCCCATAACGGAAAGAGATTGGATGAAGAAAATGACAAGTATATGTTATTTATAAATAACGGCGTAGTTGTTACCGTTAATACTGTTAGAATACCCGGTGGTTAAAACACAGTAATATGCGTTGTTGCACAGTAGCACACGGTATTGCACCAATTATTGATTCTTACGTAAAAAGGCACTACTCAATAATTGTTACAGTAATTACTGTTCAGTATTTTATTAATTCAATAATTGTTGAGTTGATATTTTATATTACTGTTGTTTTAATAATTGTCACTACACAGTATTTTCTATTATCAAAGCAATAATTCATATTATCTGAATAATATTATTAGATAACATTATTGACAATGTCTAGAAAGTTCTGTCTAAGGAGAGGTTTGGTCATCTAATTACGCACCAGTAAGGAGAAATCCTTATTCGAAAGCCCCCTCTTTCCTGAGAACTGCTTGGTTGCCAGTATTGTGATTCGGTAATATTATTTGTGAATAATTAATTATTGATTTATATGATGAAAAAAATATTTATTTTATGTGGATATATATGGAGAAAATTTTTTAAAGTGACAATTGTTGAAAATCGATATTTTATCTTTTTTGATAAAATAATATTTTATTATACTATTATAATATAATAATGATGATATTTTTATAATGAATGTGGGATATATGAGTATATGAGGAGGAAGAATATTTTTGTTGCAAAAGTTATTTAAAACATGTTAAACATGTCTGTGGGCCGATTTTTTGACTGAAATTTGATTATAGCCTGTAGAATCGTCCGTTTGTAGATTTCGGTCAATTTCTGTTTGAAATTTGGAAAAACTTTCTTCTGCAAAGTTGTAGATAATGGAATTTCCTATAGAAAGACATAAGGTTCTAATTTTTCTGACAAAAAGGCAATTTATTATGAATTATTGAAGTTCCGGATTAATTAATTATTATTATTTGGAGTTTTAAATAAATTAATTGAGAAAAATGTTTTTCTTATTTATTGTGGGTGGGTGGCTGATGTTGTGAGCTGGTGGTGTGCGTAGGAAATTTAATAAATTATATTAATATTATATTAAATTTTTTGTTTTGATGTTCTAAGCATTTTTCTATAAATAGGATGCTTAGGTTAGAATTAAAAATCACACCAGAAACACAAGTTTTCTCTCTCTTTCTCTCTCTATATTATCGAGCATATTCTTATGAGTGTTTTAAGACTCTTAGTGTTGCTATACGGTGCAAGTTCCCTTCAGCTCTATATCTAGTATTTCAGTCAGAAGTACTGTCTTTTCGAGGTAAGGGATGTTATTTCTTCTTAAATGATATTATTTTCTTCAATATCATTATGACGAAGTATTGATCTAAACTTTTTATCAAATTTAGAACTTTTTGTGTCGGGATTACTATTCACGTATACGGCACTATTCACGTATACGACACTATTCATGAATACTGCACTATTCACCGAAAAATAAAAATTTCTTCTTTTTATCCAAAATATCTATTATGGATACTAGCTTTGATTGTATCCATATTTTGATCATTCTTAAATTTTACTCCACTATAATTATTTATGAGGTATTTTTGGACATAGATAAATCGAAATACGAATCCTTAATTGTAAGACCCCAAATTTTATGAAATAAAAGTATTTAATTTTTCTTATAATTACAATTCAGTAAATGGTTAAATTGATAAAAAGTTAAAGTTATGGGTGAAATGTGAATTTTTTTTTAAAATAAACAAGTGGTTATAAAATAATCATTGTTGTCGGGGAATATTCGTTGGTCGTGGAATATTCTTTTTGTCGGGGAATATTCGTACGACGACGCAGCTATTTGTGGGCCCATAACGGAAAACAGTCGGATAAAGATAACGACAAAAATTGAGTTTTTATAATTAACGGCGTAGTTGTTACCGTTAACACTGTTGGAATACTTGGTGGTTAAACTACAGTAATACGCGTAGTTGCACAGTAGCACACGGTATTGCACAATATTTTTTTAATTATTGATTTGTGCGTGAGAAGACACTACTCAATAATTGTTACAGTAATTTCTGTTCAATATTTTATTTTATTGAATCAATAATTGCTGCGTTGATATTTTATATTATTGTTGTTTCAATAATTATTACTACACAGTATTTTCTATTATCAAATCAATAATTCATATTATTTGAATAATATTATTAGATAGCATTATTGGCAATATCTAGAAAGTTCTGTCTAAGGAGAGGTTTGGTCATCTAATTGCGCGCCAATAAGGAGAAATTCTTATTGGAAAGCCCCCTCTTTCCTGAGAACGGCCTGGTTGTCATAAATGTGATTCTGTAATATTATTTGTGAATAATTAATTATTGATTCATATGATAAGGAAATATTTATTTTATGTGGATATAAATGAGGGATATATTTTTGTGGTTAAAAATGAAGGAGTTAATGTTGAGGTATTTTATCTGTATTTTTGTCGGAACGGAGGTATTGAAAATCAAATTAGGATTTTTGAGATATTTTGCGGGGGTTATAATTTTTAATCTGACCGTTGGATCGTGGTAATTTTTGGATATGTTATACAAATATAAGTTGAGTATATGTCCACAAATTTTGAACCGTTAAAAATGAACGTATGATTTGTTATGAATTTTACGAGATGACTGGTTCAGAAATTGTTGAATTTTCGAAGTTAATCATTTTGGTAGAGAATTCTAGAATTGGTGGACCCCACTCTTGGTTGGTGAAGAAATGTGCTGAGATTTTTATTCAAATGTGGTGGGTGAGAATAGTAGCAGGCAAAGCCATCAGGTTACAGGTTAAGTCTGCTTCGGCGTGCTAACAATTTCCCATAAATAAAGGGTTAAGTTAGATTATAAAATCACACCAGAAACAAGTTTTCTCTCTTTATCTCTCTAGATTATTGAGTATATTTTGTGAGTATTTAGATACTTGGTGAGTTACTATTCATCAGTGCAAGTTTCCTTCAGCGTTATATCCGATATCCGGTCAGAAGTGCTGCTGTTTTGAGGTAAGGGATAGTAAGGGATTTTAAGGGTTATTATGTTTTTCAGTTCGTAATTCTTCTGACCTTCAAAAAATTTTGAAAAAATTTGAAATGATATTTTGATGAGTTTTATTGATTGTGTCCAAAAATGGTGATTGTTAGAAGTATAGATTAAGAGTTATGAATTTTACGGGGAAAGACTATTTTAAAAGTAACCGCTTATAACTCCTTGTGGTTAACTCCAAAATTGATGAAATTTTTATTAAAAGTATATCTATATAATATGAGTGTACTCTGTGAATTTCGGAATTTTTGGATAAAAGTACAATTTATGATAAATGTCTAAATATTCGACGATTTTGGCCATATGAAAAATAGTAAATGGGTTTTAAAAATTCTTAGAAAAATATATGTTCAATATGGGACTATATTCTGCTAAATTCCAGAAAAGAAATATTTTTGGAACTGATTTGGTATTTTTCATGAAAATGGACTAGTTATGAGAAAATGAATTAAATATGTTATGTGAAGGAAGAAAATTGAAAAATATTATTTTATGGCTTGAGAATCATATATGCGGTATAGGCAGATTTTTGATGAGGGTTTTGGTGATTGGTGATGAAATCTTATGAGTTTGGCATTTTATGATGATTAAATGCATTAATTAGTAAAGTGTAAACAATTAAAATAAATTGTTTATAAGTTTAAGAAATGTTATTTCAATATCATTATACCGAAATATTGGTATAAATTTTATTGTGAAATTTTTACCTTTTTGTGTCGGGTTTACTATTTACGAGTTACTATTCACGAAGTTACTACTCATGAGTTAATATTCACAAGTTACTATTCATGATAAAATTGGTTTTTTTTCTAACCAAATTATAGTTGATTTATGAATATTACTCTTGAGATTAAAACTATATGTTGATCATATTATTTTTATTATCATATATAACATTTTTTATAACCTTGATGTTGAAGTTCTCTTTCACTTGAGTGTAAAGATGGGTAGATTATTGGTATGATCATGACTAGGGTTCTCTTTGACCAGTAGTCGAAAAGTTGAATTGTGACTGGTATGATCATGACCATTGAATTTATAATTGAATATCTTTAGCTTAAGTGCAAAGGTGAATTGATCAACATGGTTATAATTATTGTTTATATAAATTCTGAAATGATTATATATTTCTTTGAGATATTAATATATTTGGCCTGTAGTGCAAATATGAATTGTTGATGAATATATTTGGCCTGTAGAGCAAGTATGAACTGTTGAGGAATATCTTTGGCCTGTAGTACAAAGATGAATTGTTGATGAATATCTTTGGCCCGTAGTGCAAAGATGACATGCTGTTGAATATCTTTAGCCAGTAGTGCAAAGATGAACAGATGTTGAGATGAACATGACAAATTGGTGATACAAATGAATATCTTTGACCGTAGTGCAAAGATGAAGTTATTAGTATGATTATGAGCAGGAAATGTGATTTGGTGTAACCATGCTCTTTGATGTTTCAGGTAAAGATATGTGATGAAAATTATCTTCGTCCTGGATGAGAAGAGGAATTTAGAACTACAATTATGATTATGAGTTATTCATATGATTGTGGATCAGAATTGTTAATTGATGTTACAGGGATAAAATATTGTTGATGGATTTTTAACATGGAGAAGATAATAGGCTTTGTAGTCTATTTGACTCTTCTAATGGATTGCTCGTTCCGCTGCAACTATGGTTGAAATTTTTATCATCTACCATATATTCTAAATATCTGATTTAATTCTGTTGAAGGCTATTGATAACTTATTTATCTTTAGTCATGATATTCTTTACTGGGCTAATTGTGCTCACCCTTTTGTTTCACAATTCCTTTCAGGTAATAAGAGTATAGCTGGGTCGAGTAGGGATAACAGGGGAATAGAACGATGGTCATCATTTAGTAGTTATATTTGGTAAATCATCTAGGGTGAAGCGAACCCAACGTTGGAAGGGTATTTTGCCACTATCATAGAAGATGTCTAATGACATACAACCTTGTTTCATCATAAGACATGATTGTGCTCATCCACTTGCTGAGTATATCTACAAGCACTACCTATATAATCTTGGTATTTGTTTGAAGTATAATTCTCAGTTAGATACAGTGGAGATAATGATAAGTCAAGAGAAGACTCGCCATTGGGAAGAATATAATAGTAATCTTCTCGTTTTTCTTTGGGGTCTATTGGGTCAACCAAGGATAATTCTGTGGCCATATGATATCTATCATAACCTAGAAGCATGACCTCCCATGTACGAAGGTTTCCTTGAGTACTTTCCAAAGATTCTAATTTCTAAAATAATTTTTGATTATACCTTTATGTAAGGTGTCATTGTGAGGTGCTGTCCACGGTTGGGACATGAGTCACATTTGGTATATATTTGTATCCAAACTCACAGCATATGTGTTGTTGTATTTTGCACGACAATTGTTGTAACAAAGTTGTAGTTATTTTCTATACCATGTATTTGGCGACTAAGAATAGGTTGGATGGAATGGACCTGTTTTGGGGTCGTTACATTTTGGTATCAGAGCTATAAGTAAAGAGCCCCGAGCCTCTCGCTGGTAACTTCCTGTTGATGGGGGATGCACCGAAGCCAGACTCTCCGTAGGGGACGCCGTTCTGCGGTGGCAAACTGATAGGTATCAATGTAAGGTGCTGACATAGGTTGGTGTCCAGAGTTACATTTTGGTATCAAAGCTTAGGGATATGATCTCTGGCGGAGATCGAGAAATAGAACTAGGAGTGGAGAGATGAGTAAATCCTTCGCTAGTGTGTCCTACCTAAGCTTATTTGTTGGTCAGTCATAATATCGAGATATTATGTGATATGTTAGTTTGTTAAATTTACCCTTGTTTTGAAGCTATATTCTAGAATGATATCTAAAATACAGGAGATGAGCAATGGAGAAATCATGATGACAGAGAATATGGAATCTGAAATGAAAGTAAAGTATTCTCAACTCTTTGAAATACCAGGTACGTAGATTTCGGAGACGAAATTTCATAAGGAGGGGAGATTGTAAGACCCCAAATTTTATGAAATAAAAGTATTCAATTTTTCTTATAATTACAATTCAGTAAATGGTTAAATTGATAAAAAGTTAAAGTTATAGGTGAAATGTGAAAATTTTTCAAAATAAACAAGTGGTTATAAAATAATCATTGTTGTCGGGGAATATTCGTTGGTCGTGGAATATTCTTTTTGTCGGGAAATATTCGTACGACGGCGCAGCTATTTGTGGGCCCCATAACGAAAAATGGTCGGATGAAGATAACGACAAAAATTGAGTTTTTATAATTAACGGCGTAGTTGTTACCGTTAACACTGTTGGAATACTTGGTGGTTAAACTACAGTAATACGCGTAGTTGCACAGTAGCACACGGTATTGCACAGTATTTTTTTAATTATTGATTCGTACGTGAGAAGACACTACTCAATAATTGTTACAGTAATTTCTGTTCAATATTATATTTTATTGAATCAATAATTACTGCGTTGATATTTTATATTATTGTCGTTTCAATAATTATTACTGCATAGTATTTTCCATTATCAAATCAATAATTCATATTATTTAAACAATATTATTAGATAGCATTATTGGTAATGTCTAGAAAGTTCTGTCTAAGGAGAGGTTTGGTCATCTAATTACGCGCCAATAAGGAGAAATCCTTATTGAGAAGCCCCCTCTTTCCTGGGAACGGCCTGGTTGTCATAAATGTGATTCTGTAATATTATTTGTGAATAATTAATTATTGATTCAAATGATAAGGAAATATTTATTTTATGTGGATATAAATGAGGGATATATTTTTGTGGTTAAAAATGAAGGAGTTAATGTTGAGGTATTTTATCTGTATTTTTATCGGAACGGAGATATTGAAAATCAAATTAGGGTTTTTGAAATATTTTGCGGGGGTTATAATTTTTAATCCGACCGTTGGATTGTTGTAATTTTTGGATATGTTATACATATATAAGTTGAGTATATGCCCACAAATTTTGAATCGTTAAAAATGAACATATGATTTGTTATGAATTTTACGAGATGACTGGTTCAGAAATTGTTGAATTTTCGAAGTTAATCATTTTGGTAGAGAATTCTAGAATTGGTGGACCCCACTCTTGGTTGGTGAAGAAATGTGCTGAGATTTTTATTCAAATGTGGTGGGTGGGAATAGTAGCAGGCAAAGCCATCAGGTTACAGGTTAAGTCTGCTTCGGCGTGCTAACAATTTCCCATAAATAAAGGGTTAAGTTAGATTATAAAATCACACCAGAAACAAGTTTTCTCTCTTTATCTCTCTAGATTATTGAGTATATTTTGTGAGTATTTAGATACTTGGTGAGTTATTATTCATCAGTGCAAGTTTCCTTCAGCGTTATATCCGATATCCGGTCAGAAGTGCTGCTGTTTTGAGGTAAGGGATAGTAAGGGATTTTAAGGGTTATTATGTTTTTCAGTTCGTAATTCTTCTGACCTTCAAAAAATTTTGAAAAAATTTGAAATGATATTTTGATGAGTTTTATTGATTGTGTCCAAAAATGGTGATTGTTAGAAGTATAGATTAAGAGTTATGAATTTTACGGGGAAAGACTATTTTAAAAGTAACCGCTTATAACTCCTTGTGGTTAACTCCAAAATTGATGAAATTTTTATTAAAAGTATATCTATATAATATGAGTGTACTCTGTGAATTTCGGAATTTTTGGATAAAAGTACAATTTATGATAAATGTCTAAATATTCGACGATTTTGGCCATATGAAAAATAGTAAATGGGTTTTAAAAATTCTTAGAAAAATATATGTTCAATATGGGACTATATTCTGCTAAATTCCAGAAAAGAAATATTTTTGGAACTGATTTGGTATTTTTCATGAAAATGGACTAGTTATGAGAAAATGAATTAAATATGTTATGTGAAGGAAGAAAATTGAAAAATATTATTTTATGGCTTGAGAATCATATATGCGGTATAGGCAGATTTTTGATGAGGGTTTTGGTGATTGGTGATGAAATCTTATGAGTTTGGCATTTTATGATGATTAAATGCATTAATTAGTAAAGTGTAAACAATTAAAATAAATTGTTTATAAGTTTAAGAAATGTTATTTCAATATCATTATACCGAAATATTGGTATAAATTTTATTGTGAAATTTTTACCTTTTTGTGTCGGGTTTACTATTTACGAGTTACTATTCACGAAGTTACTACTCATGAGTTAATATTCACAAGTTACTATTCATGATAAAATTGGTTTTTTTTCTAACCAAATTATAGTTGATTTATGAATATTACTCTTGAGATTAAAACTATATGTTGATCATATTATTTTTATTATGATATATAACATTTTTTATAACCTTGATGTTGAAGTTCTCTTTCACTTGAGTGTAAAGATGGGTAGATTATTGGTATGATCGTGACTAGGGTTCTCTTTGACCAGTAGTGGAAAAGTTGAATTGTGACTGGTATGATCATGACCATTAAATTTATAATTGAATATCTTTAGCTTAAGTGCAAAGGTGAATTGATCAACATGGTTATAATTATTGTTTATATAAATTCTGAAATGATTATATATTTCTTTGAGATATTAATATTGTGACAACCCCAAAATAGGTTCATTCCACCCAACCCATTATGAGTCGTCAAATACATGGTACAGAAAACAACTACAACTTTATTACAACAATTGTCGTGTAAAATACAACAACACATATGCTGTGAGTTTGGATACAAATATATACCAAATGTGACTCATGTTCCAACCGTGGACATCACCTCACAATAACACCTTACATAAAGGTATAGTCAAAAACTGTTTTAGAAATTAGAATCTTTGGGAAGTGCTCAAGGAAACCTTCGTACATGGGAGGCCACGCGTCTAGGTTATGATAGATATCATATGGCCACAGAATTATCCTTGGTTGACCCAATAGACCCCAAAGAAAAACGAGAAGATTACTATCATATTCTTCCCAATGGTGAGTCTTCTCTTGACTTATCATTATCTCTACTGTCTCTAATTGAGAATTATACTTCAAACAAACACCAAGATTATATAGGTAGTGCTCATATATATACTCAGCAAGTGGATGAGCACAACCCTGTCCTATGATGACACGAGGTTGTATGTCATTAGACATCTTGTATGATAGTGGCAAACCACCCTTCCAACGTTGGGTACACCTTACCCTATTGGATTCACCAAATATAACTACTAAATGAACTTTTCTATAATGCTTCGGGAGAACATCCACAGCTAGAGACCACCGTTCTATTTCCCCGTAACCCTCGCTCGACCCAGCTACACTCTTATTACCTGAAAGGAATTGTGAAGCAAAAGGGTGAGCACAACTAGCTCAGTAAAGAATATCATGACTAAAGATAATTAAATTATCAATAGCCTTCATCAATAATAAATCAGAGATTTAGAACATATGGTAAATGATAAAAATTTCAACCATAGTTGCAGCGGAACGAGCAATCCGTTAGAAGAGTCAAATAGACTATAAAGTCTATTATCTTCTCCATGTTAAAAATCCATCAACAATGTTTTATCCCTATAACATCAATCAACAGTTCCTTTCCACAATCATATGAATAACTCATAATCATAATTGTGATTCTAAATTTTTCTTCGCACCCAGAACGAAGAATATTTTCATCACCTGTCTTTACCTGAAACATCAAAGATCATGGTTATACCAAATCACAGTTCCTGTTTATAATCATACTAACAAATCCATCTTTGCACTACGGGCCAAAGATATTCATCAACAAACCATCTTTGCACTACGGGCCAAAGATATTCAACAACAGTTCATCTTTGCACTACAGGCCAAAGATATTCATCAACAGGCCATCTTTGCACTACATGCCAAAGATATTCATCAACAATTCATATTTGCACTACAGGCCAAATATATTCCTCAACAGTTCATATTTGCACTACAGGTCAAATATATTCATCATCAGTTCATATTTGCACTACATGCCAAATATATTAATATCTCAAAGAAATATATAATCATTTCAGAATTTATATAAACAATAAGTATAACCATGTTGATCAATTCACCTTTGCACTTAAGCTAAAGATATTCACTTATAAATTCAATGGTCATGATCATACCAGTCAACAATTCATCTTTGCACTACAGGCCAAAGATATTCCTCAGTCACGATCATACCAATAATTTACCCATCTTTACACTCAAGTGAAAGAGAAATTCAACATCAGGGTTATAAAAATATTATATATGATAATAAAAAAAATATGATCAACAACTGCATTTATTTTCAAGAGCAACAATCATAAATCAACGATAATTTGGTCAGAAAAAGAAACCAATTTTATCGTGAATAGTAACTGGTGAATAGTAACTCATGAATAGTAACTCATGAATAGTAAACTCGACACAAAAAGGTAGAAATTCCATAATAAAATACATACCAATATTTCGGTATAATAATATTGAAAGAATAATATTTCTTAAGCTTATAAACAATTTATTTTAATTGTTTATACTTTACTAAATAATGCATTTAATCATCCTAAAATGCCAAACTCATAAGATTTCATCACCAATAACCAAAAACCATCATCAAAAATCTGCATTTATCTCATATAGGATTCTCAAGCCATAAAATCCTATTTTCCAATTTTCTTTCTTCACAAAACATATTTAATTCATTTACTCATAACTAGACCATTTTTATGAAAAATACCAAATCAGTTCCAAAAATATTTTTTTTCTGGAATTTAGCATAATATAGTCCCATAGTGAACATATATTTTTCTCAGAATTTTTAAAAGTCATTTACTATTTTTCATATGGCCAAAACAGCCGAATATTTAGACATTTATCAAAAATTGTACTTTTGTCCAAAAATTCTGAAATTTACAGAGTATACTTCTATCATATACATGTACTCCCAATAAAAATTTCATCAATTTTGGAGTTAACCACAAGGAATTATAAGCGATTACTTTTAAAATAGTCTTTTCTCATAAAATTCATAACTCTCAATCTATACATCCAAAAATCACCATTTTTGGACACAATCAACAAAACTCATCAAAATATCATTTCAAATTTTTCCAGAATTTTTGAAGATCAGAAAAATTACGAAACTGAAAATCATAACAACCCTTAAAATCCCTTAATATCCCTTACTATCCCTTACAATCCCTTACTATCCCTTACAATCCCTTACTATCCCTTACAATCCCTTACCTCAAAACAGCAGTACTTCTGACCGGAATGTAAAGCCGAAGAAAACTTGCACTGAATAGCAACTCTCAAAGTATCTAAATACTCACAAAATATGCTTCATAGTATAGAGAGAGAAAGAGAGAAAGCTTATGTTTCTGGTGTGATTTTCAATTCTAACTTAGCCCTCTATTTATAGGAAAATTTTGGTAGGTTTGACCTGCAACCTGATGGCTTTACCTGCTACTATTTCCACCCACCACATTTGAAATATAATTCAGCACATTTCTTCACCAACCACAAGTGGGGCCCACCAATTTTAGAATTTTCTACCAAAATGATAAACTCCGAAAATTCAACAATTTCTGAACCAGTCATCTCGTAAAATTCATAATAAATCATACGTTCATTTTTAACGGTTCAAAATTTATGGACATATACTCAACTTATATATGTATAACATATCCAAAAATTACCACGATCCAACGGTCGGATTAAAAATTATAACCCCCGTAAAATATCTCAAAAACCCTGATTTTTAATACCTCCATTCCGATAAAAATACTGGTAAAAACCTCAACATTAACTCCTTCATTTTTAACCACAAAAATATATCCCTCATTTATATCCACATAATATAAATATTTCCTTATCATATGAATCAATAATTAATTATTCACAAATAATATTACAGAATCACATTTATGACAACCAGGCCGTTCCCAGGAAAGAGGGGGCTTTCCAATAAGGATTTCTCCTTACTGGCGCGCAATTAGATGACCAAACCTCTCCTTAGACAGAACTTTCTAGACATTGCCAATAATGCTATCTAATAATACTATTCAAATAATATGAATTATTGATCTGATAAAGGAAAATACTGTGCAGCAACAATTATTGAAACAACAATAATATAAAATTTCAACGTAGCAATTATTGAATCAATAAAATAAAATATTGAACAGTAATTACTGTAACAATTATTGAGTAGTGCCTTCTTACGTAAGAATCAATAATTTTAAAAATACTGTGCAATACCGTGTGCTACTGTGCAATAACGCGTATTACTGTATTTTAACCACCGGGTATTCCAACAGTGTTAACGGTAACAACTACGTCGTTATTTGTAAAAACTCAAATTTGTCATTTTCTTCACCCGACAGTTATTCGTTATGAGGCCCACAAAGAGTTGCGCCGTCGTACGAATATTCCCCGACAGAAAGAATATTCCACGACCAAACGAATATTCCCCGACAACAATGATTATTTTATAACCATTTGCTTATTTTGAAAAAAAATTCATATTTCACCCATAACTTTAAACTTTTATCAATTTAACTATTTACTGAATAGTAATTATAAGAAAAATTGAATACTTTTATTTCATAAAATTCGGGGTCTTACAAATATATTTGGCCTGTAGTGCAAATATGAACTGTTGATGAATATATTTGGCCTGTAGAGCAAATATGAACTGTTGAGGAATATCTTTGGCCTGTAGTACAAAGATGAATTGTTGATGAATATCTTTGGCCCGTAGTGCAAAGATGACATGCTGTTGAATATCTTTGGCCAGTAGTGCAAAGATGAACAGATGTTAAGATGAACATGACAAACTGGTGATACAAATGAATATCTTTGACCGTAGTGCAAAGATAAAGTTATTAGTATGATTATGAGCAGGAAATGTGATTTGGTGTAACCATGCTCTTTGATGTTTCAGGTAAAGATAGGTGATGAAAATTATCTTCGTCCTGGATGAGAAGAGGAATTTAGAACTACAATTATGATTATGAGTTATTCATATGATTGTGGATCAGAATTGTTAATTGATGTTACAGGGATAAAACATTGTTGATGGATTTTTAACATGGAGAAGATAATAGGCTTTGTAGTCTATTTGACTCTTCTAATGGATTGCTCGTTCCGCTGCAACTATGGTTGAAATTTTTATCATCTACCATATATTCTAAATATCTGATTTAATTCTGTTGAAGGCTATTGATAACTTATTTATCTTTAGTCATGATATTCTTTACTGGGCTAATTGTGCTCACCCTTTTGTTTCACAATTCCTTTCAGGTAATAAGAGTATAGCTGGGTCGAGTAGGGATAACAGGGGAATAGAACGATGGTCATCATTTAGTAGTTATATTTGGTAAATCATCTAGGGTGAAGCGAACCCAACGTTGGAAGGGTATTTTGCCACTATCATACAAGATGTCTAATGACATACAACCTTGTTTCATCATAAGACATGATTGTGCTCATCCACTTGCTGAGTATATTTACAAGCACTACCTATATAATCTTGGTATTTGTTTGAAGCATAATTCTCAGTTAGATACAGTGGAGATAATGATAAGTCAAGAGAAGACTCGCCATTGGGAAGAATATAATAGTAATCTTCTCGTTTTTCTTTGGGGTCTATTGGGTCAACCAAGGATAATTCTGTGGCCATATGATATCTATCATAACCTAGAAGCATGACCTCCCATGTACGAAGGTTTCCTTGAGTACTTTCCAAAGATTCTAATTTCTAAAATAATTTTTGATTATACCTTTATGTAAGGTGTCATTGTGAGGTGCTGTCCACGGTTGGGACATGAGTCACATTTGGTATATATTTGTATCCAAACTCACATCATATGTGTTGTTGTATTTTGCACGAAAATTGTTATAATAAAGTTGTAGTTATTTTCTATACCATGTATTTGGCGACTCAGAATAGGTTGGATGGAATGGACTTGTTTTGGGGTCGTTACATTAATATTTGTTATTTTGTTTCACTGGATTCGTTTCCTTTAAAATATTTTTCATCATCCTCAGTCCTAAATGATGATATTACTGAATATCTTTGGCCTGTAGTGCAAAGACTAATGATTTTATGATGAATATCTTTGGCCCGTAGTGCAAAGATGAACAGGTGTTGAGATGAACATGACCAACTGATGAATATCTTTGGCCTGTAGTGGAAAGATGAATATTTGATTTAAGATGTTTATTGATTGATGTTACAGGGATAAAATATTGATGATGGACTTTTAAATTCATAGATGATAGTAGATTTCATAATCTACTTAACTTTTCTAGTGAATTATAATTTCCGCTGCGAATATTGATTTAAAATTTATTGTTTATTGTATTCTATTAAATTTTTCCCTGTTGAGGACTAACGATAATTTGTTCTATATTATCTTAATCATAATATTATTTACTGGGCTAGTTGAGCTCACCATTTTTCCTTTCTGTTCCATTTTTCTTCTCAGGAGGCGAGAATGTAGCGAGTACTAGTCAGGTTATGGAATGATGGTTCTAGAAAGTTGTTTGGTAGTCCTCACCATTTTTGTAAAATAATGTATCAATAATTGTAATGGGGACTTATTTGAGTGTGGATATTGTCTAGATGACAATATTTATATTTAAACTCACAGTTTTTATGTTGTATTAATAAAGTTGTAGTTGTTTCTGTACCATGTTATTGACGACTCAAAATGGGTGATGTATACCTATTTTGGGGGTGTCACACAACGTATGTACCAATCTATCCGTATTTACTAATTCCCAATTTAGTAATCCAACGATTGAGAACTATTTTAGTTTTAAGCTTTCTAAGAATTTAGATCTCATTAGAATGATCATCATCATTATTCTAAAAGCATTGCTTAAAACTATGGGTTTATCACATATTATAAAACAGCATCATGTAGATAATTAAAAGCCTTTAATAAATTAATTTTTTTTAATAAATGAATAAGATTGTTACAAAGTATATGCTTTATCATTAAACATGATTGGCTTGTGTGCATACCACTTTAATATAATTCCAAAGATTTCATTGTCCAACAACAAAATAGAAATAATGTTTCTAACGAGAACTCGAATACAATAACAACTTATTGACTTAATAGATTTGCTCATAGATAATGTTAAACTATAAGTATCTATGGCTAATGCATCAACCTTTACTTCATTTTCCACACATAGGATTACTTATCTTTGTTTAGTTTTCTACTTCTGCTTGGTCCCTTCATAAATATATATTTATGATAACCAAAGTCAGTATCCAATACCCAAGTAGAACATTGATTTAAAGAAAAATTTATTTTAAATCATGAACAAAATTGTAGTTGTAACCGAAACTTCACTAAGCTTCTTCTAATTAGCCTCTGCAAGATGCTTCTTGCAGTTTCTTTCTAGTGTCCAGGCTTATTACAGTGGAAGCAAACTCCTTTGTTATCCGTATCAGTTTTGTTCTTATTATCCTTTATTTTTGCCTTTTTATTTACCTTCTTTAAATCGTTCTTCTTTTTAGAAGATCCTTTGGCCCCTACCAGTAAGACATGGTCTTTCTTGGTTGGAAAGTGACTCTGAATATTTTTCAACATTGTAAGAAAATCAGTGAGGCTGATATCTAGCTTGTTCATATAAAAAATTCACAACAATTATGAAAGGAGTCCGGGAGTGAGTGCAAAATAAAATTTTGGCTCAACTCTCCATCTATGACAAAATCTGTTGTCCTAATTGATCAATCAAATTGATAATATTAAGGACTTTTATCTGTACTGTAGTGTTATCGGTCATTCTAGATCGGAAGAGCTCCTTAGATATCTAATATCTATCAGTCCTACTTCCTCACCATCAACTACTTGATGTGCAGGAATATAGTAGGAGCATATATCCATAGTTTTATGCTGACGCTGAAGCATGTTACTCATGAATGCGAAAATGATGTAATGAGCCAAATGTGCATCATCTTGTCACTTTCTAAAAGTATCAATCTCTTCCTCAGAGACATTGTTTGCAACCATTGCAGGGATAGGCGTATTAAGGACATAAGATAGCTTTTCAACCATGAGAACTATTCTCAAACTCTTTAACCAATCCATTTAATTCGGTCCGATTAAATAACATCCAATATGCTTCACATTAATAGTAATTTAGACATTGTAAAATTTTGTAAATGACTTTATAATTAACAACATTTTAGCATACATTCTTTTATTAATTATCAAAATAAATTAAGTCTTGTTTTAAATTGATATCTACCACTATTTTCATCAAACTATATTACCCTCACTTATATAGTTCGACAAAATCTAATTAAAGATTTGCTAGTGAGAATAAGGATCCCATTTTAAATGTATATAGCCTTATTGTGACACAACAAACTATATATAAATAAATAGGTAGACAACTCTTGTCAATTACATCAACTATGCAACTCTTTGTATTTTGTCTCTTAGATTATTTTGATCAAGTGGTGGCACATCCGAATCGAAATTATCCAAGTTAAGTCCAACCTAGCACTCCATCCTTGTGGCAAAATAACATTGTTCAATTTTCTTTATAAGCATCAAATGTGATAAAATTAACATCTCAAAGAATTAAGATAAGCCTTGTGGTGACACAACAAGCTTATAATAATTAATTGATACTCGATTATTTTTATCATGCTAGAAGGCGACGTTCGATATTCCAAATATCTTTGAATGCTTAGGACTTAATATAAAAAATTTGAGGGGTTTGCATGTTATTAATTTGTCTCATCTTGTTTAGCGCGCATGCACACACACATACTCACACACACACACACACACACACACACACACACACACACACACACACACACATATATATATATATATATATATATATATATATATATATATATATATAGTATAAGCATGCACATATAGAATACTATATTCTACTTGGATTGATTATAGACATTTATTCTAGTTTGGTTCACTAGAGCCACCAAGTGAACCAAAAGGTCAAACCCTAGGGGTGCAAGAACTAATATTTAAATATAACTATAACATTTAAACTTAGGCTCCATTACAAACGGGTCTTCAAGTGCTCCTTGTTCCTTGATCTCCAATTCTTCAAAATTAATTCTAACTATTTCTATTACAAAACTATTTAAAATAAATAGAAACCTTGATCAGCAGTCAAGTGGAAGTACATAGGGGGAAGATAGAATTTACATTAAGAAAAAATTAGAGAAGACGAGGTAAGCATACGCCATTTAATAAAACCCATACATACAAGCATCTAACTAAAATAAAATCCAATCACATTGGTCAACAGCCCATAATCAATTTCATTTATTATCATACACATCTACATATGCATCAATAAATAAATTTATTTCATGAATAATAATTATTCAATATATATATATTGATATCATTTAATGGGCAAATTTAGTTAGTATAAAATCTAATTTTGAATCAAAATAAACTCCTTTATTTTAATCCAAATTTAAATCAAAATAAACATCTATTATTTTAATTTATCCAATTTTGAATAAAAATAAACTCTTTTATTTTTAATAAAATTTCCAGTCAAAATAAACTCCTTTATTTAAGGAAACACAGATTCTCTTCCCTATTCATAAATAAACTCCTTTATTTTGAATAATATGAAATCTTATTCCATATCTAAATAAACTCCTTTATTTAAGGAAACATGGATTCACTTTTCTATTCACAAATAAACTCTTTTATTTTAGAAAACATGAAATCCAATTCCAACTCTAATTAGTTAGCATGAAATACAATTTTAAATTTAAAATAAATTTTTTATTTTAATTATAAAATAATTGAGAATAATATATATATATATATATATATATATATATATATATATAGTAAGGATCAAGAGCATTCCTCTTAAATAGTATTTCTCCTTAAATAACATTTCTTTATTAAAACTACATCGTTTTGGAGTGGCCGCGGGTGGTTTTTTTATAAATAAAAGGAAAACAAGTGGGACCACTCTCTTTTAAGTCACTCAAAAACGACGTAGTTTTAATAAATGAGTGTTATTTTAGGAGGAATGTTAGTTAAGAGGAATGCTCTTGATCCTTGCTATATATATATATATATATATATATATATATATATATATATATATATATATATATATATATCAGTACCACTCAGCACCACGTTGGATGATATATATTATTCGCCTATTAATATATATAATATAATCTACTCCAAAACAGAACCCGTGAATTGACGGGAATTAACAGTTTTTTGTATTTCATAAAATAATAATAATTTTTTACAATAAATTATGCCCAATTAAATTATTCTAAATACATATCAATATACATATCGAATCTGAACAATTAATAATTAGCATAAATGTTTGGCTTTGATGCCACTGTTAGGTTTGTAATATTCATAAACACAATCAAATTGCACAAATAAAGCGAAAACATGGAAAATCAGAGTTTTAACATTTTACAAACCATATACTCGGAACATCCTTTATGCACAATTATTAATTAAACGAAATATATGAAGAACAATAATCACACCTTTGAAGATTCGAGCTTCCTCAGACACAAGCTCACCTCCAATCCTTTTCGCGTTCTACTTGAATCCACCGGGTTTGGTTCTTTCCTTTGATCAATGTTAGCCACCAAAATGTTTGGCCTCTAGAGGTGATCCACCATGGAAGAAGAAATATTCAAGAAGAATGGTGGTTGGCTAAACCCTAGTTTTTTATCTTTATAGAAAAAGGTGTACTCTCTAACAATTGGAATCACGTATATTGATATCTGATATAAGACTCCTCTTATAAAAATATCAGTTAACCCTTCTAATCTAATTAGAAAATATGGTATTATTTAATTAATTAAATTCTTTTAATTAATTAAGCTCCCTAATCTTATTATGGATAACTAATTAAACTCTTTTAATTAATTTAACCTCCTAATGTTATCAAGAATATTTGAGAGTACTTTTATTAATTAATTCTCAAACTCTTTTAGGAATTAAATAATAATAGTAATAATAATAATAAGACTCCTCTTATTAATTTATATTTAATATTTTTAAAATATTAAATAATAAATATTAGGCTATTTAATTTATTCTATCACCATAGATTAAATTAAATATACTTAACTTATTATTACGACTATGCCATTAACTTCTTAAATAATTATTCTTCCTTTTATGGTGTGACCCTTTAGGTTCTCCATATTAAACCGGTTGTAAATAAGTCAATTAGAACAATTCTAATCTTATTTAAATAAATAAATTAAACTATTAATTTATTTAAATAAATAATATTTATTCTTCAATAGGGATAAGCCTCCCCAACGATTAACGACTTTCCAAATAATATAGATTCAACATTAATCACAAAAGAACCTTTGAGTAAATAGTTACCGTATAATTCAATCTTTCCACCATACAATGTCTCAATTAAATATAAGACATAGAATTACTGTCAAGTCTTAATTTATTTAATTATATGTATTTCGACTCTTAAATGTACAACTCTAAATAATACAAATTAGAAACTTCTTTCTAATTTTATTCTATCGTGGCTAAGGACTACTGGGTTGTCATTTATCGAATCACATAGAACATTTTTCTTCTTTTACTAGAAGCGGTAGATTCTTTATTGATCATACATTATCTCCATGTATAACTTATTATACCCAAGCATACCCTTTGATATATCCTAAGGGTCTTAAGGAATAAATCAAAGTATAATTTATTATACACAAGATACTATGATGATCTCAAGTTCAAGGATCACTTGTACTACTATCACTATAGGAATTCCTATTGATAGGCAAGTAAAACTCTATTAGGTATTTCTTAGCGAGCCACGTTCAGTGAACTTATTCTCCAATAAGCACCTACATACTTGCTTTAGTGTCTCCACACAAATGATCACGAGATCAATCATCCTCATCCAATGAGCAAGCAACGTATGTACCAATCTATCCGGATTCACTAATCCCCAATTTAATTATTCAACTATTGGGAACTATTTTAGTTTTAAGTTTTTTAAGAATTTAGATCTCATTAGAATGATCATCATCATTATTCTAAAAGCATTGCTTAAAACTATGGATTTATCACAAATTATAAAGCAGCATCATGTAGATAATTAAAAGCCTTTAATAAATTAATATTTTTTATTAATAAATGAATAAGATTGTTACAAAGTATATGCTTTATCATCAAACATGATTGGCTTGTGTGCATACTGTTAGTTTTCAGAGACACAATAGTTATCTAGAAGGGGGGGTTTAATAGATATTTTAAAATTCTTTTTGAAATACGTGTTAGTTTTGATAATGACTTAAACATAGCGGAATTGTGAGTTGTTTGTTTTCCCTTTAAGATATAACAAGTCAATGAGAGATAAGCAATTATAGCAGTTAAGGCAGTTATAACAATAATATAAAAGACACAGTGTTTTAAGTGGTTCAGAGACTTAAAGCTCCTAGTCCACTCTTCTACTCCTCGAGTAGGAAATCCACTAAGGATATCTTTATACTTTCTGAATCTCACAGATTCATTCAAATCTAGCAGTCTTAAAACTTCTTAGTTCACTTTTGAACTCTTTAAGTCCAGCAGACTTGGTTCTTTACAGTTCGCTTAGAACTCTTTAAGTTCTTCTGACTTGGAAACTTCTTACTTCACTTGATAGTAGTTGATGAGTTATTGAATGGTGCTACTTAGTTTTTGTTAAGCTCTTATTCGAAAGAACTGAGTAGCTGAGCAAGCTTTCTCTTTTCAGATCGTGGAGTTGAGCATTGAGTGTTCTTTAGCATTTTTGTTCAGTACTTGCTTGATCTTGTTCATATACTGAAGCTTTGTATATATGATGTCTTTGAAATGTATCCATTGAAGACATTCGTTGAAGCATTAAATGCATTTGACAATTATGAGCTTTGATGGAGACTTTTTGCACAGTTTCTGATTAGCAGGCTAGCCCACTGACACAACAGACTGCTGTTTTCACCTAACACTTGAAAATGTGTTTTCTTCCTACTCAGAGTACTTCCCTTAGCTTCTTTAATACGTTTCTTTATTGCAGACTAAGGATGACTGTTGTGTCATTTGGACTGCCGAGGACTTCAACGTTTATAATCCATTCCACATTTGTTGGGATTTATTCTTAAACAAATGGGCAAGGCTCGATACTTCTGATACAGACAGATGATGCTCTATGATTCTGATCGTGGTGTCTTGCCACCTTGGTGCTTGATCTGATACTGATAAATGAGAACACTATGATTTCTGTTAAGGACTGGCACACTACGATCTTCACTTGCTTGTCTTGCAGACTCTACATTTCCTTGAGCACACTACGATCTCTGAGTTAGCTCGATAAATGTTTAGACCACTCTATAATTTTAGGAGAGGCCCTTCAAGGCAGACACACTACAATTCCTGATGCTCTACGATCCTGCCTTGGATTCTGTAATCACTCGATCATCTCGATAGACTATAATTCATTTGAAGCCTATCTATTGTATCTCAATATATAGATTAACCTAACAGCTTTGATCTTTTCTTCTATACATTCATTTACAGAATGATACATATTAAAGTCCAGATCAACCTAACAAGTTTGATCTATCACTAAGTCCTTGTACATGTGTTCCTTGAAGGACTTTACATATAATCATGAATATTTACTTTCAACATCAAATTTAAATATGCAATCTCCCAACAATCTTCCCCTATTTGATGTTGACATAACCAAGGAGATTTATGCCATGATTATTTATTTCTAGATGCAGTTGCTAGAAAGTAAATATGACTTAGTGTTTCAGTGAGCAGCTGAAACCTCTAGAGAATAAGCATGAATTTATTGGTGTTTGTAAAGACAGATATTACAATTAAGCTTAGTTACATCAATAAGAAATGAGTTTCAACTTATCTCTATTTCTTCTACCTTTTTTTCCTTGGAGGATTTGCATACTTTTGAGCTCTTCTTCTCCTGCTGACTTCATCTCTGCATGCTATATCTTCCATCTCACTTTGACTTAGCCTTGGCGAATGATCGTGTCTATTCATGAATGCAGGATCTCCAATTGGCATTCTTAGACCAGTGGTGGTCACTTATTGTGAGCTTGGAGAAGGCCTTTGACTCCTTAGTGGTTGAGAATTTGCTACTGTTCAGGTCGTGGAGTCTGATGGCGAGACTGTCTTGTAGGAGAACTTGTGGGATCACTTGAGAAGTGAGCAATTTTACCTTTGCCTTTGTCTCCTTTGCCTTTTCCTCTGTCGCCTCCTTCCCCTTTATTCTCCCCCTTTATGTCAGCATCAAGGGTTCGAATATCTTTAGATAGGCGAGTCATGCCTTGTACTAGTTCATTGAGTTGAGTCTGGGATTGAACAATGTCTGCACAATTTTCTTGAATCAGAGAGTCAGTTCGAGCTTCTCTCTTTTACAGAATGGCCAAGACATTTTCTGTTTGTTGCATTTGACCCATGGAGAATGCTTGGAATTCTTTCATTTGGGTCTTTAGACTCGTGAGATTTTCCATCAGAAGTTGATTTTGGGATTCTTGAGTATTTTGTAAAATAAGAACATCATCCATGTGCTTCTTGGCAACTAGAAAGTGGATTTGATCCCTTTTTTTAATACTCTAAATCATCTATTTTATTATCTCCCTAAGCTTCTTTGTCAGTTCATAACTTAGGTTGCTTGGGAGAGTATTGGCAGCATCAATCAAATGAGTTAGCCTCATACGAACAAGTTCGGAGTGAACTTCAAGATCTTATTGAATGTCCTTGGTCACTTTCTTAGTTGCTTCTGACAACTCCGTTTTGGTAGGGAGATCAAATATAAGCTCAAGGAGTTGCGAATTATTTGGAGGAGAGGATCTTGTGTATTGATCTTACATGTTGTAGAGAGCAAGATCAAGATTGAAATATTCATTTGTTGATGAGTAATGGACATCTGTTGGAGGGGCTGGTGTGTGTAATTGAGCTGTAGGAGAGGATGACTCTACGTTTTGAGCAGGCGACTCTATGATTGGATTTGGATCAGTAATCGTAGAGTGACATATGATAAGAGATTGGATTAATATAAAGGTGGTCACATTTGGTTCATTAGATATAGAATGTTAGAATTCTGTAACAGGAAATTAGTTGAGTGGATTAAGTGTTACTTCCAACCATCTTGGCCATTCATAGAATTGGTTGAAGGTTGATGGTGGACCATGATCACCCATGAAAGATATAGGGATAGATATTACCTCATGCCCATTTTCTGAAGAAGAGCCATTGGTGATCAGTTTTTGGGCAAAGTTGAGGTTGCCTGGGAATCTATGAGCTAGCACCGAGATTGTTGGATAGGCTTTGAAGGTCCAGAACATGTGATCCCAAGAGTTGAGAATTTGAGCTTTGTGAAATGACGTCGCAGGTAGATATGAGAACAGTTGATTGTAGTTGGCTTTCCTATAACCATCACAGCCCACAGCTATAATCTCAACTTCATCATCCTCTTTGTCTTCTCTGTCTTCTTATGAAGATTCCACTATATAAATTTTCTCCACTTGACTTCTTTGTTCTTTTGCTCTCTCATCCTCCATAGCTTCACTCCTTTCCATTTCTGCAGTTTCTGAAACTAGAGTCTCTTGAGGGACTGAGGGAGATCCATAATGATCTCTTGACAGTTCTTCCTCAACTGCACCTTCTTTTAACATAGGGACTTCATGAGGCTCCCCCTCAACTCGATCATTCATTTGCATTTCAAACAGCTCCACCTCAGCTGGAGCATTCTCTAGAGTAAGAACTTCAGACTGCTCCCCCTCAACTTGAGCTGTGTTCTTCTAACTTGCTTCAGATAACCCCTTCTCAGCTTCGGGTAACCATTTTTCAGCTTCGAATAATCCTTTCTCAGCAGCTATCTTTATGTCTTCTTCCTTTAGCACTCCATTGACAATGATGTACTTCTTGACCAGTTTTCATCTTAGCTTCCTAGGTTGAGCCGCAGCCTCAGCAATTTCTTCAGCTTTAGCTCTAAATAGTTGATTAGCCTGAGAAGCTGTTGCACCATCCTCTTCGGGAGTGGTATCAAGTTTGGGCTCTATGATTAGTAGAGACTCTACGATCGAAGAGAAAGAGGGCTTCTTTAACTTGTGACTGCATTTTCCCTTCTTAAGCAGTTGAGAGATGGTAGCTCTGTCTTCATCTTCCTCAGACTGATGTTCTTTCCTCTTTAAATTTGTCAGAGTTTCAGTGCCAGAACACTCTTAAGGTGCATCAGTAGTTGAACCTTGAGGCTCCTCTGCTATTTAAACCTTTATTTTTCTCTTACCCTTGCTTTTTCTGTCCAAAGCAATGGGTTCCTCCTTGTTGATTTCTTCTTCTTCTTCTTCAGTTTCCTTTAGAACTGACATATTCCCTGGAATCTCGGTCTCCTCTGCATCACAAGTTCTTCCATTGGACTCAGACATCATCCTGACATTTTCTACTGGATTTCTTTTCCAGTTCTCGAACAGCTGCTAGGTCATCCTTCTGTTTGGATTTATGGATTCTCCTTCATCATCCCCAATCTTATCTCCCAATGCTAACTGTAGGATGATGCTTATAAATCGCCTGTAGAGCATCTTTTAAGAGCTCTTTGACTTCTTCAAACTGAGTATCCATTTCCCAATCTAGTCGATGAGTAGGGCTCCATAGTTGACTTGAATCCCACAACTGATTGATGTCATGAGCTTAAGTTGCATTTCGTTCATAGAGTCATGGCCAGAGCTCTTGTAGTATATGCATTTCCCAACAATGTTAGCCAAAAGCTCATACCTTTGGGGGAACTCTTTCTTTCTGTATCCTTTGGCAGTCAGAAACTTCTTGTGATGAATTCTCTTCAGTCTTTCATGAAAATCGATGCCCTCTATAAATGAAAATCCTTTCAATTTAAAACTTAGGGTTAGGTTTATATCCTCAGCTTTGAGCTTAATTTCCACATCCTTGACCCTTGTGATGATAACATCGTTCTCAAACATTCCATTTCTGTAGAACTCTTTTATCAGCTTAGGCTAGATTCACGTGCTGGTACCCAGAGTCTCTTCAAGACCAGCTTTCTTCAACAGAGCCAGAATCTTATGGAATTGAGAGTCAGCTGTCTTGAACTCGTCGAAGCACAGTCTGTAACCAGTGATAGTATTTAAAGCCGCCATTGATCTCTTTGTATTGAGGTTGATTGAGTTTTTCAGAAAGCTGGGGTTTCTACTTCTAGAGAGAGAGGGAGAACAAGGAATGAGCTTTTTGAACTTCTGATTTCAAAAAGATATTTTCAAATTGTACTTATAACTTCCCTCTTCTCAATCTGCTAAGTAAGGCATGTGTTAACTTCTGCTTGGCTCCACAAATTTAACTGATGTGGAATATACTGATTTGCCCTTAGCTCCTCCTGAGCTAATGTATCCTTTGGGAGGACTACGATCGTCGAGGTAGCACTACAGTCGTTGAGGTAGTCTTTACGATCGTTGAGTCTGCACTGCGATCGTTGAGTCCACTACTGAGTTTGCTCTACGAATGTTGTCTACCCTGGTCCTTGTGATAAATTTTGACTGAGCATTTCTTCCGAATCAAGGTAGCTCAGGAAGAGCCAATCTCTTAGAAGGATCTAAGGATCAAGTTTGTTCCTAAGGCGCTTGATAGATAGAGTGCTTGAATTTGATGAAGATGCTTTCATCACAGGATACTTCTTTGTCGTGTCTAGACAACTCTACGATTGTGGACTTTCTTTAGTCATCTCTATGATTTTGAACATAGCCTTTATATCTTCATGGTTAGCATAAACTAGAGCATAGATTTTATGGTTGTAGATTTAGCATGCCTAACTCACTTATCAATTTATTAAATCTGGATTCATCTAGAGGCTTTATAAAGACATTAGCAAGTTAATTTTCAGTAGGGATATATTGTAAAGATATGGTTCCATTTTGCACATGATCCATAATAAAACGATATCTTATTTCTATATGCTTAGTCCTAGAATGCATGACATGATTGTGTGTTATTGCTATGGCACTTATGTTATCACAGTGAACAGGTATAGATTTGAAATCAAACCCATAGTCTGCTAGCTGATTTTTCATCCATAAGATTTGAGCACAACAACTGCCAGCAACAATGTATTCAGCTTCTGCAGTTGAAGTAGATACTGAATTTTGCTTCTTGCTAAACTAGTACATAAGTCTATTTCCTAGCAACTGACTACTGCCACTGGTACTTTTTCTGTCTATTTTGTAACCTGCAAAGTCAGCATCTGTATATCCTGTTAGTTCAAAGGAAGACTCCTTGGAATACCAAAGTTCCAAGTGAGGTGTACCCTTGAGATACCTGAAAATCCTTTTTAATGCAATTAAGTGCGACTCCTTAGGATTAGCTTGAAATCTAGCACATATGCATGTTGCAAACATTATGTCTGGTCTACTGGTATTGCACAGTATTGTTAAATTATTGATCCTTACGTAATAAGGCACTACTCAATAATTGTTACAGTAATTACTGTTTAATATTTTATTTTATTGATTCAATAATTGCTACGTTGATATTTTATATTATTGTTGTTTTAATAATTGTCACTGCATAGTATTTCCCATTATCAGATCCATAATCCATATTATTTGAATAATATTATTAGATAGTATTATTGACAATGTCTAAGAAAGTTCTGTCTAAGGAGAGGTTTGGTCACATAATTGCTCGCCAGTAAGGAGAAATCCTTATCGAAAAGCCTCCTCTTTCCTAGGAACGACCCGATTGTCATAATTGTGATGCTGTAATATTATTTATGAATAATTAATTATTGATTTATATGATAAGGAAATATTTATTTTATGCGGATATATTTATATTATGTGGTTATAAATGAAGAAATTAATGCTGAGGTGTTTTATCAGTATTTTGTCAGAATGGAGGTATTAAAAATCATCCGTATATGGATTTCGAACATTTTCTATTTGGAATTTGGAAAAAATTTCTTCTACAAAGTTGTAGAGAATTAAATTTCCTATGAAAAGGACATGAGGTTCAAATTTTTCTGATAAAAGGACTATTTTTTATAAAATATTGAAATTTCGGAAATAAATATTTTTATTAAAAATGGGTGGGCCCCATTCTTGTCCTTTGTTGAAATGTTCTGAGTTTTTCTTCTTTTCAAAAGTGGAGTGCTGTTCATTGGGGTGCTTGAATATAATAATAATATTATTTTATAATTTAGTCTCCTTTGGTGTTCTAGCATTTTTCTATAAATAGATGCTTAGGTTAGAATTGAAAATCACACCAGAATTTATAAGTTTTCTCTCTATATTATCGAGCATATATTTGTGAGTATTTAGATACTTTGAGAGTTGCTATTCAGTGCAAGTTTCTTTCAGCCTTATACCTGATATTCAGTCGGAAGTACTGTTCTTTTGAGGTAAGGGATGTTATTTTCTTCGTAAATAATATTATTTCCTTCAATATCATGATGCCGAAATATTGATATGAATTTTATTGTGAAATTTCTACCTTTTTGTGTCGGGGTTACTATTCACGTATACGGCACTATTCACGTATACGACACTATTCATGAATATGACACTATTCATAGAAAAATGAAATATTCTCTTCTTTGTCCAAGATATCTATTATGGTTACTATCTTTGATTGTATCCATGTTTTGATCTTCATTCTTGAATTTTACTCCACTATGGTTTATTATAGAGCGTTTTTGAACTTGGATAAACTATAGTACGAATCCCTAATATTTGTCCTTTTATCTCACCGAATTCATTTTCTTTAAGATATTTTTTATCATCTTCAGTCCTAAATGATGATATTACTGAATATCTTTTGCCTGTAGTGCAAAGATTAATGATTAACTGATGAAGATCTTTGACCCGTAGTGCAAAGATGAACAGGTGTTTAGATGAACATGACCAACGGGTGATACAAATGAATATCTTTGGCCTATAGTGCAAAGATGAATATTTGATGCAACATGTATATTGATTGATGTTACAGGGATAAAATATTGATGATGGACTTTTAAATCTTAGAAGATAGTAGAATTCATTCTCTACTTGACTCTTCTAATGGATTGCAGTTTCCGCTGCAGTTGTTGATATAAAACTTGTTGTCTATTATATTTTATTAGATTCTTCCCTGTTGAAGACTAATGATAATTTGTTGTATACTATCTTAGTCATAATATTATTTAATGGGCTAGTTGAGCTCACCCTTTTTTTTTTGTTCCATTTTTCTCAGGAGGCGAGAATATAGCGAAAACTAGTCGGGGTGTGGAGTGATGTTTCCAGTCAGTTGTGTTAGCAGTCCTCACTATTTTTGTAAAATAGTATTTCAATAATTGTAATGAGGACTTATTTGAGTGTAGATATTGTCTAGAAGATAATATTTGTATTTAAACTCACAGTTTATGTGTTGTCGTATTTTGCACGACAATTGTTGTAATGATGTTGTAGTTATTTCTGTACCATGTATTTGGCGACTCAGAATGGGTGATGTATACCTATTTTGGGGGTGTCACATCCCTCCTCTTCTCTCTTCTTCCTTCAACCGTCCCTCTCATCTCTCTATCTCTCTCTAGTTGGTTCTTTTCTTTGTGCTAGCTAGTAAGAGATGAGAGAGAGAAATGGAATGAATTTATTTGTTAAAGTGGCTAAGATTTTTAGTATTTGGTCAAATATTATACATATATCTTGTATAACTAATCTAATCTTCCAACATAATTTGTTCTCTCTCTTAATCACCACATGGATATATATGAAAGAGTAATATACAAGGTGGCCCCTTAAACAATTGGACACCTAGCTTAATTTAAGGAAATATCTTGTACAAGTGTGTGGCTTATAAAGTGATGATGTACATGCACATTTTCTTCTCCTTTTCTCCCACTTTATAGCCAGCCAAGTGGGCCTTACTTCACCCATCTTTTGCTTCCTTTTTAATGTAATATCTAATATATCAAATGACTGAAATGCCCCCCCTTTCATTGGTTTTAAAATTGGGCCACCCTTTAATCTTTTGGGCTTCCTAAATAATTCTTTGGGCTTTCCAATAAAATATTTGGGCCACGAAAATAGATTAGGTTCAATACTTTTAATTTTATCTTTCCCTAATTATTTAATTAGGGTTTTCATTTCCTCAATTGTACTTTAAATCCTTACTTACATACACTTAATTTCTTAACCCAATTAGACTTACTATAATAAGGTTATAAAATTAATTAATTGAGATGTATAAAATAAATCTCTTAGAGTTAGTATATATTCTAAATACCATAATTTTCTCATCCCATAACCCTTAAGTTATTCAATTCTTCATTCCTAATATATAATTAGGATCACACTAGTTTCTTTTATTTGTTTATATAATAAAGAAATATAAATCATCACATAATATTCATATTCACTTACTCACATAATCATATAAACTAATTAAATAGATTGATTAGTTTATTTAATTCTGATACTTAATTTAAATAACTTATTTAAGTTATACAATTTATATTGTATAATTAAATTTAATTTCCTCCTCCTCTCCATAAATTGTTTTTAAATAATTTATTTATATATTAAATATATAATTTAATATTTTCAATCATTTATTCAAATATGAATTTAATTTATTAAATAGTTGATACCAATATACATATTTACATATTGGATCTCATCTCATATTTTTACTTTACATCATTTGGTATAATATTAAATATTATACCATTATCCATATAACGTAATACCATATATCCAATTATTTTTTTTTAATTTCTATAAATTGTCTTCACAATTTATTTAACTGCAGTAAATTTATTAATATATTCACCACATTAAATACATGCATACATTACATAATTTCTTAAATAAAATAGTGGCTATACATGAAGCATATTTAATGCCACCAATTTACCAAATTAAAATAATTTAATATTATAAATTATTTTAATTTTTTCCATCTAATTTTCTTTAGTAATTTACTCCTACACATTACTTACATATAATAAATATATAATTCTAATATATTTATTATACACAACATCACATATTGCATGTCACATATTCCTTTGTGCACTACAATATCATATAATAAAAATTTTCTTTATTTAATTCTTATTTTAATATATATATATATATATATATATATATATATATATATATATAAGAAATAAAAACCACGGATCGACGATCTGGGCATACACACACAACACGACTCTCAACGTGAATAAGTATATGTGGATGGAAGTGAGGAAAGGCTTAAAGAAATCTGAGATGTTTTACAGTGGGCTGCCAAGAAGACTTCAGATAACTTTAAATGAATGAATACTCGGTTTCCACCGATAAAATATAGCAAAACACAAGCTCACAGGTGTTTGGAAAAAGAAAGCACTCAGTTTAAAGTGTGTACATAGTAAAATAGACAAGGCTTCCTTGCCTTTTTTCTCTTCAAAGTGGCCACCCCAAGCCCTCTATTTATAGAGGGGGAGCAGCAGGTCCACCTGCGGCTACCCGGGGTGCCCCAGGCTCTGCGGGTCCTGCTGTATCAAAGTACGTGTATACATGCTACGCGTTGTCCGCTTGAACCTTTATAACTTTCAATCCGGGCATTCGATTGAGGTGTATAATACCTTTCTGAAATGCTATTGTTGAGAGCTACACAATGACATGGGATAAAAGGTTGTACGAAGTCGGTAAGATGGGTCCATGACCAGATCTTCAGGTCTTCAAATTATATCCAGTGTGTTATCTTGTGTAGTAGTCACTCGGGATTTTGAGCTATGGTTCTTGTGGGACACTTCTGTGTAGAATGTGGTATGACATAATGTTGAGATGGCATGAATGTAGCATCGAGGTGGCAAAATGATGATTTTTCCCCTCACCAGGGTTATCTCTAGCTCTGGGCTGATTTAGTAGTCGTTGCTCATTGTTATCTCAAAGATTGGGCTGATGTGAGTATTGAATGTCCTCAGGGTTGTCTTTGAGTTATGCCTAACCTCTGGTTATCTCTGGGGTTGGAATTGAGTGCCTCAGGGTTGTCTCCGGGGTTGGAATTGAGTTCCTCGGGGTTATCTCCGAAATCAGAACTGCATCCCTCGGGATTATCTCCAAGGTTGGAACTGACTCTCCCTGGGTTGTCTTCGGGATTGGAACTGAGTATCTTAGAGTTGTCTCCGAGATGGAAAATTGAGTATATCGGGTTCGTCTCTGAGATTGAGCTGATCTGACTTCCAGGGTTATCTCTGGAAGATGATTTTACCCTCCTACAAGGTTAGTAATAAGAATGCAAAATTTCGAGTGCCTACAGATGCTCCTCTTTATCATATTCATGTAATGTAATGACATGGATAGGATAAAGAATACTAGACACTAGAAATGTGACAGGATAATTATGATGCAATATAATGCAAATGCATGCTGAATGTGGTTTGTTGGATCATTTTCCAACGGGATGTGATGACTGTCTGCTTCCACGACTTTTGTTGGAGACTGGAGTTATCACTAATGATCTTGATGAACTGCTTGGATGTCTACTCCAAAGCTTAAAGGAACCTCCAGGATGTTAACATTGGGGTTATCACCGAAGTCCTTAATCCTTGGTACAGACTTTCCACTGAAGATGTGCTTCTCATGTACGAGAGACTCTTGGGGAATTATGCTCTACCTAATGAAGATTTGTATAACAGATTCCATCATCAATTCTCTCTGATGAGGATGGCTTTCCCTAGTTTGTATCGCCAGGTCATTCTAATGCTCTGTCAGAGTTACTGCCAACATTTTTTGTTGTTAGGGTTGCCTAACCCTCATTGAAATATACTTCAATGGATACCATCACCGGATCATCTTTGATGCTTCACTGGGTTTAATTGCCAACGGCTGATAAAGTCAAGGTTGCTTGACCTTCGCTAAAATGTGCTTTAACGGCTAAGATCATCAGATCACCTCCGATGCTTCGCTGGATTTACTTGCCAACGGCTGATAATGTCAAGGCTGCTTGACCTTCGTTGAAATGTACTTCAATGGCTAAACATCATCGGAACAACCCTGATGTTTTGCTGTATTTACTTGCCAATGACTGATAACGTCAAGGTTGCTTGACCTTCGTTGAAATGTGTTTCAACGGCTAAAGTTGTATGAAGTCTCCGCTGGGGAGAGGTTTTTGATGAAAGGTATGACGATTGGAGTTACGCCCCTAAACTGACGGGATTGGACCTTCGTAAGGTATTGCCAAGTGTAGTTTGCAATAGCTATGATCATTAGTGTTGTGAACCCTGTGTTTTGGTGAATACCAATGAGTGATGTGTAGACCCGCAATTTGGTCTCTGAAAATCAGGATTTCAGGCTTTTTTGCTCAATCGCGTAGCATCTTTTTCCCTGATTTGACTTTTTAGCTTGTGGGACCTCCTTTGCAACTCAAATTGGATCGAGCCAGAGGGGTGGGACCCACCTAGGACAGCTACAGGTGGATCTGCGGTAGCCGCAGATACACCTGTGACTATCCATGGGTTGTATTTGATGGTCATTTCCCTTTCACAAGTAATTTTCATGTTGCGACACACATAGAATCCAAGAGTTCTTCTTCAAATCTATTGAGTTCGGGCTATTTTCTACAAAATATGTCACCGTACAAGTGTTCTACACTATTCTGGTAACGTACACATGTCTTCTTTTCTAGTTTTTCTCCGTTGGAAAATGAGTTATCACATGAAATGCTTCTAAACACATAGTAGTGAATATGCATGCTTATATGACTTGATAAAAAATATTCAACATAGTAAATATTAGTATTTAACCATGCTGAACATAATGATGTGAAAAATTAACCTTTGAAATAGTCAAATTTGCACCTTTTTCTGCTATTTCTTATCCTATTTGAGGACAAATGAGCAAAGGTTGTAAAATAAAGTAATCCATATAATTAGACTACCCTTACAGATTATGACTTTGACATTTTTATGCATATAGGATGTTTATGACCGTGGATCGGTGTGCTACTGAATGGCCACTTAGTTATGCCTACGTGCATGTGGATAATCCTTTTTACAAAGGAGACCCTGGCGAAATTTTTCCATGAGCCTAGGCATTGAATAAACATGCATTTTTAACTCTATTGTAGTCGTATGTTAAAGTAATATATGCATGCATATAGGTATAAAATGCATTTACAAGGCTCCTGGTTAGAATTTACCACGCCCTTTCTAAGGTGATTTAGAGATTTGTGTCCAAATATATATGGATTCGGATCAGCCAAGAAATTCCCGTAGGATCTCTACAGGTATGAGGAGGAGGGCTTTAGATGTGCCTCAACCTCGCGCAGTCCAACAGCCTCATCATTTGGTGGGGGCAGTGATTCGTCATATCCGGGTTGAGGTACCGGATGTTGAGGACCAGGAGGATGATGTATCGGTTGCGGTCCCCGCTCCTGCTACTCATACTCCCCGTAGGGATCTTCCAAGCATTAATGTGATGATTCTAGAGTTTTTAGATAATTTGAGTCGCCACCCCTCGGTCTACTTGCGTGCGAACGCGGTAAAAGCTGTGTTTTGTGACGCCCCCAAATTCGGACCCCCACTCGGTCACTCGAATTTGGTTCGTCATATGCTCAAAGTAATACCAAAATAACTAAAATCACACATTCACAATGAAAAATCTAATTTAGAATAATATACAATGATTTATTATAATTATTCCCCTAAGTCTCGCAACCTACAATACTTAATAAATTACATAATAATATCAAAAAAAGACATATTATATAATCCTACTAAGCTTAAACATAGTCTGAAAATAGTCTTAATACAACATAATAGTCTTAAACATAAAGGGACAAACTAGTCGGTAGCCTTGCCCTTGCCCTTGTCTTTCCTAGAGACACTTCCCTGTTCCGCCTTAACTGAAAGGTTTTAAATAAGCAAGGACGAGCACAAATTGCCCAGCAAGTAATATACGACAAGGGTAAAGAGTTTTGTAACACGAGTTTAAAATATCAAAGTATCATCTCTAAGATAGTTCAGAGTTTCAGAATAATATCATGAATAATGAATATCAATAATTCTTGGAATAAGAACGATAATTCAATATAAATCAACAAATATATATGAATTCAAGACTATCAACGTATCCAACTGGATAAACAATTTATACTGAGCAATCACTAAGGACTATTGAACATATACTAGAATTATCAATATTAAACTGATAACCCAAAAGAATTAAGTACTATAGATGATCAGTCTACAATACTCTAAGTTATGCATAATACCACAATAATAAACTATTCATGTGTTGGGGTTTCCAACAGCATACACTCCCCTTACCATAAGGGTTGTTCAACTCAGTTTTCAAGATTCTGTACCAATCAATTGGTTTAGACAGTTTTATAAACATACATATAGTCTAGTCGAATCAATGACATAGACCCTTTCACAATATTCAAGAACAATACCAAGTTCAACATAAATAATAGTTTTTTTTTTCAAGAGTTTACATACTAGCTCATTTGAACGAGAAAGTAATATAACATAAGGTTTTATTATGATATCCGTTGAATAAAGTAATGCAAGAGTTAGGATACTTGCATAATGTAAAGGATAGTTCATATACTTGCCTTAAGCGTGGTTTACCAAAATATCGCTTATCAATACTCTTTCGAATCCTAACATAATACGCGTACATGATATTTATTAGTACATAGGCTCATACATGATATGTAAGTTGAAATGCATACAAAACATCTATCTTAGTTGTATACTATTCACATACCTCATTCCACACCATGCATATATATAACACAAGATCAGTTCATAAGTCACCCTGAAGTCAAATAACATAGTCTCTAATTGTTGTTTTATGGTTTTGCAAATACTTTTTGGACTTATCATTTGAAAGTCTATAATCACATCATTAAACATTGACTCCTATCACCTAGCATGCTTCTTAACACATTGGACATGTACTGGTCATATAATACATGCTAGAGAAATAATACAAGCATGCAACTCCTACAAACTAATAGCAAAAAATTGATCCTACTGCAGACTAGCGCGGTCGCGCCTGATTTGTACTAAGGAGACGCGCGACCGCGTGGCTCCCAGTTCAAACCAGGGCTGAGCAGTCACTTGCTTGGCCTAGCTTGCCCATCCTTATACACATAACATATATTAACATGACAAGGGTCCTTTCGTATCTTTTAAGTTTAATCTAGATCCCTTCTTGCATAATATGGTTCTAAGTTGAACATCTCAACAAGTTAAGGCCATTCAAGGTTTATGAAACCACAAAGTCTAACATGCTTGATTCTTAAACATATAAGATAGTCATATAATCATATTAGACATACTTATGAGTATTCATATCACATATGTATAATTAGCATCGTTTTGGTTTAAAAATACGCTTCGTTTATGCTTTACTTAAATTTCGATACCTAAGCATGGTATATATACATTTATGATACATGAGTGAGTCTAAGAGTACCATCAAATATGTTCACAAATATAAGATTCTAACTCTCAAAGTAGCACGTTAACATTCACGTTCAAAGTTCGTATTTTCATTAGCAAAGCTTACTACTAAGTACAACATGATCATGCTTTAATATGAAGTTCATATACGTAGGTTAGTATGTCCGACATGCATTTCAAAACTATACTAACATGCTTACAGGATCATAATATCAAAACGAATATAATAAGTCAATGTCCATTTTGAAACTCTAAGTTTCCATTAGCATGTTATCGATGTCATTAAGTATGTTCAACTACTTTACTTACTATACATTTTGCTTGCATGCTTACGTACAAATGAAATCAGACCACACTAACATATCTTCAAGTTAGAACTTTAAGGTACACATGGTCTATTGAGTTTGCACATTGAAAGCTCAAGTTTCTTTTGAATCAAGCTAGGTGAGTAATTATATGAAAGGCAACATAACTAGTATGTCAGGGACTGAAATAAGCTTAACTAAGTTATATTAGCATGCCCCATAAACCAGATATCATAACAAATAATTAACAGAATCTGCAAAGGGGCGCGGGCGTGCGCCATTTGTACTAGGGATACGCACGGCCTCGCGGCTCCCGTTCCAGTCCAGAGACTTCCCAGCCTCTGCAGATAACAAGCCAAATACTAAATTTCTTCACCAATTTGATTGTAACCAAGACACATTGCATACTAAACATGTTAATAAGCCTATATATCAATTACATAAGTGTTCTACAACCCAATCACAATTCAACTTGGCATAATCTTAAATTGATAATTCAAGAACTCAAACTCATTTGACAGAGATTGAAATGGAAAATAAGGAAATGGGGTTATACCTTTGCAATATAAAATGAACTTGCTGCTAAATGGAGTCCCAATTCCTTAGAATACTTGTATGCTCTCAATCTCACACTCAATGAAATTCTCAGCAATGGAAAAATGGAAGGAGAGTTCATACTTATAGGAAACCCAATACACAGACAATGAAATTTTCCACTAAATCAAACTCATGGATGAAAGGATTGTATGAAGGGTAACAAGGAGTTGGTAAATGGTTGTTGAAATTCATCATAATCTCCACTCCCCCCATAATCATCATCTAGAAAGCTTGGAAGAAAGAAAAGAAAATAGGCCTTAGCCTCTATGTGATTCACGTGGTTGAGAAAATGAGGTCAACTGGGACACTAGTTTTGGGACAAGCCAATTAACTTAGCACTCTTGTACACTTATACAAATTCCTACTCTTATGTTATATTTTATATACACATTCTCCATACATGAGCTATATCCTAATGCCATAATATAGTTTAATATTTCAAGGTAGTAGATGTTATGCAACATACATATAATTCATGTATATTTTATTTTAATGTCTACCCATATGTATATTGTCACATACACATTTCATGATATATTTATACCATATAGTTTCAATAAATCTTAATACATGGTTACTATATATGGTATAGTCACATAAGTGTCACACTACTCTATATAATGTAGTTGTATTTTATCTTTTTAATTGTTGCTCATGTGCACATAACATTCAATCTAATATTATTATAATAATAGCTTACTTATTTGTTTTAGGTCAAATAAATAAATTATCCACTTCCTTGATTAATTACCACCAATATTAATTACTCCATTCTTCCTTGATTAATGTATTTATGGATCTCCATAACCATTAATTATCTATATAATTTCTATTATATTTATAGACATATTGCTAACAATAGTAATCACATATTATTAATTAATCACCATTAATAATTAATTAATATTCGATAATAATAATTAACAATTAATATTAATTAACTGTTCACTTGATAATTCCTTCGTTGATTAATATTACTATTAATATATTCGTTAATATTTCCCATCACCGTGCCACACAAGGCTTTCAACGAATTCATCAAAATTTCCATATATTCTCAATTATTCAATATAATTGAGTTAACTCATCTTATAACACAAAAATCATTTTTATTCAAATAAATATTCATTTTCATTAATATATTCATTTAATAAGACATGGAAATTATCGGGTATTACAGGTTTGATCTTCCTTTTTCCTATTGATAAGGAGCAATGATTCTGATGTTGATTTGCATTTGGGGTACAGGTTCCCAGCTTTACGCAGCCTTGAGGGAACTAGTTTAGCATACACTCTCTATATCAGACTCTTCATCCAGAGTATCGAGAGATTGTGCATGGGTGGGGCTTTGAGGTGATCTTTTTCATCCTCCCCTGTCGTTGTCCCTGGGGTTACCTCAGGGTATTGTCTGAGCGATGGTTTTACCAGACTCAGTCTCTCCATTTGCTGGATTGCGAGGTGATGATGATGCCGATGGATTGGCGATTTGTCACTGGTATGGAGTTTGGAGGGTCCCTTGCCTTGTGCGGTGAACATTACCCCGACTGTCGTCAGATGTTTGCTAGGAGTCTCGATTAAGGTGCTCAATGGCAGGACAGTCCGCGGTGGTCCTTTGAGTGTATATGCTATAAGTGGGGAATTGAGTGAGCCTATACCCGATGATGTGAGAGTCAAGGATCTCATTCTTCGACGATTGTCCCTGATCATCCTCCGGGGTTGTTTCATAACGAATAACTCTTCCACGGTGTCGTTCGCTTTAGTCAGCGCCACGCGAGAGGTGGACCGTATTGGAGAGTATGATTGGGGTTCCTATACCATTGCTTATTTCATTAGGGGAATGTGCATGCGTTACCAGGGCTTGATAGAGGCTTGGCTAGGATTTTACCCATTTCTGCTGGTGAGTATTTCTCTTTTGATTTCCCATGTACAGGTTAAGAGTGTTGACTGACCGCATATGTTTGCTCTTGTATTAACAATTTTGGGGCCTATGAGAGGCTTCCATGTTTGCGTCCCATTAGTGTGTTAGGTTTAGACACCTACCCACGGGGACGATGATGGCATCACTCCACGTTGGTGGTGGTTCCTGTAGCTGAGGGTTTCACCCATTATCGCCTACAGTTGGAGTTATTGACAGCCGATGTCATTGTACGGGTTCCCTATTTTGGGGACCATTTGACGGTTGGCTTTGACGATGGTTTCTCGACTGGTGTCGAGCATTTGATATCCACCCGTCTGATTCCTCTCTTCACAGATGGAGGATGGGAGCTCTATTTGGGAGAGCGTGCTATCAGGGGCATTACAGGAGAGATTCATATACCGATCTGTCCTCCTACCAGGCGTTATTAGCCTATGTCGCAGTCGCCGATCAGTGATATCCCGTTGATGGGAGTTGACGACTTTACTTTATCAGAGGGTCTGTTCACTCAGGAGGTATTCTACCGCTGGTGGTCCCCTCGTACCATTTGAGCCCAGACCCGCGCTGTGATGCCCCCAAATTTAGGTACTTGAAACCCGAACTTGGTGCTTCACAATACCATTTCTATGAGCGAAATAATACTAATAATAATAACAATAATATAAATATCAAACTTAATTTACATATCAGAGTCTAAATCCCAAGTACGCGACCTTTAAACATTCATTACATGATAGTTTAATAGATACCATTGTCTTAATAACATTTAACTATTACATAAAATACCATAAATCTTATTCTATTTGCTTTCCTTTTCCTTTGTTTTTGCATGAGCCTTTTGGTTGTTCACACTTAGCTGAAAATATTTAAATTAAGCAAGAATGAGCATTTGAGTGCCCAACAAGTAATAGCAATCAATAATAGTTAGCTGAAAGGATTAAATATTTTCTTTGAACGACACTTCTACAATGAATCAACAGTTGTGAAGTAAGCTGAACCAATAATAAAAACATATCAATTCTATATCAAATTTTTAAAACTACGTATTGACTATAGCTGGAGATCAGTCGATAGACTATGAACATTGTTTTTTATTTTTGATAAGGTTTAACAGAACTTCATCAGCAAACCATCATAACTTACAGGCACGGGGGGTGATCAGTCCGTTATGCCCTATATTGATCAATACTACATGCAAGAACGAGATTATCGTTCATCTTATCTGCCTTTGGTGCACAAAAGTTTCCCATGTACGGGATGTTCATACTTAGTCGGGAATCTGATCCAAAATAATCTGGTTGGATATAATAAAGTTCTATCTTGTTCAACAATATTTTTTAGTTTGTGTCTAGCCGAATCAAATAGCCTAGACGACTTTTAAGTCAATGTATACATACTGAAAACTAAATGGTATGTATCAATATGTGATTAAATATAATGATTATCCAAGTGTGGACACTTGTATAACCATTTTTAGAAATTAACGAACAATATATATATCTGGATTATACAATAGTACAGTATTGATAAACAATGATCGGATAATTTAAGAACTTGTATGAATACAAAAGATTGGATACATAATCGATAATAATAGAGTTAATAATCTGGCACAAGAATAGTATAATTCTAAAACTTTCTTACTCATGTCCATTGGATAAAGGAAATACAAAGTTAGGATACTTGCCTGAGCTGCTGCTTACAATAACGCACTTAGTTTTTATCTTTTATATCAAGACCTATCATTAATAAGATCATTTGTTCGATTAGAATAATATATCATATCACATAGCACTACTATTTACAGTCATCACTTAACATAATCACATTGTCACATATGTTTATTAGTCATTAGATCATAAACAAACACGTATCTATTCCAATTATCTAAGTTCGTATCAATTTCTAAAATATTTCGGTGTACCAACGGCTTTACCGGGTAAATATTGAGTCTAAAACTCTATTCTGTAGTTCAATATTAATCTAGATAATTTAAATATTAGTCGTATTATTTTTCATAGCCTTATAATAATTTTTAAATAATTATTATAATTTATTATGATTTTTCATACACTAGAATCATTATTAAATAATTTAAATATTAAATAATTCTATTATTATTAATATTTAATTAATATTTAATTATTAATGAAACCATTACAAAAATATTAAAGTTATTTATAATAACTCAAAATATTTTTAAAACATTTTTATTACCCTTAAATGATTTTTAAAACAATTAAAAATCATTTTTAAATAATTATCATTAATATTTAAGTATTAATGTATTATTAATCAAAATACTAAAAGTCATTAATTATAACTTAAAATATTTTTAATTCATTTATTTCCTTTTTAAATAATTTTTAAATCAATAAAACCATTTTTAAATTATTTATTTAATATTATTATTAAATAACTCTAATATAATTTAATATTAAATTATTAATGAAATTTATCTTTAAACATTAAAAGTTATATTTTATAACTTAAAATATTTTTAAACTATTTATTTTCATTTAAAATGATTTTTTTAATATTAAATTCATTTTTAAACTAATTTATTTAAAATAATTATTAAATAAATATAATATCAATAATATTAAATAATAAATGAAATTTATCTTAAAATATTAAAAGTTATGTTTTATAACTTAAAATATTATTAAATACCTTTTTATCATTTAAAATGATTTTTAATATAATAAATTCATTTTAATTAATTTATTTAATGCATTTATTAAATAAATAAAATATCAATAATATCCCATTAAATATTAATATTTATGAAAAATATGTCAAATTATTAAAAGTTAATTTTTATAACTTAAAATAATTTTTAAAACTATTTTTGGAATTTTTAATAATTAATTTATATTTTTAAATAATTTTTGAAAATAAAAATAAATAAAATTATTAAATATGTCGCTATAGCCTTTAGCGGCAGAAAACGTCGTCTTAGGTGTTCTTGAGTCCTCAAGAACATTCATAAGCAGTTTTGGGTGATCTACTTTGACCAAAAATTATACTCTGATCATGTTGTTTCTGGGCACGATAATGATTAGAGGTTGTAGTACTAATGTCAGACTAAATGATACAACAACAAACATGTCCGTACAACACAAAACGAAGGAGATCTGGGCTTGCAAAGTGGCTGTCAGAGTTGTTCTTCATTTCTGGGTAACCTATAAATGAAGAACAGGTCGAGTGGCCACTTTTGGGCTTCCACAACTTGCTATTCTTGAAACATTTGTGTGATGTAGTGGGTGCAGTGTGTAGCCAAGATGACAAGGAAGAGATCCATCACTTAAATGACATATAACAACATTACTGCAAGCAGATACGATCCGGTCAAACCATGTCAGAACTCGCACTCATAAGCTTTCTGGGTTACCCAGAAAGCGTATGTGGTGATCCTCCTGCCTGGTTTGACCGGCCACTGTATGGATCCTGTTTGATGTTTAAGTGTTCTAATAACAATATTCTACAGTTAAACTAACACACTACAACATGGTTGCAACAACAAACTCATAACACACAAAACATGCAAGATAAGAGCCCAAGAACAAGCTGTCAGATGGATCTGGGCACGTTCTGGGTTTTCCAGAAAACCGAAAGTCATGGTCGGTTAATGATTTTTGACCACCCATAACTTTCAATCTGTGCATGATCTAGGCTAGATTCAAGTTCCAGAATAGAAACCCCATGACGTACTACAAATACAAACTTTCAAAACACAAAAACCATAAACATAAAGAGATCTATAGGACCTGACATTTGGTTGTCAGTCAACATAAAATTTTTTCCCAGATTTTTAAAAACACCAAATCTGAGCCTCTAGATGTTATAGATCTAACATCTAGCAACCCAGATCATCAATATACACTACATACAACATGTTTAACACAAAAAAACTAACATTTAACATAAGATCAAAAGTCAGATTTTGTTTAGGGTTTATACCTCACTATGAACAAATTCTGATTTCTTGGCTACTGATTTGTTATGTGTGTTAGTGGGGCTTGATCTTGGGACTGATATGCTAGAAGAATTCGTGGGTTTTGAGAGAGAGAGAGAGAGAGAGAGAGAGAGAGAGAGAGTTGATTGAGTGTTTGGGAATGAAAGAGAAAAAATGTGCACTTTTCTCTCTCTTAATCTATTTATATAACTTGGGTGCATTGAATCTAACTTGCAAGGTGTTTAAGGGGATAAAATTGGACGAGATTTAGAGCATGTGCTATAATCTAGAGTGGTGACTTGAGAAGATATGGCAAGATTTGCAAGCAACATATTAAAATAAATCTAAAAATGTTATTTTAGTAAACTAACAAAATATTTTAAGCGTATTCTTGTCCATGGTACTTGAATCTAGGGTTTAATCAATAGATTTTAAACCTTAAGGTTTCCCAAATAATATCTAGGGTTTGAAAAATTAAGTTTAAAGTTTAATAAAATTTTAATTAGAACTTACTAATTAAAATTAGGGTTTTTAATAGAAAAATAGGGTTTTAAATACTTAGGGTTTCTTGATATTATTAGGGTTCCCCAAATTATGAATTAGGATTTTCTAATTAACATTATAATTTACTAAAATAATAATTAGGGTTACCATTTTAGCAATTAGGGTTTTAAATTAGAAATTAGGATTTCTAGTCAATAATTAGGGTCTACCTAATTAGCACAATATAATAATTGTCATGAATCACGTACCACAATTTCTTACCAATCACACACTCCGATTTGAGTTTCAAGTTAGGGTTTAACGAATTAATGCTAGGGTTTTGACATGTCACATCTTAATTGACCAACCATTAACAATACGTACATGCAGTGCATACTTATAGCACTAAAATAAAAATAATTTATATTAATTATTCTCTTTCCTTATTCCAAATCCAGAATTAGGATTTGGATTCCATATCTGATTTATCTTTCTTATACTTATCATTATTAATTAAGTTATCAACTTAATTAATCAGAAATAATTCATCTAATAAAATAATTATTATAATAATTCCATAATCATTTCATATATTATTTAAATAATATAATAATCATATTTTTTTAGAAAATAATTAATAAAAATATTTTTTCTACAAAATTAATTATAAAAATATAATTTCTAATAGTCAATAATTCTAAGAAAATTATTTAGAATTATTCATGTAATAAATAAATGTTTATTTATCACATAAATACATAAGCTTTACCTTAAACATATTCCCACCATTAAATTAAATAAAAAAATATTTATACACAAAATTTCTGATTTAATTATATAAAAAATATCGGGCTATTACACGCGCCACTCATTTCATGGGGGATATGGTTCCTAGATCCATGATGATGACGGATTGGATTGCCTACTTCCGAGAGCCTACTCATTTGACGCAAATTGATAGCTTGACCAGACAGTTAGATCGGGCACATTTTTTCATCCAATATTCGGGCAGAGATACTTCCGAGGCGGACACTTTTGATCCTTCCAACTCAGGGGCTGGCCCTTCAGGTGGCCCATATGATTTTACCGGTGCAGATCCTCCATTGTATCGGCCTGATATCCCTCTTAGCGAAGATCTAGTGACTCAGGAGGAGTTACATCAGATGGATAGGTTAGATGATGTAGACATCAACACTATTGACTTCTTCCGATGTATTTTCTTACTATATCTTTTGATAGGCCTCTGTTAGATACTGGGTGGCTGTGCCCCATTCTCGTTATATCTATTGATAGGCCTCTGTTAGTTGTTGGGCGATTGTGCCCCATTTCCCTATATTTTCCAGCTGTGCACAGAGATGATGTACTTAGGAATGTATGTATACTGTTTTCTATTCCCTACATCATATTTCCATCTATTATTTATCATGCATGTATTATGTTATGCATATGTATGTCCAGAGATGTTCAGCATTGACCCTTGGATGGTCTTATGATACAACCTACACAATTGTCTTCCGCGATAGTTAGCCGCATTAATCACACCCCACTAGTATTGGTAGCCTCGTGCTTGAGATCGTGGTATGATAGTTTGTCACCTCCAGATCGGGTGACTGTAGATCAGTTATTGCGGACTCTGTGACCCTACTACTTTTCCAGGTTCCATTGGGCTTTGTAGAGGGCATGATGGAGCACTGGGTATCGGATAGACAGGTGTTCCGGTTTGAGACCTAGGAGTTCACTCCTACCTTAGAGGAGTGTGAGCATTTGACGACTTTGCCACTGGACAGGCCTTGCGCTCAGATGGTTGCAGAGGATATGAGCCGATAGTTCATTACCCTCACTGGTTTGAGGCGCAGAGTAGCCCAGGATTAGGTCAAATCTGGGCATGGAGTGTCCCTGCATTTTTTGATAGACAGATTTGGCTCATTGGACAGTTATGTACATCACTCAGGGATTTCACCACGTCGGAGGATGAGTGGCGTGTTGCCAGAGTAGATGTACTCTTGATGTGTGTAGTGGCTTATCTATATATGCCACTGTACATGGATCATTTAGACATCGATGTAGTTATGGCAGTGCTGGCTCTCAGGGAGGGACATACCATTATACGGACATATTGATACACCCATCTTGCAGGGGTATTTACAGGCAGTTTGTTCTTGCTGTATGTGTGGTTTCTGTCACACCTGAGACCGATTGGCACCTTCCAACGCCATGGGTACTATTTTTCCCATGAGATAGCCATGTCTTACTCCTTTCAGCCGGCTGAGTGTACATACACTACTTCCTGATCGGTGTTCTTGGCAGGGATCAAGGATCCATTTGACATTTTGCTGTGTTTAGGGCTTAGTTCTCCCTATAACTTCATTACTCATGCACCTGGCATGTATTATCTTCCTCTAGCTGGTTTGAGGGGTATGACCACTTATCATCCGCTGGCTGTGATGGCACAGTTTAACCAGCTTCAAGATGTTCATCCCTTTGAGGGGCATTGGGTCAGCGTTTGTCTTCTTGACATTTGTCAGCAGAAGATAGATCTAGGGTTTATGTTAGTGGCCCAGCGTGAGAGGGATAAGTTTTCCATTAGCCATCCGAGCCATTCTATAGAGTATTCTGCATAGATGGAGGTAGATATTACATCGGTTGGGATTGTATCCACCTAGCCGGGAATTGATTCTAACGGTAGGGAGCCCATAGAGGACCTTGATTCTCCCACCGAGGATAAGCTATTTGCTGGGTTGACAGCAGCTCTAATTGATTCTCCCAGTGTGATTGCTACTGTGACCCAGCATTCGACAGAGTATTTATAGCAGAGTCTGCATCTGATGACATTTGAGAGAGATCAGGCTAGGGCCTTGATACTGACAGCTCTTTCTGGGAGAGATGTCGCTCTAGTTGAGAGAGATGATGCTTTAGCTCGTAGAGACACCGCTGTTATTGAGCGGGACGAGGCTAGATCATCTAGAGATGCCGTTGTTATTGAGCGGGACGATGATATATCTTCCAGAGATGCCGCTGTTACAGATAGCACATCATTGCGGTCCCATAGTACTGATATCATAGTAGAGATGAGCACGTTCATTGATGAGCATAGTGTCACCATGTAGATAGTTGTGGATCTCTTAGCTCATGTTGATACCACAGGGCAGGACCTTACAGAGTTACCCCTTTCTTCTAAGAGGGATTGCCATGTTGGATTTGATAGCGCGCATATACACTAATTTGTAGATGGGCTTGGATTTTTCTGTACATACTAGCTTAGCCATTTTTGTCATGTACAGTATATATTGTATTTATCAAATAGTATTATATATGGCAGGGAAATATATTTTGATTCACTTCCCTTTTAGTTATGCCTTGTTACTTGCTTGATATTTGCATGTTTCTCTAGGGCTTGTGATCTTGATGTATTTTGAACTCCTCCTTGATGGATGGACATTGAGATGTCTTAGAATCTTTCAGAATGGATCGTTGATCTGTGTGTATTCCTTACCCTTTGGTGTCTTGGGACTGGTGTCTATATGTTATTATGGAGAGGAGTGTGGCTTTCCTCTCTGAGGTTGATTGCCCCACAGATGGTCGCCGGTACTTCTTTGTATGGGGGAGCCCAGGTAGTTCCATCTCTTATGGATTGGTGTTTCTCTTTGAGGACTCAACCGTAGCTTAGATGGTTGTCGATTCTCCTATTGGTGCAGGGAGACCAGGTAGTTTCATCCCTTTGGTCTAAGCCGATGAAGTGTGGTTTGAAGATTAATCCCAGTATCATTTGACAAGTTTTTATGTTTTGGTAGGGGGTGAGACCCAACCATGGATGGCTGGCTACGTACTCCTATTGAGAAGGGGAGATCATGTATGCGTAGTTCGAACCTGGTGTGAAAAGGTTCAAAGTTATATTTGGTAAAAAGGGTGTAGAGATGTGTTTATTTTTATTTTTTATGTGGTGAGACCGGACCATAAAAATGGCTGCCTACGTACTCCCGTGTGTTGGGGAGATCAAGTCTACATAGTTCACCCCATGTATAGGACAAATTGCAGATGTGAAAAGTTTTATCCCTGGTGGGACAAACTGAAGGTGTGAAACTTTTGATCCCTGGTGGGATAAACTGAAGGTATGAAAGATTTGATCCCTAATGGGACAAACTGAAGTTGTGAAAGGTTTTGAAAACCTGAGTTGAGTGATGAATCTGGTGATCCGGAACCAGGCTGCTGGTTGGAAGATATGTTTGTCCTTGATGGGGCAAACGAATGTGAAGAAAGGTTGTATGTAGTGAAGAGGTTTTGAAAACCTGAATTGACTGGGGATCCGGTGATCCAAAATCAGTATGTTGGCTTGCTAGTGACTTCAGACATAGTACCGTTTCACGGTGTCCGAGTCGATGAGTTGTGGAAATTCATCACCATTCATTTCTTGTAATCTAAGGGCTCCTTCTGTCAATACCTCCTTGACAACAAATGGGCCTTCCAAATTTGGGGCAAATTTTCCTTTGGATTGATATTGGTTTTCAAGAACCTTCTTCAAGACCAAGTCATGTTGATTGAAATACCATAGCCGGACTTTTCTGTTGTAGGATTTAGCAATCCTTTGTTGGTATAACTGACCATGGAAGATGGTTGCTGCCCGTCTCTCATCTATTAGAGACAATTGGTGGTACCGATCTTGTAACCATTGGTCTTCATCCAGCTGAGCGTATCAACACTCTGAGGGATTCCATTTCTACTTCTATGGGGAGCACTACTTCCATCCCATAGGTTAATAAGTAGGGGGTTGCCCCAGTGGAAGTGCACATTGACGTTCTGTAGGCTAATAGAGTCAGAGGCAACAAGCCAGACCATCCTTTGTTATTGGCGGACATCTTTTGCATGATCTTTTTGATATTCTTATTAGCCTCTTCAACAGATTCATCTTTGGACGATAGATGACGAAGTTGAGATGTTTGATATGGAATTTAATACATAACTCCTCCATCATTTGGTTGTTGAGGTTTTTGGCATTGTCTAACACAATCACCTCTGGTTGTCCATATTGACAAATGACAATGTTTCTGATGAAACCAATGATAACTTTTTTAGTAACCCTGGGGGAAGAGGCGGCTTCTACCCACTTGGTGAAGTAGTCGTTCATGGTGAAGATAAACCGAAGCCCGTTACTAGCTTTGGGCTCGATGGGCCCGATCACGTCCATTCCCCACATTGAGAAGGACCAGGGTGAACTCATATTATGGAGCTCCCTTGGAGGGGTGTGGATGGCATTCCGATGAATTCGGCATTTGTCAAATCTCTTGACGTGATCATCACAGTTAGTTTTGAGAGTGAGCCAATAATGCATTGTTCTTAGGATTTTCTTGACAAGTAGAGGGTCGCTCATGTGTGGGCCACATACTCCACCATGGATTTCATCCATGTGCCTCTGAGCTTGGTCTTTGTCTAGACATCTGAGAAGACCAAATCCTGTATCTCTTTTGTAGAGTGCGTCTCTGCTCAGGTAGAACATCATAGCCATTCGATGGATCCGCTTTCTTTTAGTATGACTCGCCTAAGTGGGTGTAGATCCATCTTACAGATACTCCTTGATATGTTGATACCAAGGGTGTTGGATGGGAGGTAGTTCATCCAATACTTCTCCAATGTAGTTTCCATAGGTTGGTGCCTTTTGTCGGAGTTATGTGATCCTTGACATGTTTTCCTTGTCAAGTATGTTGATCAAGGAGGCCAAAGTTGCCAGCGCATCCACAAAGTTATTCCTATTATGAGGAATGTGGAGGAATGATATCTCTTCAAACTCCGAAGCCATCTGTATCACCTGCCGATGGTAAGGCAGCAAATGTAGCTCTTTGGTGTGATAGATTCCAGTGGTTTGTCTGATTACCAATTCGGAATCTCCAAAGACAGTTAACCATCTGATGCTCATGAATTGGGCTAGTTTCAGCCCCATGATACAGACTTCATACTCAGCTGTGTTGTTTGTGCTGGCAAACTACAATTTAATAGCAACGGGATACTGCTCCCCCGTTATGGATACTAGAACTGCCCCAGCTCCAGAACCTTCCATGTTTACAACTCCATCAAAATACATCTTCCATAGTTGGCGTGTATCGTTCTGATGGTGTTGCTGCACAGCCATAACCCCTTCATCGGGGAAGTATATTTCCAAGGGTTTGAAATCCCCTAAAGGTGCGGAGGCCAGTTGATCCGCAATTCCTTGACATTTGATAGACTTTTGAGTCAAGTAGATGACGTCAAATTGCTGTAGGATCAACTGCCATTTGGATAGTCGACAATTCAACATGGGTTTATTGAACACGTACTTAAGAGGATCCATGTAGGATATGAGATGGGTTGTGTGACCATAGAGATAATGTTGTAATCTTATGGAAACCCATGCTAAAGCACAACAAGTTTTCTTAATTAGAGTGTACTTGTGTTCACTACTGCTAAATCTTTTACTGAGGTAATATATAGCTCTTTCTTAGCCTCTATCATCTTTCTATCCCAGCATGCAGCCCATGGCATTGTTATTGATTGACAAGTACATGAATATAGGAACACCATCCCTTGAAAGTACCAAAATAGGAGTTTTGATCAGCTGCTCTTTGATTGTAAGAAAGGATTTCTAACACTCATCATTCCATTTCATGGAGGAGTTTTTCCTTAACAACTTGAAGATAGACTCATAGGTTGTTGTGAGTTGGGAAATGAATCGGCTGATGAAGTTAATTTTTCCCAAAAATCCCCGTATTTCCTTCTCTGTCTGAGGTATGGGCATTTTCGTGATGGCCTAAATTTTTGTAGGATCCAGCTCAATCCCTTTGTGGATGATAAGGAACCCTAATAACTTACCTGATTTGATGCCAAAGGCGCACTTGGCTGGGTTCAACTTCAAGTTGTACTTACACAACCTGCTGAAGTGCTTTTTGAGATGATCTAGGTGGTCATCTTTCCTTCGGGACTTGACAATGACGTCATCCACATATATTTCTATCTCTTTGTGCATTAGATCATGGAAGAGAGCCATCATGGCTTACTGGTAGGTAGCTCCGGCGTTAATGAGGCCGAACGACAACCGTCTATAGCAAAAGGTTCCCCAAGGAGTAATGAATGCAGTTTTCTCACGATCCTCTTCAGCAACCATGATTTGATGGTACCCCGCAAAGCAATCAGCAAAGGAGTACATGTCATATTGAGTTGTATTGTCAATGAGCATGTGGATGAATGGCACGAGAAAGCTATCTTTAAGATAAGCTTTGTTCAGATCCCTATAATCCACACAAACTCACACCTTTCCTCCAGGTTGAGGCACAGGGACTATGTTGGATAGCCACTCAGGGTATGTCGACACCATGATAATGTCCGCTCGAAATTGTTTCACAATTTCTTCTTTAAGTTTTAAACTCCACTCAAGTTTTAATCGCCTGAGTTTCTTCCTGACTGGCTTGAATCCCTCTTTAATGAGAAGGTGATGAATGACAATGTCAATGGAAAAACCGACCATATCTTCATGAGACCATACAAACACATCCTGGAATTGGGTCAATAGAGTAACTATATCATTCCTTTGGTTTAGAGTGAGGTCAATACCAATCTGGATTTGTTTGGGGTTTTCTGAGGTTATAAGGCTAAAAGAGGTGGTTTGATTAAGATTTGGCTTGGGTTTGTCTTCGACCCATTCTTTGATCTCCTGAGATATCTCATAGTCCTCTTGTTCAATCTCCATCAAGTATGAGTCCAACTTTACATTAAAGTTACAGTCCTTGTGAAGAATAGGCACCTCATCAACAAGTTTAGGCACATCTAACTTTAACCCTTGTCGGCAAATGCAAGGAGTGTAGCTTTAATTGCCAAGGGTGAAGTCGTGGTGGACAGTAGTGATGAAGGGGCTGTTATCGTCCTCCTTCTCTTGAATGATGACCATGATGTATGGACAATCATCATCTGGGATGTCTCTATTCATACCCTCCGTATGGAGTAGGACGCACATTTTTGATAGATGTCTAGCAATCTCTTGTTTGCGCCTTCAATTCCTTTCCTCTACCTCTGGGTCTGGAATCAAAACTTCTTTACCACAAGGGCAGGAACCTTTAATAAAGGCCACACATGATTATCACCTATAGGTTTGGGCAGACGCCCTGTGGCTGAAGGAATCTGTTTGTGCTTGTGAGGGTTCCTATGACTGGAGCCAAGAGAATAGCCTAGTCCGGATGTTCCTGTTTGACTGAGAACTTGAATTGGGCACTTGATGCCCTGATGATCCTTTCCTAACCCTTTTCTAGGTTGAAAACCTAAGGATATCATCTCTTGACTTGTCGACATTACCTCGACAGAAACTCTGGGTATCAAAGGTGGTGCCCCAATGGGATGATAGTGAGTGTTACTTACCTCAAGGGCCTAGAAATTGACAGGCTCAACTTCTGAATTTAAACTGATGAGCGGTATGTCACTTTATGCAGGACATTCTGCCTCAGCATTGACAGTGACCATATCACTGTTGATGATATATTTAAGTTACTGATGAAGGGTTGACGGATTGGCTCCTGCCATATGAATGCACAGTCTTCCCAAAAGTAAATTATATCCTGTAGTGATCTTAAGCACTTGAAAGATACATAGAATATATGTGGACCGATTTCCACAGGCAATTCAATCTCTCCGACAGTGATTCGCTGAGATCTAGCAAAAGCTTTGACGATTATATGGCTTCTTCGGATTCTATTGAGATTGATGTTCATTTTCTCCAATGTGGCATAGGGGCAGATGTTTAAGGATGATCCCCCATCTATGAGCACTCCACCAACCACATATCCGATGGACATAACCGCTATGTGCAACGGTTTGCAATGACCCATCTCTTTGGGAGGTATGTCATCATCAGTGAAGGATATCATGTTACTGTTAAAGATGTGATCAACTAGATGATGGAACTTTTCAACATCCACTATTTTTGGCAAGTGGGCTTCTTCCAATACTTTCATTAAGACCTCCCCATGATCTTCTGAAGAGAAAACCAAGTCTAGAATGGAAATCTGTTGTGGAGCTTCTTTCAAGCTTAGAACCACCTTGGCTTCATTGTATCCCATAGTACGAAGGAATTCTTCAAACTTCTCCTTGAGCACTTTCCCCTTTGATTTGATGATAAGTTTCATCACTCGTTGAGGAAGATACAGTAGATTTTCCCTCGACACCGTAACAGTTGTATTTGATGTGGATCCTTTAGCTTCCCCATAGTTCTATGGCACCTTCTGAAGGATAACAACATGATACTGTGGCCTGAAAGGAAGCATAATGGACTTTGGTGCAGCACTTTCAAAGGGTTTTCAACACCTTTGAGTTGAATTGGTTGAATTGTAAGTGGTGTGGCAGCCAACTCTCCCTCAATGGATATAACTGCTACAACTTCCTTCCATCTTGGAGGAAATATGTTCCCACTCTTAGATGATACAGTGTCGTTATCTGCCATTTGTAGGTCACCACTACCAATCATGTTCTGAATAAGATGGCGAAGTGCCCTGCATTCTTCAGTACTGTGACCGCTAGAGTGAGAGTGGTATTGACACACTCCATTAGCATCAAACCTCTTTGAGCGTGGGTTGACTGGGGGTAGAAGTTTTGTGATTTTTCCTTCATTAATCAACATCTGCAATATTTCTTCCATCGGTTGACCTAAATAGGTGAATTCCCTTTTGTTGGCGAAGTCCCAATGGGCTTTAGCTTTTGTTCTTTTTGTAATTTTATCCTCCAGTGTTTCATTTTATGGAGTAAGTGGTAGAGGTTTTGTAATGAGAGGAAGGAGGCTAGCATGCTCTTGACTGAACAATTGACGTGTGACTTGGTGTTGATGAACCACCAATTCTGCCAATTAATTGACTTGTTCACCAAGAGCTTTTATCTCCCTTTTCCTCGTGAACTGGAACTGTGAATAATCCCATCTGTCAGAATTATCCTTGTTGATTTGGGATGATCCACCCACATACTTTAGGTACTTGGAGGTCTCTCCATTGCCTCTGTTGATCATATTAACCTCCTCTTCCTTGTGTTGAGGGAGAGGGTTGTCTTGAACATGGGGTTGGTCGGGCTTGGTCACCACGATCTTACCATTGAAAATTAAATCCTGGATCTTATGCTTAGGGGCCCAACAATCTTGAGTGTCATGGCTTGGACCTCTAACATGGTAAGAACACTTCTTGCTTGCATTAAAACCTTTTCCACTCGGGTTGGCTGGTAGAAGGAGATGAGTAATTTTTTTCTGAGCTGTCAGAAGTTTGAGAATGTTTTCGAGTGAGTCCCCTAAGGGTGTGAACACTCTTGTACGTCTGACTTCTCCACTCTTTGGCAATGGAGGGTTTGAAGATTGTTCTTGAAAAGGGGAGTAGTTTCTCCTCTGAATAGGCATGTTTTCATTGCATTTTTATCCTTGCAATATCAAGGAAACATCCTCCTTTTTCTTTTTATGGATCCATCCGGGGGTTGTTCCCATAACTTCCAGACTGGATGTGTTCAGCTATAGCGTTTAGATTGGCGAGGTCTTGAATCTTCCCTGATTTCAATCCCATTTCAGCCATTTCTTCGTGTTTGATCATTTCAGAGAATGACTTGCCTATGCCAGTTAAGACCCCCTCACAAAAGGGAGCTTCTTGAATGTCTATGAAGGTCATCACCATTTCAAACTCAGTCGTAGATGGAATAACTTGAGCAGCCAGACGCCTCCATCTTTGGGCATACTCCCTGAAAGACTCGTTGACTTTATTTCTTGACCTTGGTAATTTGATACCGGTCTGGAGCCATCTGAGTTTGAAAACTGTATTGACTGAAGAAAGCATGGGCTAGCTCCTCCCAGCTGTGAATTTTGGAGTTATCTAATCTGGTGTATGGGAGCTGTCGTTGATACTCCAAAATTAACCTCACTTTCACTTCACAATTTATAATAATTAGCACAGTAACAAGTAAGGATCGATTCCACAGAGAGTAATTTTGTTTTAGAATTATTCTACTATTTCAATAGAAAATAAAGATTGGGGTTTTTGAAAATTATTTTTAAACTAAGAGAACAAGAATTATTGATGAAATTAACCAAATATTTAAAAACTTCAGTTATGCAGTTCAGTTTCACCAAGTACAACAATCAATTAATCAAGTTATTATTATTTTTCCTTCAATGAAACTATTAGTCCTAGATAACAATAAGCTCTGCTATCCGAAATTCTCCTTAGATTATCATTGTATGAAACAAGCTCTCCATCAGATTTTAACTAGCATACAACCTAGAATAAGTTCTCTAGATTTAATATGATAGAAGCATTAAGAAATAGAGAATTAGGCTAATCCAAGCAACAAACACATAAGCTCAATTTGTTTAACTTGTTTTCTGATAATCTTAGTAATAAACAAAAGCTTGTCCACAATTATTATTACTAAGTTGCTACTTATGATGAAGACATTTATCAATTACACATAATACCAATCTTAATCTAGCATATGATAATGATCAAACTAATTCAATTGGCCATATTAAATCAATTAGATCAATTAGCATGCAATCAATGAAAACATATTATCAGAAAAAATTTCACACAAGAAGGAATAAATAATAATACTCAATTAATCAATTACTTGTAACAAGGATTCACCTCCCTTTAGAACTAAATAAAAAGAACTAGCGTGACATGTTCTTGAGTCTGCACTCAAATAGATGATAGTTTATTATTGAATGCATAAAACCCTGACTTTCACCCTCTATTTATAGTGCAAGACAAAGTCCTAAATCCTATGGGAAGTAGAAATCCAAATCCTAAAAGGAATTACAAATTGCACTAATTTCCATAAAGAAATAGAATTCAACTTGGAAATAAATCTTAGTCTAAAAGAAATCCTAATTATAAATGAATTGTAAAAATTAATTTTCTAGAATACAAAAATCAAATTTGAAATTTGAATAAAATTCCACAATTTGCCGTGCGGTTAAACTCCTTGCCGCCTTCGGATTATGCAATTACCAAGTGAATGATTTCCATGTGACTTGATTTACCGCATGAAAGCTGTTGAATTCCTTGTGACTTAGTTAATCCTCCTTGTTGGTTGATTTCTCAATCAAAGCAAACGTGCAAGTATACATGATCAACAAGTAATAAAGTGATAAATTAGAGTGTCGATCCCTCAGAGAATTCCAATTAATAAACTCCAACTACTAGTACTGTATCAATTCAATTTTATTTAAACAACCGAAAATTGTGATTTTTAAAACTTAAAAAACTAATTTTAATAAAGCAAGAAATTATTCTAAAAGAAAACAAAGAACAAATCAAGAATTATTTGAATGCAAATAAATGACAATTAAGACTCCAATTTCCCCAATTATGATTATTAAATCAATTATCCAATTATCCCAATTATTAAATCTACTGAATTGTTAACAGGAATTTTCAAATGCCAAAAGCCCTCTCTTAAGTGATCAATTGCCTTCTATTTAACCCAGATTAATTTTGCTATATCTCTACGCAAAACAATTGAATTAAACTCGGTACAAACCCAATTCCTTTTATGTTACATGCGACAAATAGATATTCTCATTCTATTCACAAACCTAATTATTCACTGTGCAAATAACTAAGTCACATGTCACCCTGCCCAGTTCTAACTCTAGAATTCCTCCCTCGATTCCTTCTAGAGTAACACGATAATTATTGGCCAGATAATTAATCAATAAATACAAGGCATGATGAACAATTCGCTTCAACATAAATAATTGGAATAAATTAGATAATCAATTCATTACCATAAAAGGTTCCATTGGAATCTTAATAAAAGGAATTAGTTCATGACGGAAATAAAAACCAATAATTGTTTGCAAATCATCCTTAAAAATTACAAATTGAAAATAAAGAGAAGAAGAAGAAAACTCTGTAGCCAATTCTTAGTCTTCAAGTAATCCTTGTGTAGCCTCCAATGAATGAATGAATGAGATTAGATAGATCCCTAATTTCAGCACTTAATCTCTTTTTATAGCTTTTTACAATCCAAATCCAGTTAGGCTTTAAATCACCTTCAATAATCAAGTCAGCCGAAAAGTTAACGCGCGTCCCAGTTAAAGCCAGCTGAGGCTCAGCGCCCCGGCACTGTCCTTAGTGTAATTTCCAACGCCCCGACGCTGAACTTCTCTGAAATTACCATATTGTCACTCTTTGCTCCAAATTCCCAATTCGACCCTGCAGCTCCCGAATCTGCAAAACAACTACTAAACCCAATAAACATATTCCTAAATAACTCAAAAATACAATAATTTAAACCTAAGTATATCCGATTTATGGGTATATTACCAACTCATCAAATACCCCCAAACTTAAATCGTTGCATGTCCTCAAGCAACAAACACAAAACAATGCTAACAATATGAAAACGACAACTTATGCAAATGCAACTAACTAAATGAACGTAATTTCAGCATCCAATAGCTCACGTATATCCATAGGCCTTAGAAAAATCACAAAAACATGTTAATACATCATGTGAACACAGATCAATGATATCCCAACAATCAACCAATCCAAATCTGTTATTACTGATATTGTGAGTGTGTGTTCAACAACCATGCTAACTAATGAAAGGCAAAAAGCTGAAAGATAGTAAAGTTCATAAAAAGCTTCATACAGTTCTACTCAAGAGTTCATCAAATAAACTAGATTCAACTGAAATTAAACAATCACCAAAATTTAGGGGTCAACATGAAATACTTATGCTTATTTTTTTTAGACGGGGGCATTGTGCACTTTTTCCGCTTTATTATTATTATTTTTTTCTCTCATGACTATGCATTGTCTTATTTCCTTAGGCTTTGTGCACTTTTCCCGCTTTATTATTATTATTATTATTATTATTATTATTATTATTATTATTATTATTATTATTATTATTATTATTATTTCGCTTGGAGATATTACCTACGCGTTGGCATCGATCACACTTTAGCACATAGAGATACGCATCCTTGAATAACGAAGGCCAGTAAAATCCTGATTGTAACACCTTGGCCGCCGTTCAATCACCGGAATAATGACCTCCATAGTCTGATGAGTGGCAATGACCCAATATATTGTCCATCTCTTCATGTGGCACACAGCGTCGAATCATTTGATCTGCGCAGGCTTTAAACTAGAACGGTTCTTCCCAATAGTATTGTTTCACGTCATGGAGGAATTTCTTTCGTTGTAGTGAGTTCAAATCTGGTGGTGACACCTTAGCAACCACATAGTTCACATAATCAGCATACCAAGGTAGTGTTGTGGTTACTCGGAGAAGTTGTTCGTCAAGAAATTTCTCGTTAACCAGTGCATTGTCTTGGCTCTGTACCTCTGCATTTTCCAACCGCGAAAGATGATTCGCCACTTGGTTTTCTGTACCCTTTCTATCCCGGATCTCCAAATTAAATTCTTGCAGCAGTAACACCCACCGTATTAACCTCGGTTTGGTATCCTTCTTTTCGATCAAATATTTGATTGCAGAATGATCCGTGTAGACAATGACCTTAGTCCCAACTGACCATCTGTCAACGTTTTGCTGGAGTAGTAGATTGTGTAAAAGATCTTGTCGTGACGATGTCCCAATACTGATCCCACTACATAATCGCTGGCGTCGCACATCAATTCGAATGGTAAAGACCAATCGGGCGCCATAATGATCGGACCAGATACCAACTTCTTCTTTAAAATCTCGAATGCCTCGATACATGACTGATCCATTTTGAAAGGGACATCTTTCTCCAACAGGGAACATAAAGGTTTTGAAATTTGTGAAAAATCTTTGATGAAGCGTCTATAGAAACCTGCATGCCCCAAGAAGCTCCGGACTCCCTTTACTGATAATGGAGGAGGTAATTTTTCAATAGTCTCTATCTTTGCCTTATCCACCTCTAACCTTGCTGCAGAAACCTTATGCCCTAGAATAATCCCTTCTTTCACCATAAAGTGACATTTTTCCCAATTGAGAACCAGATTAGTTTCCACTCAATGTTTCAACACTAAAATCAGAGTTTTCAGGCAAAGATCAAAGCAATCACCGAACACAGAAAAGTCGTCCATAAATACCTCCAAAATTTTCTCTACCATACCGGAGAATATTACCATCATGCACTGCTGAAAGGTTGCCGGTGCATTACATAAACCAAAAGACATACGTTGAAATGCAAACGTACCATATGGGCATGTGAATATCATTTTCTCTTGATCCTCCGGTGCTATAGCAATTTGATTATATCCAGAATAACCATCCAAGAGATAATAGAACTGATGTCCTGCTAGCCTATCCAACAACTGATCAATGAATGGCAAGGGGAAATGATCCTTACGTGTGGCTTTATTTAGCTTGCGGTAGTCCATGCATACTCTCCATCCTGTAACTGTTCGAGTTGGGATGAGCTCATTAGCTTCATTCTTCACCACTGTCATACCCCCTTTCTTTGGTACACATTGTGCAGGACTTACCCATGAACTATCTGAGATCGGGTAAATAATGCCAGCATCCAACCACTTTATAATTTCCTTTTTCACCACCTCCTTCATGATGGGGTTTAGCTTTCTATGCATCTTGATGGTTGGTTTTGCCCCCTCTTCCATTAAGATTTTAAGCATACAGAATGACGGGCTAATACCTCGAATGTCCGCTATAGTCCACCCAATTGCTGTTTTGAATTCTCGCAAGACCCGTAGCAGTTTCTCCTTTTGCGTATCAGTCAAATCTGTCGAAACAATCACTGGTAGGGTATCGTCTTTTCCCAAATACGCATAGTACAGGTGGGATGGTAATGGCTTTAAGTCCAGCACCAGTGGCTCTTCTATTAAAGGTTTGAACTTTTTACCTTCCGCTTCGGGCCTCTCTATGGTGTCGAAAGATTGAGTGCTCTTCCGAAAGACTGATGGTGTGTCTAGCCATTTGACATATTCGATATCCTCTTCACTACCATATTAGTTTGTCCCAAGAAAAATAGATTCAAGTGGGTCCTCCGAATAAGTTGTGCTGAATTTATGATTCACCCATTCCTCCATGACATCAATCCGCGTACATTTACCTTTTTCTTTTGGGTAAGACATTGACTTGAAAACGTTAAAGGTGACCTGTTGATCTTCAACTCGCATTGTCAATTCACCTTTTTGAACATCAATCAATGTTCTACCTGTTGCCAAAAATGGTCGCCCAAGAATGATCGGGATTTCACTATCCACTTCACAATCCAGAATAAAGAAATCCGCGGGAAAGATAAATTTATCCATTTTTACAAGCACATCTTCAACAATACCTCGTGGATATGTAACCGATCTATCCACTAACTGTAAATTGATATTTGTTGGGCGTGGAGCCTGAAGTACGAATTGGCTATAGACGGATAATGGCATTAGATTTATACTGGCCCCCAAATCACATAATGCTCGTCTCGAAAACTGATTTCCAATCTCACATGGTATATTAAAGCTACCTGGATCCTTGAGCTTCGGCGGTAACTTATTCTGAATGATGGCACTACATTCTTCGGTCAAAGCTACTGTTTCGAATTCACCTAATTTCCTCTTCTTCGACAAAACCTCATTCATAAACTTTGTGTAACTCGGCATCTCTTCCAAGGCTTCGGCGAAGGGGATGTTGATATGCAACTTCTTGAAGATATTAAAAAAATCGTGAGAACTTCTTATCCAACTTGGATTTCTGAAATCTCTGTGGATACGGTATGGGAGGCATTGTACTGGTTGGTTCCGAATTTTTCTGCTGTAAGGTCTCATCTTGACGCTTTTCGGTCTCCACCACTTCCTCTGTTTCAATTGTGTCTTGTCCTCCTTTTCCCTATCCATGACTGACTCTTGTAGTTCTTTTCCACTTCGTAGAGTTACCACCTTAGAATGCTCATCTCTGCCTGGGTTTTTCTCGGTGTCGCTCGGAAGTGTTCCAAGTGGTCGGTTATTCAATGCATGTGCCATTTGTCCTATTTGATTTTCCAGATTTTTGATTGATGCATTCTGACTTTGTATACTTAGCTCCATTTGATTAAATCTCTTATCACTCTCCTCACTCCTTTTTTCAGTTGCTTTAACAAATCTTTCCAAGGCTTCTTCCCAACTTGCTTTCCGCATAGGTTGTTGTGTCTGGTTTTGAAAGCCAGAATTGTTTTCTTGTCTTGGCGCTTGTTCTGCAGCTTGGTTGTTACTCCATGAAAACCCCGGATGATTTTTCCACCCCGGATTATATACATTTTGATTCGGATAAGGCTGAGTGGACCGACTATAACTCCCCACATACTGTGCTGCTTCAGCATTTATGGCACATTGATCCGTAGTATGACCCCCAGCACATATTTCACAAACCATCGCTACTTGCTGAGTGGATTGTGGACGCAATAATTACATCTGCTTAGCCATTGCAGTCATTTGCACCTGTAATGATATTATCGCATCCACATCATATTTTCCCGTTGTTTTCGGAGGATTAGTCCTTGTCATGGGCCACTGATAGTTGTTGGTGGCCATCGTTTCTAACAACTGATATGCCTCGTTTAAATTTTTAGACATAATCGCTCCTCCTACTGTTGCACCAATACTTACCTTCGTGGATGCTTGTAAACCATCACAAAATATCCCCAATTGCATCCACTGTAGAATTCCATGGTGTGGGCACTTGCGGAGCATATCCTTAAACCTTTCCCACGCCTCATACAACGATTCTGAGTCAAACTGTGCGAAGGTATGAATATCGTTCCGTAGTTTTGCTGACTTTGCTGGTGGGAAAAACTTAGCTAGAAATTTTTGAGCTAAATCGTCCCAAGTGAGGATTGAGTCCGAAGGCTGAGAGTGTAACCAACTTCGTACTTTATCTTTCAAGGTAAATGGGAACATTCTCAACCTTATAGCATCTTCTGACACGTTGTTGAATTTGAAGGTGTCACAAACTTCCAAGAAACTTAAGATATGCTCATTCGGATCATCTAATGAACTACCCCCAAACTGACATTGATTTTGAAGCATTTGAATGGGTGCTGGTTTGATCTCAAAGGTGTTAGCATTGATTGCCGGCCTCCTAATACTCGACTGAATATCCGTGACATTCGGCATGGCATAGTCCCGAAGTGATTTCTGATCGTTCCCTGCCATGTTCACTGGAATTTCTTCTTTTACCAATTTTTCTTCCTCGGGTGGTGCTGCACTAGTCGATTGCGCTTTTCGGAACTCCCTTTCGATTTCGTCTGTATAAGGAATAAGTTCCTTTCTCGCCCTTGATCTAGTGTGCATACACTTGCAAAGAATTCCTGCAAAGACAAGAAGAAAAATAAGTAACGTTTAAATTAAGACTGAATTGATTATAACTAATATGGAATTAGTATTAACAAAGGAGTTTCCCGGCAACGGCGCCAAAAACTTGTTGGTTGATTTCACAATCAAAGAAAATGTGCAAGTATACACGATCAATAAGTAATATAGTGATAAATTAAAGTATCGATCCCTCAGAGAATTCTAATTAATAAACTCCAACTACTAGTATTGTATCAATTCAATTTTATTTAAATAACCGAAAATTGTGATTCTTAAAACTAAAAAAACTAATTTTAATAAAGCAAGAAATTATTCTAAAAGAAAACAAAGAACAAATCAAAAATTATTTGAATGCAAATAAATGACAATTAAGACTCCAATTTCCCCAATTATGATTATTAAATCAATTATCCAATTATCCCAATTATTAAATCTACTGAATTATTAACAGGAATTCTCAAATGCCAAAAGCCCTCTCTCGAGTGATCAATTGCCTTCTATTTAACCCAAATTAATTTTGCTATATCTCTATGCAAAACAATTGAATTAAACTCGGTACAAACCCAATTCCTTTTATGTTACATGCGGCAAATAGATATTCTCATTCTATTCACAAACCTAATTATTCACTGTGCAAATAACTAAGTCACATGTCACCCTGCCCAGTTCTAACTCTAGAATTCCTCTCTCGATTCCTTCTAGAGTAACACGGTAATTATTGGCCAGATAATTAATCAATAAATACAAGGCATGATGAACAATTCGCTTCAACATAAATAATTGGAATAAATTAGATAATCAATTCATAACCATAAAAGGTTCCATTGGAATCTTAATAAAAGGAATTAGTTCATGACGGAAATAAAAACCAATAATTATTTGCAAATCATCCTTAAAAAATTACAAATTGAAAATAAAGAGAAGAAGAAGAAAACTTTGTAGCCAATTCTTAGTCTTCAAGTAATCCTTATGTAGCCTCCAATGAATGAATGAATAAGATTAGATAGATCCCTAATTTCAGCACTTAATCTCTTTTTATAGCTTTTTACAATCCAAATCCAGTTAGGCTTTAAATCACCTTCAATAATCAAGTCAGGCGAAAAGTCAACGCGTGTCCCAGTCAAAGCCAGCCGAGGCTCAGCGCCCCGGCGCTGTCCTTAGTGTAATTTCCAGTGCCCCGGCGCTGGACTTCTCTAAAATTACCATATTGCCACTCTTTGCTCCAAATTCCCAATTCGTCCCTGCAGCTCCCGAATCTGCAAAACAACCACTAAGCCCAATAAACATATTCCTAAATGACTCGAAAATACAACAATTTAAACCTAAGTATATCCAATTTATGGGTATATTACCCACTCATCAAATACCCCCAAACTTAAATCGTTGCATGTCCTCAAGCAATAAACACAAAACAATACTAACAATATGAAAACGACAACTCATGCAAATGCAACTAACTAAATGAACGTAATTCAAGCATCCAATAGCTCACGTATATCCATAGGCCTTAGAAAAATCACAAAAACATGCTAATACATCATGTGAACATAGATTAATGATATCCCAACAATTAACCAATCCAAATATGTTATTACTGATATTGTGAGTGTGTGTTCAACGACCATGCTAACTAATGAAAGTCAAAAAGCTGAAAGATAATAAAGTTCATAAAAAGCTTCATACAGTTCTACTCAAGAGTTCATCAAATAAACTAGATTCAACTGAAATTAAACAATCACCAAAATTTAGGGGTCAACATGAAATACTTATGCTTATTTTTTTTTAGACGGGGGCATTGTGCACTTTTTCCGCTTTATTATTATTATTATTATTTTTTCTCTCTTGACTATGCATTGTCTTTTTCCCTTAGGCTTTTCAATGCTACCTTAACGAGCTTTCGACCAACGACTCCCAAGCCATTAAGACCTTAGGGCGCTAGGTGTAGAGACAGTCCCCTCGGGCTTACTTGCTCAAGTAACAAAGGCCACAAAACTAGACAAGCACGCCACGGTGTTTTTTTTTCGCTTATATATTCCAAATATTTTTCCCCCAAACTCAAGTTTATGTATAAATTCAGTCTTCACTAGCTATTCAAATTGTCCCTTCATTTCACTAGCAATCATCCTTTAGAACTCTATTATCTAACCATTTAAACTATCATAGCCAACATGGTCATTTTTCAAAGTGCTATCCTATAATATCAGTGTCAAACAGATAAAGATTCAAATCATGTAAAGAAAATCATATCACTGACTCAACAATCCTTACTAGACTTGTTCATGCAATTCTAATTTCATCATTGGCCCCCAAATAAACGCACTATCAAACGCTGGAATTATCATGCAATCCTAAATGCAATGTTTAACTAACAATCACAATCCAAATCCACAAACTAATAATAAACTACACTTAGAAATAAAAATTAACTACCCCCGAACTCATCCAGAGCAATGTCCTCATGTGAAAAATAAGGCAAAATGAAACAGAGGACTTCCCTGACGAGCTTATTCCTCGGGTGGAGCATCATCGTCCTCGCTCATCTCTTAATCAGAAGGGGGAAATACAGGGAGAACATGAGCAGTTGGGAAATGGCTAAGTTGAACGCCCGGATGTGATTGGACGGTCAATGCATTCTGTGCAGCAAATTGGTCAACAAAGAATTTGAAAATCACGTCTTGCCGTTCCGACAAGCGCACATTCTAGGACTCCATATTGTAAAACCAACCGTCTATCTCCCGCTGGACAGCTTCGGGGACCACACCACGATGAGCTGCTGTAGATGGGCCATCAGTAGGTGGAGCCTGAGGTGGTGGGGCTTGTGTAGGTGCAACTTTGGGAATTATGAAACCCAATCCCCTAGGGTGATTTGCCCCACCTGTCCACACTTTATACCGACTGATAAACTTGTGGTCCAAAACTGGCATAGGCGTTTGAATCATCTCATCCGATTTCCATTTCACCCCAAACATGGCACATAGAACACAAATCAACGAAGGATGGGGTAAACCTCCTGTGGTTCCACCTCGAGATGCTCAGAGAATGGACTGCTGGATCACGTGACCGACATCTATTTGCAAGCCTTGGATAATTGAATATAGCAGCGCCGCTCGTTCTTTGGTGACATGGCTCACATGTGTGCATGGCATTAATTTGGCGTAAATAAAGGCATACCACGCCTTCCCATATAGATTGAGATGAGAATGGGGGAAGGTCATGCTGCCACGCTCATGCACTGTCCATATGGTTCCCGGTTGACATAGCTCTTGGATGATTTTGTAATAGTCTGAACCTTGGCTCAGAAGACCGGCATACTCGTCGTTAAGATCTTCCAAATTCAGTTGATAGCACCCATTAATATCTTCGTCGCCAATTTCCACTGTCTTTCCCCTCACAAACACTCCGTAGTGATCGTGTTCTGAAACATTAGCGTAGAATTCCTTGATAATTGCAATCACTGCTGGGTCAGGCTGTTCGATAAGGGAGAACCAGTTTCTTTCAGCAATCATCACTATTATTTCTCCATCCTTATTTTGATCGGGCCTTAGACCACGTTCGGGAACCAATGAACGAGTGGCCATGCGGTTATAGCGTTCTTGTGTTGCGGCGGAGACAAATCTGCGGCTATCAAATCTCGGCATGGCTGTGGCTGTTCCTGAACCGTCGCCACGTTGTCGCTTTGAAGCCATGTTGGAAAAATCTGCAAGGAAACGCATACATCGGAATTAAGATTGGACAAAACTCGAATATTTAAATCTAGAATCCGAGCACAACCCCCAACTTTACTTTATGTGCATGTTCAGTACATGGTTGGGGGTGTGCCACAACACCTTGACCAAATCGGATGCAGACGCACACTACGAAGACGCATATTATGGCAAATAACGACAACAATTGAGACATGCAACTTCATGGGCTATCAGTTTGAGGAATTACAAACATGTATGTGCAAGACCGATAAAACATTAGTCACATAGAAATTGGATCCAACATAATGCTCAATCCGTTCCCTCCCCCATACTACTGATAAGTCCTTAGTCCTACGGTATTGGGATGGTTCGAACGTAAGTGTAGCCAATTTCGGATATGCTTCGAAGCATGAACGTTGGGTCAGACAAAACATCAAACACGTTGTGTGTAGTTTATACTTTGCTTAGAACATTCTCAATTTGTCTAACAATTTAAATCCTTTACAGTTAATCTCTATAGTCACATACTTACGAAATTGGATAGGCAAAACCAGAAGAATGAACATCGTTAAGAAAATATGAATCAAGATGAACATCGACTTTACCAACCGCACAATTAATCAAAGCTTTCTTCCACCACGAGTCAAATATAAATCATTACATACCTTTGGAAGATGAACGAGAGAGATGACAAGATGACGGAGCACAATTGTCAAAGGAAAGCGGGATGTGCAAGAGTGACTTGAATTATACAAATTGTGTTGTGCAATTTTCAGTTACCAGGCTAGAGAGTGAGAGACGTGTGAGATATAATGAAAGGAAAGGGAATAAGTGTAACCGTTCAGCACTAAAGCCAAAGGATTCTAAATTTAAACCGCAGCGCCGGGGCGCTGAGTTTTGTACTGTGTAGAGCGCCGGGGCGCTGGTCTAATTCTATAGGTTCTGCCTTAAAGCGTCGGGGCGCTGGTATGTGCATATTGCTCAGCACCGGGGTGCTGAACTGGTGATATGGACTCTGCCTTTAAGCGCTGGGGCACTAAAATCCTCTGCTAATCGAGAGTCGGGGCGCTACTCTTGTTTCGCTTCACCATGATTCTTCTGTTTGACCTGTACGAATGAAAACTATGTGACCTTGAGGCAGCAAAATCTTATTCGAGCAAAACTAAAAGATTAAAATAAGAAAATAAAAGAATTCTCCCTTTTTCCAATATTGATCAATTTGCCTCCGAATTACTTTCAAAATCACATAGCCCATCAATTGTACCTAAAATAAAAATATAAGAACAATAAGTATATTCAAGCACAAAATAAATATAAAAGATTAAGCATTAAGGGATAAAAATATAATATATTTCATACTCATCAAATTCCCCCACACTTATCTTTTAACACGTCCTCGTGTAAACCAAAAGTTTGATTTCCATAAAAATTCTATTCAACAATTATGTCAAAAGCTTTCAAGGTACAAATCATGACTATCAACACTAACTTTGCAGAAATCTAATCAATGTCTTATCAGTCAACTCACAATTACAAACCTTACCATTTCACCAATGAATTTCATTAAATCAAATTGTAGCCATATAAGTAACTTTCCCAAAATCTCCATACTTACTCAACTTAGTTACCATGGAGCAAAAACTGTGCACATAAGTAATTTTTCGTTACTTTTTAATTTTTTCATAGAACCTTCTCTTTAGCACAGATGAATGTATTTTCATATTTTTCTTATATATTTTTTTTCTTGACATGTGTTATGTCTCCTTTTCTTAGGCTTTTCAGAGTTACCCATTAGCGAATTTTCCACCAACGACTCCCAAACCAGATGATCTTAGGGCGCTAGGTGTAGAGACACCCCTAAGGCTTACTTATTCAAGCAACAAAGGCCATAAAAGTTGACTAGTCAAGCTGCGTTTATCCATCACACTTTTCAGCGTGAATATCGATGCTTCCCGAGGCTTGGATACCCAGTTATTTCGCACAATGAACATTGAAGCATATTTTCATTTTTCATTTATTTCTTTTTTTTCTTTTGGTTTTCATTCACCATTTTCTTCACATGGTTCTGCAACAACATAAGCAAGTTAAACAGTTCTAAGTCATGAAATCAGTGCACATAGACAACTCCACAAATAACTTAGCCAAATAAACATGTTTCTCATATTTAAGTACTCTTGTATCACAAATTTAATTTAAATCAATTACTATGGATCATGGCTTAGTCATCATCATTCATTAACAAATTAAGCATCAAACAGATTTTGAATTTTAGCATCGATTTCCAATCTTTGACTTTAATCTTTTTAACACATAGCCAAATAGAATCATGAAACCAAAATTTTCAAAAGCATTAATTTGTTTTTCAACTTCCCATCAAAATTGGATTATTATTCCTAAATAAAATAAAACCTATCTCCCCCCCTCATACTCAAACCTTACATCCCCAATGTAAGAAAATTATGCATAGAAGAAAATACTACTAGCTGACATGTAATAAAAAAAAAACTAAAAAGTAAAGGGATAGAAAAATAAAATCTGAGATCTTAGGTTGCCTCCCAAGCAGCTGCCCGTGTTTAACGTCTTTGGCTTGACGTCATGCCTCTCTTCTCAACTTTCATAGATCGGATCGTCTAGCTCCAACATCTTAATATTTTCCACCTGATGCCCCTCATAGAAAGGCTTTAATCTATGTCCATTCACCTTAAGGATCTTGCTTGTGCTCGGGCTTTAAATCTTAACTACACCATGAGGAAACACATTATTGATAACAAAAGGACCAACCCATCTAGATCTCAATTTACCTGGAAACAACTTAAGCCGAGAATGATATAGCAAAACTTTTTATCCCACAATAATGGTTTTCCGCACAATATGCTTATCATGAAAAGCTTTGGTCTTTTCCTTGTAAATCTTTGAACTTTCATAGGCTTCATTCCTCAATTCTTCCAACTCTTGTAACTGCAATTTCCTATGTACTCCAGCTGCCTCCAAACTCATGTTGCATTGCTTGATTGCCCAAAAAGCCTTATGCTCCAACTCAACAGGTAAGTGACATGGTTTTCCAAAAACAATCCTGTATGGTGACATCCTAATAGGTGTTTTGTACGCAATTCTATAATTATCTAATCTCAGACTCCAATCTTTTCTGCTCAGGTTGACTACTTTCTTCAAAATAGATTTGATCTCTCGGTTAGACACCTCAGCTTAACCATTACTCTGCGGATGGTAGGATGTAGAAACCTTGTGTAGAACATTGTATTTCTTGAACAAAGCCGCTAACACCCTATTGCAAAAGTGGGTTCCGCGATCACTAATGATGGCTCGTGGTGTTCCAAACCTGACAAATATGTTAGTCCTAACAAAATTTGCAACAATTTTAGAATCGTCAGTCCTAGTGGCTTTAGCTTCCACCCATTTTGAGACATAATCAATAGCCAAAAGAATATATAAATTCCCAAAGGATGAAGGAAAAGGTCCCATAAAATTTATACCCCAAATATCAAAAATCTCAACAACTAATATAGGAGTTTGGGCCATTTGATTTCGTTGAGAAATATTCCCCGTCCTTTGGCAATTAACACATGTTTTACAAAACAGATAGGAATTTTTAAAAAGTGATGGCTAATAAAAACCACTTTCCAAAACTTTATTAGCAATTTTTTTGGGACCAAAATGTCCTCCACACGCATAAGAATGACAAAAGGAAAGAATAGATTGAAATTCATTATTAGGCACACATCGTCTAACTATATGGTCAGCACAAAATTTTCGTAAGTATGGATCATCCCAAACATAGTGTCTAGCATCACTTTTTAACTTTTCCTTTTGGGATTTGGAAAATTCTTTAGGAAAATATGCACTTACCAAATAATTCACCGTATCTGGATACCAGGGAATCTTAGTATTGATGGAAAGTAACTGCTCATCCGGGAAAGAATCATTTAATGGTAGCTCCTCCTCGTCTCTCAATAACCTACTCAAGTGACCCGCTAATAAGTTGTCTGCACCTTTCTTATCCTTGATCTCTAAGTCAAATTCTTGTAGGAGCAGAATCCATCGAATAATCCTTGGTTTAGAATCCTTCTTGGTGAGCAAATACCTGAGAGCAGCGTGGTCAGAATAAACTATAACTTTAGTACCAAGTAAATATGATCAAAATTTATCTAAAGTAAAAACCACAGATAAAAGTTCTTTTTCAGTTGTGGAATAGTTTATCTAAGCCTCATTCAAAGTCCTTGAAGCATAGTATATGGCATGAACAACTTTGTCAATCCTTTATCCCAAAATAGCCCCCACTGCATAGTTACTTGCGTCACACATGATGTCAAATGGCAGCTTTCAATTTGGCAGTTGAATGACAGGAGCAGAAGTTAATAGTTTCTTTAAAGTGTCAAAAGCCTCCTTGCATTCATCATCAAACTGAAAGTCCATATGTTTTTGTAGCAACTTACATAAGGGTAATGCAATCTTCGAGAAGTCCTTGATAAATCTTCGATAAAATCCTGCATGACCAAGAAAAGAGCGAATCTCCCGCATGCTTACGGGGTAAGGCAAAGCAGATATAACATCTATCTTAGCTTTATCAACTTCAAGACCTTTAGATGACACAACATGACCAAGTACTATTCCCTGTTCTACCATGAAATGACATTTTTCCTAATTTAAAATAAGATTAGTTTCAATGCATCTATCTAGAACACGATTTAAATTATCTAAGTATGCATCTAAAGAATCACCATGAACTGTGAAATCATCCATAAAAACCCCAATGCATTCTTATAAAAGATCCGAAAAAATACTTACCATGCATCTCTGAAAAGTACCTGGGGCATTACACAGTCCAAAAGACATACGTCGGTAGGCAAAAGTACCAAAGGGACATGTGAATGTGGTCTTCTCTTGGTCCTCGAGTGCAATCACAATCTGGTTATATCTTGAAAAACCATCTAGAAAACAATAATAGGTGTGCCCAGCTAATCTCTCTAACATTTGATCAATAAAAGGAAGAGGAAAGTGATCTTTTCTTATTACAGCATTCAATTTTCTATAATCTATACATACTCTCCACCTTGTTTGCATTCGTGTGGACACCAACTCATTATCATCGTTCTTGACAACGGTGATTCTGGATTTATTTGGGACTACCTGCACTGGACTCACCCATTGACTATCTGAGATGGGATAGATGATACCGGCATTAAGCAATTCGAGCACTTCTTTTTTCACCACCTCCATCATGGGTGTATTCAATCTCCTTTGCGCATCTCTTGTAGGCTTAGTTCCATCCTCTAAAAATATCCGATGCATGCACATGATAGGACTAATACCATTGATATCCCCTATTGTCCTTCTAAAAACTGTAACATGGTCCCTTAGGACTTTTAACAATTTTTCTTCATGCACCTTGGTTAGATTACTAGCAATAATTACAGGCAAAGTGTCATTAGTCCCAAAATATGCATATTTCAAATGAGCAGGTAATTATTTTAATTCTAGAGTTGGGGCTTGTACAACAGAAGGTAATAACTTTTAATGAGAAACAAGAAATTGAATAGAATGTACTGCTGACTTAGTTGAGAATTTTGGTAATGAATGTAATACAACTACATTCTCCTTCAATTCCTAGGTTTGTGCAATCTCTTCTTCCCTTTCCATATCCAAACTGTTGGTGATTGCAATATCCAAACTGTCCCTATGTAGTTGTTCAAAAGCTTTATGCACCAAGGAGTCTCTCACGTCGATAGTAAAAGCCTATCCCATATCACTAGGGTACCTCATGGCATCATAGATGTTAAACTGAATCTTCTCACCATAAAACTCCATAGTCAAGGTCCTATTATGCACATCGATTATGGTTCTTGCTGTTTTCAGGAAGGGTCTTCCTAAGAAGATGTGGGAAGGGTTTGGTGATGTATCATCTTCCATATCCACAATGTAAAAATTTACAGGAAATATTAGTTTGTTCACCTGCACTAAGACATCTTCAATTACCCCTCGGGGGTAGGTGTTAGTATGATCTGCCAATTGGATAATCACACCAGTATTTTTCAAAGGGCCTAGATTTAAGGAAGCATAAACAGATAAAGGTATAACATTAATTGAAGCTCCTAAATCTAGCATGGATTTTTCAAATCTGGTGTTTCCTATTTTGCATGGGTTTGTGAACATTTCTTTACATTTAAGAGGCATTTTTCTTTGAAGAACAACAGATACATTTTCTCCAACCGTGACTCTTTCATTATTTTGTAATTTTATTTTATTAGTGCATAATTCTTTTAAAAATTAAGCATATTGTGGCACTTGTTTAATTGCATCAAGGAGAGGGATGTTCACTTCTACTTTTCTAAAAGTTTCAAAAATTTCTTTTTCTTTTTCTTTTTCATCTTTCTTTGAGGTTTTAGAATTTCTGGGAGGAAAGGGAAGAGGAATATTTTTAAACTGATTAGAAGGGTTTGGTTGTTCCTTGGATTTTTCTGTTTCCTCCTTAGCTGCTTCCTCCTCAAACTCTACGGGGTCGGTGGTGTATCCAACTGTGTTCCCTTTCGTAAAATTATGGCACTTACAATCTCCCTTGGGTTGACTACTGTTTGAGATGGTAATTTTCCTGAGCCTTTGGATTCCAATATCCCCACAGTTGTAGCCAGTTATTCTACTTGGTTCCTCAAATCTTGAACCGAAGTTTTTGTCTCTTGCTGGAACTGTTGTGTCTGATTCATGAATTGTTGTGTCTATCCCATGAATGCTTTGAACATATCCTCCAATGATGTTCCAGTAGGTGTAGGGACTACTTGCTTCAGTTGATATTGAGGTTGGGCTGGTTGGAAGCCCTGCTGCCTAGGTGGAAATGCAGGTGGTGTCGCATGCTTGCTCCTATAACTTAGATTTAGATGATCCCTCCATCCTGGGTTATACGTGTTTGAGTACGGATCATACTTTTTCTGAGGTTGTGATTGATAATTTCCCATTGTATTAGCTTGTTGCACAGCCTCATCATCTTGTAATGTTGGGCATTCATCTGTATTGTGATTTGGTTATAGACATATTCCACAAACCTTTGCAATTGGCAGTTGACATGTAGCTAATTGTCTAACCATAGCAGTTAATTCAGAAATTTGTTGACCATAATCACAAGTGCTTACCTTGCTTACCCTTATTGGTGCATGATTTGTTTTAGTGCTATATTGTTGCGAGTTTGCTGCCATGTTTGCAATTAAATTCCTTGCAGCCTCTAGGGTCGTCTCAACTAGTGCTCCTTCGCTAGTTGCATCGATTATGCTTTTATCCATCGGTAACAACTCTTCGTAGAAATACTGGATCAGGTGTTGTTCATTTATTTGATGTGGTGGACAGCTGGAACAAAGCTTTTTGAATCTTTCCCAATACTCGTATAGTGTCTCCCCACTGAATTGTCTAATCCCACATATCTCCTTCCTTATGTTGGCTACTCTTGAGGCTGGGAAGTATCTCTCCAAGATCAACTGCTTCATGTCATTCCAAGACTGTATTGAACCTGAGGGTAGGTAGTACAATCAATCCTTTACCAAATCTGTTAGGGAGAATGGGAATGCTCTCAGCTTGATTTGCTCTTCAGTTATTCCATGTGGTTTCATGGTGGAACACACCACATGAAATTCCTTTAGATGTTTGTAGGGGTCCTCACCTGTAAGACCACAAAAAGTAGGCAGTAAATGGATTAGTCCCGATTTAAGTTCAAATGCAACATCTAAATTAGGATATTCAATGCACAGAGGTTGTTGATTTAAATTAGGAGTTGCCAACTCCCTGAGAGTTCTATTGATATTTTGAATCACCATGTCTTCTTCTTTATCGGATTCAATGGATGATTTGTTGGATAATAATTCCGAAGCTAATTTGAGGCTTGGTGATGATGCAGAAGCCTTGTCTATATCTGCAGAAGACTGTTGAACTTTATGTTTTTCTTTCTTTAGCCTCCTTGCAGTTTTCTCAATCTCTGGATCAAAATCTAATATAGTAGCCTGAGAAGATCGAGTCATAAAACAAGAACAAAACAAATAATAGAATAAAAATAAAACACCAAATTACTCCCCGGCAACGGCGCCAAAATTTAGGAGCTGTCGTTGATACTCCTAAATTAACATCACTTTCACTTCACAATTTATAATAATTAGCACAGTAGCAAGTAAGGATCGATCCCACTGAGAATAATTTTATTTTAGAATTATTCTACTATTTCAACAGAAAATAAAATGGGGGTTTTTGAAAATTATTTTTAAACTAAGAAAACAAGAATTATTGATGAAATTAACCAAATATGTAAAAATTTCAGTTCTGCAGTTCAGTTTCACCAAGTACAACAATCAATTAATCTAGTTATTATTATTTTTTCTTCAATGAAACTATTAGCCCTAGATAACAATAAGCTCTGCTATCCAAAATTCTCCTTAGATTATCACTGTATGAAACAAGCTCTCCATCAGATTCTAACTAGCATACAACCTAGAATAAGTTATCTACATTTAATATGATAGAAACATTAAAAAATAGATAATTCGGTTAATCCAAGCAACAAACACATAAGCTCAATTTGTTTAACTTATTTTCTGATAATCTTAGCAATAAACAAAAGCTTGTCCACAATTATTATTACTAAGTTGCTACTTATGATGAAGACAGATATCAATTACACATAATACCAATCTTAATCTAGCATATGATAATGATCAAACTAATTCAATTGACCATATTAAATCAATTAGCATGCAATCAATGAAAACACATTATCAGAAGAAATTTCACACAAGAAGGAATAAATAATAATACTCAATTAATCAATTACTTGTAACAAGGATTCACCTCCCTTTAGAACTAAATAAAAAGAACTAGCCTGTCATGCTTTTGAGTCTGCACTCCAATGGATGATAGTTGATTATTGAATGCATAAAACCATGACTCTCACCCTCTATTTATAATGCTTGACAAAGTCCTAAATCTTATGAGAAGTAGAAATCCAAATCCTAAAAGGAATTACAAATTACACTAATTTCCATAAAGATATAGAATTCAACTTGGAAATAAATCTTAGTCTAAAAGAAATCCTAATTACAATAGAATTGTAAAACTAATTTTCTAGAATTCAAAAATCAGATTTGACATTCGAATTAAATTCCACAATTTGCCGTGTGGTTAAACTCCTTGCCGCCTTCGGATTCTGCAATTACCAAGTGAATGATTTTTATGTGACTTGATTTACAGCATGAAAGCTATTGAATTCCTTGTGACTTAGTGAATCCTCCTTCAATTAGAATCCATGAATTTGTGAATATGATACCCACGTGGATAATTATGAAGAATTGCAAGTTTGTTGCATGAAACCAAAATCAAACCGTATCCCCCACATGTACGTAATGTAACAATGTAATATAGCTGCATGTTTTCTTTTCTTTTTTTGAATATGTGATATATCTCCCACATTGGCCCACGTGACTTTTAATGGCTCTTAATTAAATGGCCTAATTGGGTTAACCCAATAGTACTGGAATTGTTCTCCCTTCTTCCAATAATGATCAATTTGCCTCTGAATTACTTTCAAAATCACATAACCCATCAATTGTACCTAAAATAAAAATATAAGAACAATGAGTATATTCAAGCATAAAATAAATATAAAAGATTAAGCATTAAGGGATAAAAATATAATATATTTCATACTCATCAGTGTACCATACTCTGGCTTCTCCAGTTGGACTTTTTTAAAATATCTGCATTCTGAGCTTTTCATTCTCGGCATATAATCTGACCTCTCCAATGAATACCTTTAAGTGAGTATAAGGATCTCCCAATCCATCATATTTCTCAAAATTTGGAGTCTTGATTTTTCCCGGATAATAAACCCCGGGGAAGATACAAAGGTCTGAATATGAAACACTCCCGTTTGCTCCAATCCCTTTAATGGACCGAATGGTCTCTTCTATTTGTAGAACTTTCATCCTAATATCACCGGTGTCTTGATCTTCTTTAAGAGGGGAGCTTTCAGGAGTTTTGTTGGTCTTATCAGACTGTGACTCAGGCACTGGAACTTATTTGTCTAGACCATGGGTTCCTCTATGTGCAGAGGATTCTGTGTGGAGGGGTAATTGTGGACCCTGAGTTGACTTGTGTAGTTCTTTGAGCAGAACAACCAACACTATAATTTGATTGCTTAATCCTTCGAACTCCTCGAGAGATGATAAGTAGGTTTTATACCTACTTATTGGATATCAATTCACGAGAACTATGCCCATCTCAAGCACATTTTAGTATGCTTTTAGTTACATTTCATGATATTTTGCATTTCATGTACTGAGAACTCCTTTGGTGCAAAAGTGCAGGAAATGGCATGAGCTCGACATTGGTTGATGGCATGTGATCAATGAAAGCACAACATGAGGATCGAGTGAACAAAAGAGCTAAGCAGTGGTGAACAAAAGAGCAAAAGTTGCATGTTAAAGCATCAGTATCAGCATGACACAGAAGCAGCAGCAGAACTTGAGAATTCAAACTGCAGAAGCCGCGCGGCCGCGCGGCTATACAGGTTTCAACACGCGCGCCCGCGCAAGCAATCAGACAGAGCCTACTTTACACAGGCGCGCCCGCGCGATGATTACGAAAGGACAGCACGCGGCCGCGCGCGACGTTGACTGAAGCTGCTGACTTTATTTTAATTTCCGTAACTGAGAGGGGAGTTGAATTAGGGTTGATATATTAAATGTATTTTCATTATGTAGAGGATATTCCACCCCTTCGGGGATCACGTAGATAATATTACTTTCTCTCTTTACTTTTAATTGGAGATTAGTGTAGGTACTTTCTAGATTAGATTAGATCCGAAGACTTGAAGCAATTGGAAAGCATCAGAGATTCCATCTTGGATCAGGAGAACAGATTTGCACTCCAATTCTCTACTCTTATTTTCTCTTTGATTCATAATTGTATCTTACGATGTTTATTCTATATTTGGATGATAGATTTGATTCAACTATGATTTAAGTTCTATTCTGAGATTACAATGGATTCTATGGATTAGTTATTTCTGATATATTGCATTGTTAGCCATATTAATTGCTATGGGATTGTCTAATTAGATTCATGCTATTTGCTTAGTTGATTGGCCATCAATTACTATGATAACCCATATGGATTCGAGAGACGGAGTATGAGTTTAGATATGATCTTATTAGCGTGTGATTGTATGTTCTACATTGTGATGGGATGTATGATTTGTGCTTAGGATAGACATATACCGAAGCACCACTCGTAGTTAATTGAGAACTTAGGCTTAAACCCAATTTATTTATAAATCACATAAACATATAGTGGTTTAGGTAATGTGGGTATTCATGTGTATTCTATTAATTGTGGATTATATGTGATATGAGTATGGTACATTGAGAGATGGCTATATTTCACTTTCGTGTTCTCGACTAACAATCCGGTATAATTAATTTAGCTTAACATGCAGTGTATGGATTTAAATGAGTCAATAGATGAAATTGTGATCTCAAGTCTTCATTATCTAGTCTCACTCTAGGAATAGTTAGGCTTATTTAATTTAATAGTTTAAATATAAAATATACTATCATTCGTTTAAATAAGACTGAACTGGTTACGGGTTAATGCTTGGTGAACTTTTTTAGTTAATTCTCCGTGAGAACGATACTTTACTTACTCTTTATTACTTGTTGACCGTGTATACTTGCACGCATATATTGATCGGTAAAATGACCAACAAAAGACAGGAGTAAGATTAGACTGGCCAGATGTAGCCATACTTAGCAGTAAGCTTAGTGCCTTTTTGGACTTTGAACGGGTAATTGGACCAATTGCTTCCCTACAAAAAGACTTATGTAGTTTAGTCTTAGGGAAATATGGAAATGTTATATGCTATGAAATGTGTCCATTTTTAGGAGTATTATCCTACAAAAACGGATGTCAGTTGTTTTGATGACAGGATAGCATGACAAGTTTTGATATAAAAATGGAATGCATGTTCACATAATCCTTTATATTTTCCATTACATTGAGATTGACATAGAAATAAAATTACAAGTAATTGAAATGGGAAGGTATGAAGAGACTTCCCTTCACGTTTGGTTTATCAAGGCTGACCTATCTTAGGCTACTCTCGAGGCTTTTTGGCATGAAGGTTCCCAGATCATCGCAATTTACTTGACAGGAAGTTAATCTGGTCTTTTAACTGGAGCGAATATGGGTGGTGCCTTTCTTGAGCCTCGTTGGAATTAGTCTCCCTACGAGTCTAGTAATCAAACACCGACAGGATAGCCTCCTCATGGAGGGACCACGCAACATACATTCACATACATCGCGTCTCACTGTATGGAATTGATGACATGCGTGAAGCACTAATATCACATGTAGATATAGTGCGAAGCACTAAGTGCTATAAGTAAATGCATTAGTACACATTTATTCAAATGTAAATGCAACATCCACACACAAGTAGATAAAAGTTTTAAAAAGTTTTTGAATAGCGGCTTAAGCCCTCTTACTGGATGTCCCCAACAAAGTCACCACCTGTCGACGTCGGGATTTTTATGAAATATATATCTGCATTTAGAGCTTTTCATTCTCAGCATATAATCTGAGCTCTCCAATGAATACCTTTAAGTGAGTATAAGGATCTCCCAATCCATCATATTTCTCAAAATTGGGAGTCTTGATTTTTTCCGGATAATAAACCCTAGGGAAGATACAAAGGTCTGAATATGAAACACTCCCGTTTGCTCCAATCCCTTCGATGGACCGAATGGTCTCTTCCATTTGTAGAACTTTCTTCCTAATATCACTGGTGTATTGATCTTTTTTAAGAGGGGAGATTTCAGGAGTTTTGTTGGTCTTATCAGACTGTGACTCAGGCACTGGAACTTATTTGTCTAGACCATGGGTTCCTCCATGTGCAGAGGATTCTGTGTGGAGGGGTAATTGTGGACCTTGAGTTGACTTGTGTAGTTCTTTAAGTAAAACAACCACCACTATAATTTGATTGCTTAATCCTTCGAACTCCTCTCGAGAGATGATAAGTAGGTTTTATACCTACTTATTGGATATCAATTCACGAGAACTAGCATGTTTTTAGTTACATTTCATAATATTTTGCATTGCATGTACTGAGAACTCCTTTGGTGCAAAAGTGCAGGAAATGGCATGAGCTCGGCATTGGTAGATGGCATGTGATCAATGAAGGCACAACATGAGGATCGAGTGAACAAAAGAGCTAAGCATTGGTGAACAAAAGGGTAAAAGTTGCATGTTAAAGCATCAGTAGCAGCATGACATAGAAGTAGAAACAGCAGCAGAACCTGAGAATTCAAACTGCAGAAGCCGCGCGGCCGCGCGGCTATACAGGTTTTGACACACGTGCCCACGCAAGCAACTGGACAGAGCCTACTTTACACACGCCCACCCACGTAATGATTACGAAGGGACAACGAGTGGCCGCGTGCGACGTTGACTGAAGCTGCTGACTTTATTTTAATTTGCATAACTAAAAGGGGAGTTGAATTAGGGTTGATATATTAGACGTATTTTCATTATGTAGAGGATATTCCACCCCTTGGGGGATCACGTAGATAATATTTCTTTCTCTCTTTACTTTTAATAGGAGATTAGTGTAGGTACTTTCTAGATTGGATTAGATCCGAAGACTTGAAGCAATTGGAAAGCATCAGAGATTCCATCTTGGATCAAGAGAATAGATTTCCACTCCAATTCTCTACTCTTATTTTCTCTTTGGTTCATAATTTTATCTTACGATGTTTATTCTATATGTGGATGATAGATTTGATTCAAGTATGATTTAAATTCTATTATGAGATTACAATGGATTCTATGGATTAGTTATTTCTGATATATTGTATTGTTAGCCATATTAATTACTATGGGATTGTCTAATTAGATTCATGCTATTTGCTTAGTTGATTGGCCATCAATTACTGTGATAACCCATATGGACTCGAGAGACGGAGTATGGGTTTAGATCTAATCTTATTAGCTTGTGATTGTATGTTCTACATTGTGATGGGATGTCTGATTTGTGCTTAGAATAGACATATACCGAAGCACCACTCATAGTTGATTGAGAACATGGGCTTAAACCCTATTTATTTATAAATCACGTAGACATATAGTGGTTTAGGTAATGTGGGTATTCATGTGTATTCTATCAGTTGTGGATTATATGTGATATGAGTATTGTACATCGAGAGATGGCTATATTTCACTTTCGTGTTCTCGACTAACAATCCAGTATAATTAATTTAACTTAACATGCAGTATATGGATTTAAATGAGTTAATAGATAAAATTGTGATCTCAGGTCTTCATTATCTAGTCTCACTCTAGGAATAGTTAGGTTTATTTAATTTAATAGTTTATATATAAAATATAATATCATTCATTTAAATAAGATTGAACTGGCTACGGGTTAATTCTTGGTAAACTTTATTAGTTAATTCTCCGTGGGAACGATACTTTACTTACTCTTTATTACTTGTTGACCATGTATACTTGCACACATATATTGATCGGTAAAATGACCAACAAGTTTTTAGCACCGTTGCCGGGGAATTATCTTAATAAATTTTTGCCAACATTAATTTCAATCAAATTGGTCTTAATTTAAACATTTTTATTTTGTTTTAATTATCTTCCTATTTTTTTTCTCTTTTCAGGTACCATGGGTGACTTTGCTTATCAAAGGCCTTATACAAATATGACTCAACCAAGGAACATAAGCACTGTGGGACTCAATGTATTTTCTACATTGTCAGCACAAATTGCAACACTTTCGGAGAGGTTGGATGTTCTTGCAGCCCAACGCACTCGAGAGATAGCAGTTACATGTGAATATTATGCTGGCGAGCATCCGAGTTATCAGTGCAATATCAGTGTTGGACAAGTACAGTTTGGGGGTGATTACCTCAACAAATATGTTTATCCCAGTTATCATCAAGGTTGGGGGTATCACCCAGATTATGAATGGAATTGTAACTATCAAGACCAAGACATCTTTCCAAGTCCAACATATCCATCGGATTTCTCATATCCACCTCCAATGCAACAAGAAGAAAATTCAAGGTTGAAGGAATTCATGTCAAAAAGCATGGCAGACCGTGGAGAGATGATGATGAGTCAGGAGTTATCAAGCCAAAATCTTAACAGACAGATGGAACAACTCATTAACTCCGCAATGAATGGTCTACAATACATGGATTTTGAAACTGAACAAGATAATTCAAGATTGGAGGATTTGTGGTTCAAATTTGTAGCATCAACTGAGGAGAAGATGATTGAGCAAGAAAGGTCAATTCAAAATCTTCAGAATCAGATGGATCAAATGTTCGAAGCCTTGAACAATCGCCCTTCAAACAATTGGTTCTATGACATGGACGATGAAACTGATGGAGAGCCAGAAGTGTACATGCCACTGAATGAACTTAAAGGAGTGGACATTGAGGAGACAACTGAGGGTATGGAAAATTAAGAACATGAGCTGACTTGTATAATACCCCAAGTGCCTTCTTAGTTAGAGTTGAAAAATTTAATAAATTTTGCACACCCATGTCCCCTTGGTAGTCACATCCAAAGCAAGAATTTCTACGATTATGAAGTCTTTTACAAACCATTGTGGCCTGAGGAAGAGATAATAGAAGAAGAAAATCTTGTTGTATCTTTCATGCCTCAATATAAAAATCTATTCACAGATACAATGGGAGAAGCACCTGGCGATGCAATGGAACTGGGGATAACATGTACAGGAAATATGCTAGGTGGCTTCAATCTGAAGACTATCATGATGGGGAACCTACCAAAGCATATAGCAGTTCTAATGGATGGAGGGTTCTTAGCTTATCGTAGAGGAATTGGATAGTGTTGTCAAGAAAAGAGTCCAGCTAACGGACTATAAACCGAGAGCTTGATGGGAGGCAACCCATTACTTCTTTCTCTACTTTTTATTTATTCAGTTTTAGTTGTTTTTGTTGGTTCATTTTCACTCTCAGTTATTATAGTTTGACTAACTTTGCATGAATATCTTAGTGGCTTAATTTGAATATGAGTATGTCTATGGATAGCATCGAAATTATGGTATTACGTTAGACATTCATGCTTACTCAGTAATTCATGCCTTGACAGTGTTTATTGATGTCTATGTAGGTATCTTGGGTTGAATTCATCACTAATTTGAAGTAGTGGAGATGAAAGTTGGCAGTGCAGGAAACAGGGTCGCGCGGCCGCGCCATGATTGCAGTACAAAACCACGTGCCAGCGCTACATGCCTGCCAGGCCAAACATCTCAGTCGCTCGCCCGCGCCACATGTACATTGAAGACTCGCGCGCCTGCGCGCGACACCGGAAGTGGAATTTTTTTATTTTTTTTAAGTTCAATGCTTGAGTAGCCATAATTCGGGACGGCCGTGCCATATCCACCACTGGATTCACCACCCGACGAGGGTGGTGCAGCTGAGCATTAGGGGAGTTTTCTCTAACCCTATACCTTCATTCATTGGAGCAATGAATATTATAAGTTTAGGGATATTGGGGTAGTATGGTAGTTGCATATAGTATTTGCATGTTTAGTTTAGAGCATGTAGTGTAATTTCATCATGTAGAGTAATTTCATGTTACATATAGTTAATTGCATGTCAGTAGTTATTAGTTTAATTTTGTAGCAAATTTTTTTTTCTTCTTTTTGTTTGCTTAATATCTGTTTAGTTGCATAACATTGCATAATCCCAGGTTTTTAGTTAGTTGAATTCTAATTTGGCCAATGATGACATAAAACATTGATAGATTTTTGAATTTAGTGGATGACATGAGCTTAGTTATAATGTTATACATGATTTAATCCATGCTTGTTATTTAGATGGTATCGGTTAGCACATAGGTGTTCATATTTGCTTATTGGTTAAGATTAGCTTGTTTGTCTGCTGAGAGGAAAACGTTGTTTTAAAGACAGAATTGTGTAGGAAGTGAGTAATGACTATTGAAACACTGAAACTCAAGATTTGGGAACGCATGGGCATACTTGCTATTAAAAAAAAGAAAAGAAAAAGAGAAAAATATGAAAAATTACCATGGCTAGTCTTGTTTCGGGGTCTTTGATACTTGAGCAAGTACGCCCGAGGGGATTGTCTTTACACCTAGCGCCCTAAGGTCTTTTATGGTCTAGGAGTCATTGGTTGAAAGCTCGCTAAGGGGGAGCACTGTTAGCCTAATGGAATGGGACATTACACAGTCATGGGAAAAAGAAAAGAAATCAATAAACACCGCGGAAAAGTGTAAAAATTGTCCTTGTGAGTAAAAATAAAGCAGAATAAACCCTTTGCTGGACTTTAGCTTGTACTGATGTGTTGGAGTAGTTTTTGTTTCATTTTTATGCATAGTCTTGATTTGAACCTCAGTTTTCTTTCTTAAGCAGTATAGCATGTGAAATCTTCGCCTTTGTCAAGTTTATCGGTGAACACAACACACACACACACACACACACAACATCTCTATAGCAGGTTAAGATTGTCTGATTGCATGTCATTATGCCTTTAGCTTAGTTTGATGCAATGTTCTTGGATATTGATATTTCATTGAGACATATCTTATTTGAATTCTTAACATGGCTGGGAATCTGGGGATTCATTGTCATAGTAGCGTAGCGTGCATAGCATGGAGATTGCATTATGTTGCATTGCTTGAGGGCAAGCAATAGTTCAAGTTTGGGGGTATTTGATAAGTAGGTTTTATACCTACTTATTGGATATCAATTAACGAGAACTATGCCCATCTCAAGCACATTTTAGTATGTTTTTAGTTACATTTCATGATATTTTGCATTGCATGTACTGGGAACTCCTTTGGTGCAAAAGTGCAGTAAATGGCATGAGCTCGGCATTGGTAGATGGCATGTGATCAATGAAGGCACAACATGAGGATTGAGTGAACAAAAGAGCTAAGCATTGTTGAACAAAAGAGCAAAAGTTGTATGTTAAAGCATCATTTGCAGTATGACACAGAAGCAGAAGCAACAGCAGAACCTGAGAATTCAAACTGCAGAAGCCGCGCGGCCGCGCGGCTATACAGGTTTCAACACGCGAGCTCGCGCAAGCAACCGGACAGAGCCTACTTTACACACGCGGCCGCGCGCGACGTTGACTGAAGCTGTTGACTTTATTTTAATTTGCGTAACTGGTAGGGGAGTTGAATCAGGGTTGATATATTAGACGTATTTTCATTCTGTAGAGGATATTCCACCCCTTCGGGATCACGTAGATAATATTACTTTCTCTCTTTACTTTCAATAGGAGATTAGTGTACGTACTTTTTAGATTAGATTAGATCCGAAGACTTGAAGTAACTGGAAAGCATCAGAGATTCCATCTTGGATCAGGAGAACAGATTTGCACTCCAATTCTCTACTCTTATTTTCTCTATGATTCATAATTGTATCTTACGATGTTTATTCTATATTTGGATGATAGATTTGATTCAACTATGATTTAAATTCTATTCTGAGATTACAATGGATTCTATAGATTACTTATTTCTGATATATTGCATTGTTAGCCATATTAATTGCTATGGGATTGTCTAATTAGATTCATGCTATTTGCTTAGTTGATTGGCCATCAATTACTGTAATAACCCATATGGACCCGAGAGACGGAGTATGTGTTTAGATCTGATCTTATTAGCTTGTGATTGTATGCTCTACATTGTGATGGGATGTATGATTTGTGCTTAGGATAGACATATACCAAAGCAGCACTCGTAGTTAATTGAGAACTTGGGCTTAAATCCTATTTATTTATAAATCACATAGACATATACTGGTTTAGGTAATGTGGGTATTCATGTGTATTCTATCAATTGTGGATTATATGTGATATGAGTATGGTACATCGAGAGATGGCTATATTTCACTTTCATGTTCTCGACTAACAATCCGGTATAATTAATTTAGCTTAACATGCAGTGTATGGATTTAAATGAGTACATAGATGAAATTGTGATCTCAGGTCTTCATTATCTAGTCTCACTCTAGGAATAGTTAGGTTTATTTAATTTAATAGTTTAAATATAAAATATAATATCATTTGTTTAAATAAGACTGAACTGGTTACGCGTTAATGCTTGGTGAACTTTATTAGCTAATTCTCTATGGGAACGATACTTTGCTTACTCTTTATTACTTGTTGACCGAGTATACTTGCATGCATATATTGATCGGTAAAATGACCAACAAGTTTTTGGCGCCGTTGCCGGGGAATTATCGTAATAAATTTTTGACAACATTAATTTCAATCAAATTGGTCTTAATTTAAACAATTTTATTTTGTTTTAATTATCTTCCTATTGTTTTTTCTCTTTTCAGGTACCATGGGCGACTTTGCTTATCAATGACCTTATGCAAATATGACTCAACCAAGGAACATAAGCACTGAGGGACTCAATGTATTTTCTACATTGTCAGCACAAATTGTAACACTTTCGGTGAGGTTGGATGTTCTTGCAGCCCAACGCACTCGAGAGATAGCAGTTACATTTGAATATTGTGCTGGCGAGCATCCGAGTTATCAGTGCAACATCAGTGTTGAACAAGTACAGTTTGGGGGTGATTACCTCAACAAATATGTTTATCCTAGTTATTATCAAGGTTGAGGGTATCACCCAGATTATGAATGGAATTGTAACTATCAAGACCAAGACTGCGTTCCAAGTCCAACATATCCATCGAAATTCTCATATCCACCTCCAATGCAACAAGAAGAAAATTCAAGGTTGAAGGAATTCATGTCAAAAAGCATGGCAGACCATGGAGAGATGATGATGAGTCAGGAATTATCAAGCCAAGATCTTAACAGACAGATGGAACAACTCATTAACTCCGCAATGAATGGTCCACAATATATGGATTTTGAAACTGAACAAGATAACTCAATATTGGAGGATTTATGGTTCAAATTTGTAGCATCAACTGAGGAGAAGATGATTGAGCAAGAAAGGTCAATTCAAAATCTTAAGAATCAGATGGATTAAATGTTTGAAGCCTTGAACAATCGCCCTCCAAACAATTGGTGCTATGACATGGACGATGAAACTGATAGAGAGCCAGAAGTGTACATGCCATGAAATGGACTTAAAGGAGTGGACATTAAGGAGACAACTGAGGGTATGGAAAATGAAGAACATGAGCTGACTTGTATAATACCCCAAGTGCCTTCTCAGTTAGAGTTGAAAAATTCAGTGAATTTTGCACACCCATGTCCCCTTGGTAGTCACATCCAAAGTAAGAATTTCTACGATTATAAGGTCTCTTACAAACCATTGTGGGCTGAGGAAGAGATAATAGAAAAAGAAAATCCCATTGATCTTTCATGCCTCAATATAAAAATCTATTCACAGATACAACGGGAGAAGCACCTGGCGATGCAATGGAACTAGGGACATCATGTACAAGAAATATGTTAGGTGGCTTCAATCTAAAGACTATCATGATGGGGAACCTACCAAAGCACATAATAGTTCTAATGGATGGAGGGTTCTTAGCTTATCGTAGAGGAATTGGATAGTGTTGTCAAGAAAAGAGTCCAGCTAACGGACTATAAACCGAGCGCTTGATGGGAGGCAACCCATTACTTCTATCTCTACTTTTTATTTATTTAGTTTTAGTTGTTTTTGTTGGTTCATTTTCACTCTCAGTTATGATAGTTTGACTAGCTTTGTATGAATATTTTAGTGGCTGAATTTGGATATGAGTATGTCTGTGCATAGCATCGAAATTATGGTATTATGTTAGACATTCATGCTTACTCAGTAATTCATGCCTTGACAGTGTTTATTGATGTCTATGTAGGTATCTTGGGCTGAATTCATCACTAATTTGAAGTAGTGGAAATGAAAGTTGGCAGTGCAGGAAACAGGGTCACGCGGCCGCGCCATGATTGCAGTACAAAACCATGCGCCCACGCTGCATGCCTGCCAGGCCAAACATCTCAGTCGCGCGCCTGCGCCACATGTACATTGAAGATTCGCGCGCTCGCGCGCGGCACCGGAAGTGGAATTTTTTTATTTTTTTAAGTTCAACGCTTGAGTGGCCATAATTTGGGACGGCCGTGCCATATCCACCACTGGATTCACCACCCGACGAAGGTGGTGCAGCTGAGCATTAGGGGAGTTTTCTCTAACCCTATACCTTCATTCATTGGAGCAATGAATATTATAAGTTTGGGGTATTGGGGTAGTAGGGCAGTTGCATATAGTATTTACATGTTTAGTTTAGAGCATGTAGTGTAATTGCATCATATAGAGTAATTTCATGTTACATATAGTTAATTGCATGTTAGTAGTTATTAGTTTAATTTTGTAGTAAATTTTTTTCTTCTTCTTTTTGTTTGCTTAATATCTGTTTAGTTGCATAACATTGCATAATCCCAGGTTTTTAGTTAGTTGAATTCTAATTTGGCCAATGATGATATAGAACATTGATAGATTATTAAATTTAGTGGATGACATAAGCTTAGTTATAATGTTATACATGATTTAATCCATGCTTGTTATTTAGATGGTATCGGTTAGCACATAGGTGTTCATATTTGCTTGTTGGTTAAGATTAGCTTGTTTCTCTACTGAGAGGAAAACGTTGTTTTAAAGACAGAATTGTATAGGAAGTGAGTAATGACTATGAAAACACTGAAACTCAAGCTTTGGGAACGCATGGGTATACTTGCTATTAAGAAAAAAGAAAAGAAAAAGAGAAAAATATGAAAAATTACCATGGCTAGTCTTGTTTCGGGGTCTTTGTTACTTGAGCAAGTACGCCCGAGGGGATTGTCTTTACACCTAGCGCCCTAAGGTCTTTTATGGTCTGCGAGTCATTGGTTGAAAGCTTGCTAAGGGGGAGCACTGTTAGCCTAATGGAATGGGACATTACACAGTCATGGGAAAAAGAAAAGAAATCAATAAACACCGCGGAAAAGTGCGAAAATCGTCCTCGTGAGTAAAAATAAAGCAGAATAAACCCTTTGCTAAACTTTAGCTTGTACTGATGTGTTGGAGTAGTTGTTGTTTTATTTTTATGCATAGTCTTGATTTGAACCTCAGTTTTCTTTCTTAAGCAGCATAGCATGTGAAATCTTCACCTTTGTCAAGCTTATCGGTGAACACAACCCACACACACACAACATCTCTATAGCAGGTTGAGATTTTCTGATTGTATGTCATTATGCCTTTAGCTTAGTTTGATGCTTTGTTCTTGGATCTTGATATTTCTCTGAGGCATATCTTATTGGAATTCTTAACATGGCTGGGAATCTGGGGATTCATTGTCATAGTAGCGTAGCGTGCATAGCATGGAGATTGCATTATGTTGCATTGCTTGAGGGCAAGCAATAGTTCAAGTTTGGGGGTATTTGATAAGTAGGTTTTATACCTACTTATTGGATATCAATTCACGAGAACTATTCCCATCTCAAGCGTATTTTAGTATGTTTTTAGTTACATTTCATGATATTTTGCATTGCATGTACTGAGAACTCCTTTGGTGCAAAAGTGTAGGAAATGGCATGAGCTCGGCATTGGTAGATGGCATGTGATCAATGAAGGCAGAACATGAGGATCGAGTGAACAAAAGAGCTAAGCACTGGAGAACAAAAGAGCAGAAGTTGCATGTTAAAGCATCAATAACAGCATGACATAGAAGTAGAAGCAACAGCAGAACCTGAGAATTCAAACTGCAGAAGCCGCGCGGCTATACATGTTTCAACACGCGAGCCCGCGCAAGCAACCGGATAGAGCCTACTTTACACACGCGCGCCCGCGCGATGATTACGAAGGGACAACGCGTGGCCGCGCGCGACGTTGACTGAAGCTGCTGACTTTATTTTAATTTGCGTAACTGAGATTCCCTCTTGGATCAGGGGAACAGATTTGCACTCCAATTCTCTACTTTTATTTTCTCTTTGATTCATAATTGTATCTTACGATGTTTATTCTATATGTGGATGATAGATTTGATTCAACTATGATTTAAATTCTATTCTGAGATTACAATGGATTCTATGGATTAGTTATTTCTGATATATTGCATTGTTGGCCATATTAATTGCTATGGGATTGTCCAATTAGATTCATGTTATTTAGTTAGTTCATTGGCCATCAATTAGTATGATAACCCATATGGACTCGACAAACGGAGTATGGGTTTAAATCTGATCTTATTAGCTTGTGATTGTATGTTCTACATTGTGATGGGATGTATGATTTGTTCTTAGGGTAGACATATACCGAAGCACCACTCGTAGTTAATTGAGAACTTGGGCTTAAACCATATTTATTTATAAATCACATAGACATATAGTGGTTTAGGTAATGTGGGTATTCATGTGTATTCAATCAATTTTGGATTATATGTGATATGAGTATGGTAGATCGAGAGATGGCTATATTTCACTTTCGTGTTCTCGACTAACAATCCGGTATAATTAATTTAGCTTAACATTCAGTGTATGGATTTAAATGAGTCAATAGATGAAATTGTGATCTCAAGTCTTCATTATCTAGTCTCACTATAGGAATAGTTAGGTTTATTTAATTTAATAGTTTAAATATAAAATATAATATCATTTGTTTAAATAAGATTGAACTGGTTACGGGTTAATGCTTGGTGAACTTTATTAGTTAATTCTTCGTGGGAATGATACTTTACTTACTCTTTATTAATTGTTGACCGTGTATACTTGCACACATATATTGATCGGTAAAATGACCAACAAGAGACAGGAGTAAGATTAGACTGGCCAGATGTAGCCATACTTAGCATTAGGCTTAACTTTGAACGGGTAATTGGACCAATTGCTTCCCTACAAAAAGACTTATGTAGTTTAGTCTTAGGGAAATGTGGAAATGTTACATGCTATAAAATGTGTCCATTTTTAGGAGTATTATCCTACAAAAACGGATGTCAGTTGTTTTGATGACAGGATATCATGACAAGTTTTGATATGAAAAGGGAATGCATGTTCACATAATCCTTTATATTTTCCATTACATTGAGATTGACATGGAAATAAAATTACAAGTAATTGAAATGGGAAGGTATGAAGAGACTTCCCTCCACGTTTGGTTTATCAAGGCTGACCTATCTTAGGCTACTCTAGAGGCTTTTTGGCATGAAGGTTCCCAGATCATCGCAATTTACTCGACAGGAAGTTAATCTGGTCTTTCAACTGGAGCGAATATGGGTGGTGCCTTTCCTGAGCCTCGTTGGAATTAGTCTCCCTACGAGTCTAGTAATCAAACACCAACAGGATAGCTTCCTTATAGAGGGACCACACAACATACATTCATATGCATCACGTCTCACTATATAGAAATGATGACATGTGTGAAGCACTAATATCACAGGCAGATATAGTGCATAGCACTAAGTGCTATAAGTAAATGCATTAGTACACATTCATTCAAATGTAAATGCAACATCCACACACAAGTAGATAAAAGTTTTGAAAAGTTTTTGAATAGTGGCTTAAGCTCTCTTACTGGATATCCCCAGCAGAGTCGCCACCTGTCGACATCGGGATTTTTATTTGTCCCTTTCTGTTCTTATCTTTTGGTGTTCTCATGTTAGGTGAGATTTGTTTGAAAAAATAAGTTTGAAAAGGTCTGACATGTATATGTCGACGATTTGACTGTAAGAGTCACCAGTTGATATTTTTAAATGGTTGCACCAACTCAACCGAGAAAAGGTTTGTACAAAGACCTAGTGATGTGACGCTGTCTAACTGGTCTATGAAACCGAGATTCATTAGGGTCCAGGGGCTTGATTAAGCGGAGGGAATGTGTTAGGCTCCCCCCGACTTTCGTGGTGACACGATTCCCGCCACTTTTCAATTTAAACTTTTATTTGAATGTGTGTGTGTGTGTGTGTGTAAGTCAATGTACAATTATCTGGAAGTAGTGCTATGCCTCGTTTGCACCTATATATAAATTGTTTGAATTTTGTATAAAAGTTACAATTTTAACGAGATATGGCAATGATGTTTTGTAAAATAGGTTTTTCAAACCCTTGTGCTCAATAGTAATTGAGGCCTTTGATACTTGTATTTTATCATGTGTTCGACTTGATTGCTTTTATTATTTTCGAGATGCGAAGAATCCTCGAGAAAATAAGGTACATAGCAGCGCCTAACTCCTTGTGGGCATGAGAGCCATCTAAAAAAATGCAGACACCGTGAATAATTTACAAGCTGACTGCAGCTGAAAATGTCCATCACGGGAAGCGAATCTAGATTCAGAAACTGAATATGTGATAACATGATTCCTAGGCTCACATGATGAAGCAATATGTACAAAAGCTAGAAAATGAACTAGATTCATATAAATCTAAGCATTCTAGCTTCAACAGTTCCAGTTTAGTCACTATGAACCGGTTAAAGTGAGAAATAGCCAGATTTAGGCAAAGTTAACCCACAAACTGGTAAACAGTTATATATATATATATATATATATATATATATATATATATAGCAATAAAAACCACGGATCGACGATCCGGGTATGCACACACAACACGACTCTCAACGTGAATAAATATGTGTGGATGTAAGTGAGGAAAGACTTAAAGAAATTTGAGATGTCTTACAATGGGCTACCAAGATGGATTTTTGAGAGTAGTTTTTTGAATCCAAATGGCCCATAAGGAAGAGGGCTTAGCTTGGAGGATATGCACAAGATGGAGCATGATGAGTGCTTTGTTCCAATCCAATAGACTTTTTATACCCAACCCGCCCTCAGCAGTGGTTAGGGAGATGGTAGACCAAGCCACTTTGGCACCATATTTACCCAAGGAGGATCCTCGCCAAAGAAACCTGCAGAGGATGGACTGAAGTTTGCGTGTCACTGCTTTGGGAAACAAAAAGTGATTGCTCCAGTACACTTGTATGGTGAAGAGAATCGATTTGATAAGCTAGAGCCTGCCCGAGTAGGATAGAACCTTGGTAGTCTAAGAAGATGCTCGCTTAGTAATCCTATGAAATAATGGGACACAGTCAGAGTGAGAGAGCTTTGTGGATAGGAGAGGGACCCCAAGGAATTTTGAAGGAAGAGTACCAGTTTGGAAGCTAAGAAGGGATGAGATGTCCCAAGTGGTAGTATGGTCTAGATTGGCGAAATAACAATAGCTTTTGTGGGTGTTAGGAATCAGACCAGAAAATAGGGAGAAGGAGTGGATGCAGGAATTGATAATGGAGATAGATTGCACATTTGCATGACTGAAAATGAGAATGTCATCTGCGAAAAGTAAATGGGTCTGTTTGCATTCCTTAGTTTTCCAGTGATTTAAATTTTGAATCTAAGGTATCTTTATTGAGTTTCAAGGATAACATCTCCATTACAAGAATAAATAGGAAAGGAGAAAGTGGGTCGCCTTGTCTTAGCCCTCTAGAGCTAGCCAAAAAGCCAGCAAGAGTGCCATTAATCTTAACGGAGAACATTGCAGAAGAGACACAAGCCTTGACCCAGCAAACAAAGGAGGGAGGGAACTCAAAGAGAAAATCCCACCTGACCGTGTCAAAAGCTTTCTTTAGATTAATCTTAAGAGCACATCTCGAGGGGCCAGATGATCTGTGGTAGACTATGAAAAGCTCTTGGGCAAGAAGGATGTTATCACTTATGTTTCTACCCCTAACAAAAGCAGAATGTGCTTTGTCAACAATGGTGGGTAGCGCCTCCTTTAATCTGTTGGAAAGGATTTTTGCAATACATTTGTAGACTATGTTATAACACGAAATGAGTCTAAAATCGACCATGGAATTGGGGTTGGATCATTTGGGAATAAGGGCAAGGGCAGTAGAATTAATTCTTTTGGTCAGCCTTCCTGAAGTGAAGAAGTATTGCACAGCTTGAGTAAAGTAACTGTCAACAATATCCCAACAATTGATGAAGAAGTTCACATTAAAGCTATCCGACCCAGGACTTTTGTTCTATTTCATTGAATTGAGAACTTTATAGATTTCCATATCAGTAAATGGTGCAGCAAGCATTGTGGCTTGATTTGAGCTTACCTTGTTATAGGGGGAGAGGCCAAAATTCTAGAAACCCTCATAAGGTGTTTCATGTGAAGAGCTAAACAGAGATTGTAAGTAGTCAATAGCTACTAACTCTACTTCCTCTTGGCCATGAACAAGGGTACCTTCTCTATTCAGGATAGAGATGATTTTATTGGTGTTCCACGTATTTCTCATCATGTTAGCAATGAAACTTGAATTCCTATCCCCCAAAGATAGCCAAGTAACTCTAGATTTTTGCTGCAAGAGAGCTTCCTCCCTTTCCATTGCCGCCCAGAGAAGTTGGGAACAACATTTCTCTTTGTCCAGAAGATCTGCATCTAGAGGCCTGTCATGAAGCAAGGACTGGACAAGATGGAGTTCATCCTTAGCAATTTTGATCGAAGTGGTGAGATTCCCAACAGAACTATTGAGGGAGATTAGGGCATTTTTTGTTCTTTTTAGTTTCTCAATGAACACAAAGAAGGGGTTGCCATAAATAGTCGAACTCCAGGCATTGTAAACACAATCTTTGAAGCCATCAAGGAGGATCATATGATTGAATAATTGAAACTGTCTTCTAGACTGGCAGGTCTGAACTCTAATGTTTAGCAAGATCAACGAATGATCAGAAAGTCCTCTAGGAACTTAGGTAACATGGGAGTGAGAGAAGTTGGAGAACCAAAGAGTATTGCACAATACTTTATCTAGTTCCTTGTGCATTGCCCTAGTTGTTTGACGGTTCCACTAGGTGTGTAGAGGCCCAATACCTCGAACATCATCAACCCCAATTGATAGAAGGCAATCTCTGAATTCCTTCAAGTCAATATCCCACAAATCATCCTGATTAGTTTCATATAGATTTTTTATAACATTGAAATCCCCCAAAAGGCACCAACTACCCTTAGAGAATACTAGTACAAAACCATAAAAAGACAACACTTAAAAGATGATGTTTTTATAAAAAAATGTTGTAGTGTTTTCTTTATAACGTTTTTTAACAAAACGTTATAGATATATATGAAAAAGCGTTATATATTTATAAAGGAAATTTTTGGTTTTAAATAGATAACGTTTTTAAAAACAAAACGTTATGTATGTAAAAAACACAGAGTAAAAAATAAAAACACGAAAGTTTTAGAGGAATTAAAGTCACAGACTCGTGGCTTCTCTAACTACCAATGTTATTGATAACACTACTCACTTTGTCAACTTCACCTTCTTATTATAATCTCTCTCCATAAACCAGAGTTCAAGCCTGACCTGTTCATAAGGATACCATCTCCTACTAAGATCAACCAACCATATTCCGATAAGCCCTAACCCTAGAAGATAATGGCTCGACGAAGTCATACAACTGATACGGGTTCGATTGCCTGTGTCGACCTGGATGAACTGGGTGCAGGCAAAGAAGGCTGGCTCATCGAAAACCCTAACCTCCTATTCGCCCTCGACACCCATTCTCTCTCCCTAGCCAACTGCTCAATTGTCCTCCTTCTCGAACGGTCCAACAACGCTTCTGATGCGTTAAGTTCTTGGGTCAGGATCCGATCTAATCTCTCCCCAATCGAGGTCGAATACATCTCTGACATTGAATGGTTGGTGTTTGATGATGTTAGGGTTCTTGCCCTGGGTACCTCGTGTGGGTATTTGTTAATTTACTCTCTGAATGGCCAACTTATTCATAAACAGGTAAAATTCAGTTCAGATTTTATATGTGCAAGTGTATGTGTATTTGTGCATGTATGTGGGATTAATCTGTGATCACTATGCATTTTAATTAGCAAAATTATGTGTCTTTTTAAGGAGTTAATTGACTATCGACAAAATTTTTGAATGATAAGAGGAACAATTGCTAGTGTTAGGGGTATTTTTTTGATATGTGGTTCTTTGTTGAGCTCCGGGAGATTATCAAAAATTAATATAGAGTTGTAGAATTTAAGATGCCTTAGTTCTGTGAGTGTATTAGCTGAATATTGTTTGATGTTTTGAGATTTAAAGAAAAGAATAATAAAGGGTGGATGTGAAAATCAAATTATTTTTACTCGTTGTCATTTGGTATCGATCTATCATGAAGATATGGAGTGATATATAAATTTTATGACCCTTTAATAAAGGAAGTTCTAGTTGTTGATCATGGGTTGATGGATAAGCTTGCTGCTAAAAATGAGAAACTGAAGGTAAGGAGGCTGATTTCACCCATTTAATTTTGCTTCAGGATGCAGTCATGATCTATTGATTAAATGCATTTCAAGCACGATTTATTAAATTTATGCATTTCAAGCATCTTCTTGGATATGTACTTCTGTTTGATAATGCATTTCTTGTAAATAAATGCAGTCTTTGGTTAGCTCGCTTGAAGTAAAAATTGATGAAACATAGAAAAAATATGAAGAGACAAACAAACTTAGTGAGAAGAGGTTGAAGCAAGCGTTGGAGGCAGAGTCCAAGTTAGTGCAGTTAAAGACGGCTATGCACAGGTTATTCATCAGAAAAGGAGTCAGATTCATCTTTGAACTTTCAGTTGATTATTGGTATTTGTTGTTGTTTTCTCATATGCAGGCTTGAAGAGAGAGTCTTTGACATGAAATCTGAGAACCAAATCCTGTAGCACGCATTGGTAACTTCACCTTTTAAAAGAGGGATAGAATATCCACTAACCCCGACAACCAAGGTGAATAGCTGTTACAAAACAACAGTGTTCTTCCTTTTTATCCCTCATACATTATCTGATCTTCTAATGTGATTATATGCAGAACTGAGAGAATGGTCATCATGCGAATGAAGAGAGTAGAATGAATGTAATTATATTATCTATAAATCATCTCTGCACGTTTATTTGGAGGTGTTTTATTAGTATGTGCTTCTCCATATGTTAATGGATAACATTAATACTGCAGGAACCACAAGGCAGCACACCTGCTAAGAATTTGGGGATGGAATCCAGTAGCAACCTTAAGAGACTCCCTATTGATCACCAGCATGTAAGTGCTAATAGAGATCATAATTTTCTTATTCGAATTATGTTGTTTCCAAGATGACTTGTTGTAAACTAATGCTGCAGGAGACGTTGGGTTCAGTCAAGACAAACCTGTAACAACCTTTACAATTTACAAATGCCTTATCCACTGGAAGTCTTTTGAAGTCAAAAAGACCAGTGTATTTAAATAATCTCTTACATGTGACGAAGGAACTACAAGTTTCGAAATGTGGGTAGCAATGAACTTGCCCCAATTACTGTAATATGGTCTAGTATGGTTAGTTTAGGAAATCAGGATGTTAGGTTGATGATTGCAAGAGGAGAAGTGATTAGACTTGTCATCATAGGGGGAAGCTCTCGTATTTTATTTTGGTTTTCCTGTTGTTTCTTGCTTATTTCCCCCACCTTTGTTTTCTCTTTCCATCCATAGTAGACACATAATACTAGGTTCTTTTTGTTTAATGGATGGGACTGTGGGACATGTGGTCACCTTTGTTTAGTAATCATGTCATATACTCATGCAAGGACAATATGGTGCTTTACAAGTTCCTTAATGGCCTGTTTGGTAACTCTAAGTCATACTTCGTCTGCAGCGGAGATAGCAATGTTTGAGAACAATATTATTGTTTACAAGTTTGTTCAAGACTTTCACTTCTTTGTTACTGGGGGTGAAGATGAAAATGAGCTCATCCTAGCAACTTTCCTTCAAGGATTTTTTGATGTAGTTGGTCTTCTTCTTAGGTAGTTTTAATAATAATTATTTTTGTTCATCCCTCGTTAGTACTCTTTTTTGATGTTGATATCTTCAATATTTACTTTTGCTATCTAATTTAACATGCTGGTATTCTAGGGGCAATGTCGAGAAGAGGGAGGCACTTGAAAATTTGGACCTCATTCTTCTCTGTCTTGATGAAATTGTTGATGGCGGGTACGTTAGACAATTTCTAATTCTCTTTGTTTAGTATGTGATTCTTTGAACTTATTGCTGCACATTATTTGAGAAGTGCCAAAATTTAATTACACTTTCTTGAGCATGAAAGAATTGAGAGCTAAAACACCAAGTTGGTGTAGAATAATGAGAGGGTTAGATATGGAGCTGACTATTATATGCAAAAAATCACTAGCTGTATGTGACTAGGCCAAAATTCACCATCAGTGTACAAGTTCTATAGGACTTGTTTGGTAACTATTTTAACACCTTCGCTAAGGCTAACCATGCTTTGAGTTGGTCAAGCTTGAATCAAGCTTGGTTAATCTATCATTGAATCTTAGCAAAACTGTTTTCAACAATAAGCTGTTCTTGTAAGGCAGATCATGTACCTGCACCCAACTATTTCAAATTAAATGCCTTGATAAGGACAAATGTCTTGTAACTCATTTAACTTCATGTTTTACGAATTGTTCTTAAAATTGATGCAAATGTTATAGCTGGGAAGGTTGCAACCCATAGCATGGATCCTGGAGCGCCTTTGTCTGAGTAGGTATTGTAGTTTTTGCTCGCCTCACACTTTCAGTAGAAATTTGAGAAGATATTAAATTTCAAACTAGCTGTGCTGCCACCATCCAGTAGTAAACATCAGATTAGATACTTAGATTGTAAGGTTCTATTTTTTAGACAATCAGTCAGGAATTGGCAATGACACGTGAACACCTTACACGATCTTTGCTCAGGTAATTCGCTTAAACTTCATTATAGAGAAAATCAGCAGGATTTTCAAATTGTATTTTCCATTTTTTTCATGATTGAGTTGAATACAACGATGAAGTATAATTTGAAACTACTTTTCTTAATTTTAGCTGATGATGATTGTAGCTCCATCTTGTTGTAAAGTATAGACTGTTGTTGCTCTATTTGTATGTTATGTATGTCTGTGTGTGTGCGTGTGTGTGTGTGCGTGTGTCAATGCTCCCATGAACTGTTTTTTATCTAAAACCAAAACTTTGATAGAATTAAAACTTGGGGATTGATTCTTGTATTTTATGTTTTGATAATTTGCAAGTTAAGCCTATTAGAATGAAATGAAATTTAGTCTTAAGTCAAAGTGAAGAATTAAAAAAAATTGGAATGTCAAAGGTAACTTTGAGTACTGTTTTGAGCAGCCTATTATGACTGAAATGGTGGTGTTATAAATGCTAAAAATACTTCTAATGGATCTGTTCAGTTGCAATTGTGATGTTTATTTTTGATCAGATAAGTGCTTTGCTATTCTGCCTTGTAGCTTTTTCACGTGGTTTCTCCTTTTATTTTAGTCATCCTCTACATGGTGGGCTATCCTAGCTGACTTCTGCCATGGGACATTGCTGGAATTGTGAAACAATACTAATATTTCTTTGGGCTTGTGGTGCTGCAGTAGCTAATGATCCATGGTCTATTTTACTGTCATAATCTTGCTTGTGTTGCTTTCTTCTTTTCCTGCAAGGTATTACTGCTATTGCTTTTGTTGTCCTATATGCAACTGTACACATGTTATTATGAGGCTCAGCTACCATAGATGTTGTTTTGATGACTTGCTTTAATTTTCAGATTGCAATATTTCAAAATTTGGTGATGGGATTATCAGTTTCCTTTTAGCTGTTTAAGCTTTGTTTGCCTAGCTGTATATGATGGTGACTGTAAGAAGCTTGGCATACTAGCAGTCCCTCAACATGTTAGTACCTTGCCATAGTTGGGCACTTGGGGAAATTAGCTTTATCAGTCACCAGTTTTAGCTCAACAATAACTGTTCTTAGTGGTTTGCTTAACTTTTACACTTTACATACTAGTAGTCCCTGAAAATGGATCGACGTTGCATTGAGCTATCATGATGTATAATGCTATTTCATCAGGATTGCTGAACTGCACTGAACTAGTCTTAGTGATTTGCTTAACTTTTACATTTTACCTCTCTTTCATGATGTATAATGCCATTTCATTTACATGATGATGATTCCATGGACAAGGATGGAAATGACTGGATGGAGAATACTCCCGACCCCAGAAATATGCGAAGAGTCCTGAACTTGTAAGGGAATTTCTTCTAGATGATGTAACTATTATTTTCAAGGAACAGGTTTGTTCAGTCTACTGACGATATTCCATTGTAGCCTTTGTTTTTTATTTTAATTTTATTATGAGATAAAATTTAGTCTTCATTTTAATGTCATATATCTCTGTCAATCTCTATTTGTGGGGGAAAGCCAATTGATCAAGCCACCTCTAATGTTTGTACTTCTCAGTATTCTGGATCTAATGTTTGTGCTTGCTATTTCTTGCTAGGTATAGAAAATTGTACATCAGCTGGAAGGAATTGTACTTTAGTTTAGAAAATTGGACTTCGAAGAATTTTCTGCCTCAGCAATAAGTGTACATCAGCTGGAAGAACCTAGGCTTTTTTGCACATGCTTAAGTAGTAGCTTAATTTTATGGATAGTTTAGTTTATTTTGTGGATGCGTGTAATCAAATTCACAATTCAATACAGTAGTAATTTATATTGAAAAGTGAATTTGAGATGCATATATGGATCGTTTGGTATATATTTTGTAGATGTAGTAATTTGAAACTGTAAACGAATTGTATTATTGGGATGTATTTTGAATGGTTGATACATTTTGGCTTTAAATTTAAATGAGAATTTAGACTTTTTGGCTATATATCATGGCATTAGCAGATTGTAGGTGCACTGATAATATAGGAGAATCACAATTTTTTTTCTTTTTTTTTCCAAGTCAATTTACAACATTTTAAAAACATTATGTAAATGTGCCTAAACGTTATCTGATATATTAAACTACAACATTTTAAGTCTGAAAATGTTGTGGAATCATACCTTCTACAACGTTTTCAGGAATCTACTAATTTATGGAAAACAAATCTACAACGTTTTTTTCTTAAAAAACGTTGTATAATGGGTCTAACTACAACGCTTTAAAAACGTTGCATAAGGGTATCAAATAGATGACACCCTTAACCACGATATTTTTCTGACAGAAACCACAACGTTTTTTACGCGTTATCTATTTACTGTTTTGTAGCAGTGGGAAAGAGATATTAAATCACTCTAGAGAGCTCTTTTTTCCATATAGGAATTAAAACCATAAACAAAGGAAACCAAGAAAGTAGTGTTATTAGGGGTAGTAGGCTCCAGTTACTCGGGACGCTGCCACTACAGATAGTACTGCACTTAGATCTCATATTGCTAGCATTGTTGTAGATATGAGTGCATTTATAGATGAGCATGGTAGCACTATGCAAATGGTCGTAGATCTCCTTGATCGCATAGCTACCTTGAGGCAGGAGCTCATAGGCTCACCTCCATATTATAAGAGGGATGCCATGCTGGACTTGTTGACCCACTTATCCACGAGTTTGTAGATTAGGATTTATTTTCCTGCATAGACTAGGTTAGTCATTTTTGACATGTACAGGACACATTTTATATATCAAACAGTATTTTATGGCAAGGAAATATATTTTGATTCACTTTCCTTTTAGATATGCCTTGTTACTTTCTTGATAGCTGCCATTTTCTTTATGACTTGCAATCTTGATGAATTCTGAACTTCTCCTTAATGGATGGACATTAAGATGTCCTAGGATCTTTCAGAATGGATTGTTGATCTTTGGGTTTCCAATTTCTTTGGTGCCTTCAGACTGGTTTTTTAATATGGTTTGAGGTTTGAGCAAAGGATTTTAGCTTTCCTCTCTAAGGGCTCGACCACACCATAGATGGCTGTCTATTTTCTCCCATTGATGAGGGGAGACTAGGTAGTTCCTGCTCTGTGGTTTGAGCTATGGAGATTTACCAGGTAGTTCCTTCTCTATGGTTTGGGCTTGAAAAGTTGAATGGTCGATCACAGATCAATATAAAGGATTTTATGATTTTTATTGAGGTTAGACCGCACCATAGATGGCTACCTATATACTCCCATTAATGAGGGGAGATCAGGTCTACGTAGTTCATGGTTTGGTGAGCAGGAGTTTGAGATGTTGAAAAGTTGAAGGGGTTTGAATTTTTTCATTTGGGGTTAGACCGCACCATAGTTGGCTGCCTACGTAGTCCCGTGTCTGGGGGAGATCAGGTCTGCATAGTTCGAGCTTTTGAAATGGTTGGTGCAGTTTGAACATCTGAATTAATTTGATTAATGAGGACTGATTCTCCAGAACCAGGTTGCAAGCTTGCAGGTAACTTCAGACATAATACATTTTCACGGTGTCTAAGTTGATAAGCTGGGGAAATTCTTCGTCGTCAATTTCTTGCAATCTGAGGGCTCCTCCCGTCAATACCTCCTTGACAATGAAAGGGCCTTCCCAGTTCAACGTAAACTTTCCTTTAGATTGATCTTGATTGGCAAGGACCTTCTTCAAGACCAAGTCATTTTCTTTAAACTACCATAGCAGGACTTTCTTGTTGTAGGACCGAGAAATCCCCTGTTGATATAATTGACCATGAAAGATAGTTGTGGCCTTCCTTTCGTCTATCAAAGATAATTATACTTGCTTTAGTGAATGATCATGAGATCAATCATTCTCATCCAATGAGCAAGTAACATATGCACCATCTATCCAAATTCACTAATCCCCTTTTTAGTAATCCAACGATTGGAAACAATTTTAGTTTGTTAGCTATCTAAGAATTTTGATCTCATTAGCATGATCATCATCATGATTCTAAAAGAATTGCTCAAAACTATTGGTATATCACATATTATAAAACAACACCATGTAGATAAGTTAAAAGCCTTTAATTAAACAATTCTTTTATTAATAAATAAATAAGATTGTTATAAAGTATATGCTTTATCATCAAATGTGATTGACTTGTGTGCATACTACTTTCAATCTCTCACTTACACTAAAGTCAATCGACATGGTATCTCATACCCTTCTTCCCTAAGTGGTGATCAACCTGTTGTAGGATAAGCTTCAGTTAATGGATATGTGATGTTTTTGAGAGTTCACTATCTCTATAATGACTTCTCCTCTTTCAATGATTCTCTAATCAAATGAAAGTGCCGCAAGACATGTTTAGATCCAAGATAAGACTTAGGAACTAATCCCAGTTCTGTAATGAACTTTTCATCCAAATAATCAACTTGCAGCTTCATTTACAACTATATACTTTGTCTTTATCACTAAACGAACAACTTTTTTCTGTTTGAAAACTTTTCAATTCACTGCACCGCTGTTCAAGATAATGATTTACCCTAAAATGGATTTCTTGTCGTCTTTGTCAGTCTGAAAAACATGAGTTTGTTAAGCCCTCTAGTTTTAATTCAGACCCACCATGAATTATGATCACATCCTTAGTGTCTGTTAGGTACTTTAAGATATTTTCACTCTCTTATATTGATCTTCTCCATAATATGACTGATCAACATCAGGTCTCGTACATTTCATTGCATACATGATAATTACTCATGTGACCTCTCTTTTCAGGAGTCTTTGGGGACTATTAAGAGAGATTCACTCAATGGCTCATCAAGAAGAGACATCTCTTGGAGTTTGTCATGCTAAACGAATTTAGCATTAAATGAATATATGTTCTTTGGGTTAAGCCGATCATCCTTTTAAATCTATCTATATAGATTTATATCCTCAATTAAGATACTCTTCCCAAATCATTCATAGAGGAATATTTAGACAACTTTATCTTCACTAATTGTAGCATTGGTATGTCATTCCTTATCCGTAGTATATCAACATATAATACTAGGAATGTCACGACGCTCCCTTTTGTACACACTAGGTTCGTTTTAGTTTTTGATAAAACCAAACTCTTTTGATTGTCTCATCAAAACGAATGTTCCATTTTTGAGAAGCTTGCTTCAATTCATTTCTCTGAGTGTTTACAACTCTTACCTCATCGTATGTAACTAGATCATCGTCTTCTATGATGTGTACCTCATCATCATCATCTGTGATGAATCCATACCTCCTAGGTATCTTCAATACTATTCTAGATTTACGACTCAGTTATGGCACAATAGGTCTATCTACAGGTTCCTCTTATTATATTATCCTCCCACTAGCCCCTTCAATGATAAACAACTATATCTTAGAAGAAAGTGTGTTTCGTAACAAACACCTTTTGCTAAGTAGGATTATAGAACATCTACCCTAAACTTACTTTAAGATGTCCCAAAAAATTTCACTTATCAAATCTTGTCCCTAACTTATCCTTTTGAAACCTTTTCACATAAGATGGACAACCCCTTATCCTAACATACTTAAGATTAGGAATCCTCCTTGTCCATAACTCTTATGGAGTCTTGGGGTCAGACTTTGAGGTTACCTTTTTCGTAGATATACAGTCATTCCTAGAGTATGACCCCAAAAGGATACTAGAATGTCGGTAACATCATTATGGACTGCACCATGTCCAACAAGGTACGATTTTTCCTTTCAGATACATCAATCAATTATTGCATATCAGGAGGTGTCCATTCTGAGAAAACCATTTGAGATGATCTAGAAACTTATTGCACAAGTATTTCTTCATCGATCCAATTAAAGAATCCTAATACTTTTCAAATTAGTTTCACCTCTGATTTCTTTGAATCTTTTAAATGATTCAGACTTGCATTTTATCAAATACAAATATTCAACTCTTTGAATGATCATCTCCTTTTTTTATACTAGTTTGTTCAATTTGCAAAATTATTTTTCATGTAAATCAAGTATATAAAATTCATTAAGTAATATTCAAGTTCTATACAAAACATTATTATTATTATTATAAATAGAACAACAATTGTTCTTAAATATAATACTAAAAAAATTTATTTTGCAACAACAAAATAGAAATAATGTTTCTAACGAGAACTGGAATACAATAATAACTTATTGACTTAATAAACTTGCTCATAGGCAAATGCTAAATAATAAGTTCGTATGGCTAATGCAGTAAACTTTGATTCATTTCCCACATATAGGATTACTTATCCCTTGTTTAGCTTTCTACTTCTGCTTGGTCCCTTTATAAATCTATATTTATGAGAAGTACCAAAGCCGGTATCCAATTCCCAAGTAAAACATTTGCTTTAAACAAAAATTTATTTAAATCATGAACAAAACTGTATTTGCAACCGAAGCTTCACTAAGCTTCTTTAGTTATCCTCTATAAGATGCTTCTCGCAGTTTCCTTTCCAGTGTCCTGACTTATTGCAGTGGAAGAAAACTCCTTTGCTATCTGTATCAGTTTTGTTCTTATTATTCTTTCTTTTTACCTTTCCATTTATCTTCTTAGAATCCTTCTTCTTTTCAGAAGATCCTTTGGCCCCTACTAGTAAGTCTTGGTTGGAAAGTGACTCTCAACAATTTTTAACATGTTAAGCAAATCAACGATGCTGACATAAAGCTTGTTCATGTGAAAATCCATAACAATTGTGAGAATGAGTCTGGGAGTGACTAAAAGATTAAATCTTGGCTTTACTCTCCATCCATGACAAAACTTGTTGTCTTAATTGTTCAATCAAATTGATCATGTTAAGGACTTGTGTCTATACTGTAGTTCCATCAGTCATTCTAGATCGAAAGAGCTCCTTAGATATCTAATATCTTTTACTCCTACTCTCCTCACAATTCAATAACTTGAAGTGCAGGAGTATAGTTGGAGCATCCATAGCTTCATGTTGACACTGAAGCTCATTACTCATGGATGCGAGCACGATGCATTGAGCCAACTGTGCATCATCTTGTAACTTTCTAAAGTAGCAATCTCTTCCTCAGAGGTATTATCTGCAACTATTGTAGGGATATATGTATTAAGGGCATAAGATAGTTTTTCAACCTTCAGAACTTTTCTCAATTTCCTTAACCAATCCGAGCAATTCGGTCCGGTTAATTAGCATCGAATATGCTCCGAAGTGATAGTAATTTAGACATTGTAAAATTCTATAAATGAATTTATAATTAACAACATTTTAGCATACATTCTTTTATTAATTATAAAAAATAAATTAGGTCTTGTTTTAGATTGGTATCTCCCACTATTTTCTTCAAACTATATTATCCTCACTTATATAGTTTGACAAAATCTAATTAAAGATTGGCCAGTGAGAATAAGGATCTCATTTCAAATGTATATAGCCTTGTGTGACATAAAAACTATATATAAATAAATAGGTAGATAACTATTGTCAATTATATCAACATGTAACTCCTTTTATTTTGCCTCTTAAATTATTTTGATCAAGTGTGACACATCCAAATCAAAATTATTTAAGTTAAGTCCAACCTAGTACTTTCATATATTCAAAAGAAAAACTTTGTCCTTATGTGAAACAACAAAACAACATCGTTCAATCTATTTATAAGCATTAAATGTGTTAAAACATCTCAAAAAATTAAAATACGTGTTGTGTGACCCAACAAACTTATAATGATTAACTGATACTCTATCGTTTTATCATGCTGGAAGGCGACGTTCGATATTCCAAATATCTTTGAACGCTTAGGATTTAATATTAAACCTTTGATAGGTTTGTTTTTATTTTATCTCATCTTTTTTAGCGCGCATATATATATATATATATATATATATATATATATGTATGTGTGTGTGTGTGTGTGTGTGTGTGTGTGTGTGTGTGTGTGTGTGTGTGTGGTATAAGCATTGTAGACACTCGAAATTTTATTTTCCTGGTACTAACTATGCAGGAGGGCAAAAATGTCTTTTACACACCGAAGACAGCCCTGGAAAACTATAATAAACCTCAAATCAACCACGGAGACAACCCCCAAGGAAAGATGGAATCAACAGATGTCAAACACCAGAGACAGCCTCGAGGGACAGTTAAAAGCAACCTCAACCCTAGAGATAACCCCAGGAGGGAAAAGGTGGAATGTTGACAATACAACATAAAACCATAAACATCAAGCTGTAAACATGTTTATCAAGGGCCGTCACAACAATCCCGAGTGCAGACTACTCAAGACATCTCAACGGACTGTCTGCGAAGACATGAAGATGTTATTCTGGTCATGGATCAATCTTTTCAGATTCAAAAAATGGCAAGTCCTATGTCATTGCATAGCTCTTGGAAAGAACTTTTCGGAATGGTAAGGCACATCTCCATAAGATTCGCAGATTGCAAGTTATCAAATTTTTAAGCAGCTTGTGCGTAGATTGAGGTGCACGTACTTTAAGGCAGCAAGGCCCACCAGGCCCAGTCGCAGGTCTAGCTGTGGCTGCCACAGGTAGAATAGTGGCTGGCCAGGCTATAAATACCAGCCTCCCCCCAGCTCATTTAAGTAGTTTTTAAAGAAAGAGAGAGGGCCCAAGAGAGAGAAAATTCGAGATCTAGAGTGAGAAATAGCTCAAATCTTGCTTCTATCTTTGTAAATCTCTTCTGTAAACACTTCAATACATATATAATACAACATATCAAGATTTAATTGGTGAAAATAGAGTTTAAAGGCGCTAAAAGTCGTTCGATAGACAATCTCATGCGAAACTGTGAGATCTCTTCAGATTTCCGTTTATTTTGTGTAAATAGTTAATATTAGCTTTCCTCTTTCTTCTGGTTTGACTCTGCTCTTCCCCTAGCTCCCTTTTAGCTAGTCTAGCTTTCTTTTCCTCTTGTAATGGTTAGTTATTCTCACCTTTCAGCTAGGAATTCCTCTACTAACCCCTTTAGGGATCTTTTCGCTGAGTTTGGGGTCTCAAACCCTAACTCTACTCAACTGGTTGAGACGGACATGACTGAATCAATGCCTATTCCTATTGAAGAGACTATTTATTCAGAAGAATCTGACTTTAATAATGATGTTAAATCAAGTCTAGGGCTTAACCAAGGTTCTGCAATGAAGGTGATATTTCAAGCCGCTCAACATCTTTCTCATCTGGGGAATATCGATGCCGCATTAGAACGATAAAAATGCAATAAGCTTATGGATTTCATCAATGCTCAGGGATTCTTTATTTAACGTGTAAATAAATTTGATAGTAAGGGACAATCTAGTTGTAATGTTAATGCTTCAGACCTGTTTGTTAAAAGTTCTCTTAGAACTTCCAGCTTTGACTCTAAGCTTGCCCCGAAGCTTAAGTTGTCTGCTGGTTTTTTGGAGTCTAATTTAGAAGGGGGGAGTTGGTCGGATCCCCCGTTACTGCTAAGGTGGTTACACCTGAAGACAAATTTGCTAAGCCTTGTGTGGTGGGGGTTGATTCGATTTTGTAGGCTAAGCTAACATAGAGCTCTGTTGTGGCGAAAGGTGAACCTTTGGCTCTCCTAAAACATGATTTTCTGCCTCCTTCCCCCCTTTTTATGATAATGGGTCTATTCCTGTTAGGCCTCCCTCTGAAGTTCTGCTAAAAGGTAATAGTCTCTGGAATACGTGTCTTGTGGGTAGTTTCCTTCACTCCCGATTACCTTTTAAGCTAGTTGAAGAGTCTGTTCACAATCTTTGGGATAAGTTTGGGCTTAAGAATGTGTTTATGCAGGATAAAGGTTTCTTTATTTTCAAATTCGCCACTCCTAAGGATCGCAATAATGTCTTAGCCATTGACCCTTGGTATATTTATTATAAACTCATGTGTCTTAAGCAATGGAAGGAAGGTATGGATTTTCAATTTGAATCTTGTACTAAAGCTCATGTATGGGTGAAGTTTCATAATATACCCTTGTCATATTTATCATCGGCTGGTTTGAGTTACATAGCTAGTGTGGTGGGTAACCCCCTTTTTATGGACAAAGTAACTAAAAAATTGGAGCCAATGAACTTTACGAGGTCTGCATTGAGATCACCCCTTCTTCTGTTTTGCCTAGTTGCCTTGATGTTGTTGTTATTGAAGAGGAATCAAACTCTAAAAAGGTTGTTTCAGTTAGGGTAGAATACCAGAACTGGCCTCAACTTTGTTTTCATTGTAAGTCTTTTAGGCACTCCCTTGTTAGGTGCCCTTGTGCTAACTACAAGTGGGTTCCGAAAGCTTAAGTGGTGGTGGATCCAGTGCCCCCTTACCGTGTCTCTCATTCTGACTCTTCTTTAGTCCTTGTTCCGGAATCTTCAATTGACTGGACGCTGGTTTTTAAAGGTCCTAAGCAACAAACTCTCATAGGTTTCTCTACTCCTGTTGGTAATGCCCTTAACTCCTTCAAGCCGTTAGCTTCTCCCGATGGGAGTCATGATTTTTCTTTCACTGACTGCACCCCTTCTCCCAACCCTGTTGTGGGTAATCTTAAAGCTATAGATGAAAAGGCTGGTCGTGAACTCAAGTCTAAGGCCAGAGGTGGGTTGGAGATGGGTCTATCCTCAAAGAAGAAGAGTAAAGGAGGGGGGAGGGAAATCCTCAACTTAATCTTATTATTTAAGGTTAATTTTTGGTCTATGAATATTAGAGGTGTAAATACGAAGCCCAAGAAGGATAGTGTCCTTGCTCTTTTGTGTAAACATAATATTTCTTTTGTTGGCCTAGTTGAAACTAGAGTCAAAGCTCCCAAAGCTAATAATGTTTCTATGGTTATTCGCCCTAGATGGCAATGTCAGTTTAATTATGAGTATCATATGAATGGGAGAGTTTGGGTGGCTTGGGACCCGAATGTTTGGAATGTTAATATTATTTCTAAATCTTCTCAGTGTATGCATTGTGTTGTTATGTCTGTTGCTCTTAACTTACATATGTTTGTTATAGTTATCTATGGATTCAATACCCCTTCGGGAAAAAAAGCTCTCTGGACGGACTTGAGATCCATAGCCCCCTCTATTAATCTTCCTTAGTGTTTGCTAGGGGATTTCAATGAGGTCATTTATGTTACTGAAATAATTGGTGGGGATGACTCTTAGGATAGTGGGATGCAAGATTTTCTTGATTGTACCTCATACTTACATCTTACTGATCTTTGGACGGTTGGGTCTTCCCACTCTTAGTGGAATTCTATTGACTCCAAACCTATTTTCAAAAAGTTAGACAGAGCTTTGGTGAATGATCTTTGGTTGCATCGCTTTCCACTTTCTCATGCATTCTTTACCCCCAGAGATCTTTTGTATCACTGTCCGGCTGTGTTCAAAATAGGTTTGGTTCTGCCCTCTAGTCCCAAACCATTTCAGTTCTTTAACTACATGTTGGATCTTGATAATTTCCAAGTAGTGGTTCAGAATGCTTGGAATGTTTCTGTTCCTGGGGATCCTTTGCAAATTCTGGCTAGGAAGTTGAAAGCTGTAAAGGTGGTGCTGAGCATTGTAAATTGAAATTTGTCCTCCCTAATGGATAAGGCCAGAGTTTTACTTCAGGAGACACAAGCTGCTATTTCTCTTAATCCTGTTGATCTCTCTCTTCTTCAGCGTCAGAGATTACTCTCTAATGATTTATGGAATGCTCTATTAAATTAGGAGAAGTTGTCCAAGAAAAAATCAAGAATACAATGGCTAAAGGATGGGGATAAAAATATTGGATTCTTTCACAATTAGATTAAGAACAGATGGAATCAGAACAAAATTCTAGCTATTGAGGATGCGGATGGTGTTCTTCACTCTGATCACAAGGAAATCCAAGACATTGATGTAAATCATTTTCATTCCCTGGTGGGGTTTCTTTCCCTGGCTGATTGTTAGAATATTCAGAATCTATCCCTTCCTTTTTCTTGAACTGTTTCTACTATACAAGCTATTTCTCTTGAGAGGGATATCACTGATGATGAAATTCTGTCTACATTAAAATCAATGAAGAAAAATAAGAGGCCTGGCCTTGATTGTTTCAATGACAATTTCTTCCAGCACTCCTAGGATATTGTTGGGAGGGACTTTACTCAAGCAATTCAGTCATTTTTCAAGCAAGGTTGCTTGCTTAGAGGTACAAACTCTACTTCCATTGTGCGTGTTCCTAAGGTTCTTCACCCTTCTTCCATGAATGATTATAGGCCTATATCCTGTTGTAACATAACTTATAAGTGCATCTCTAAGATTATTGCCTCAAGACTAAAGGCCATTCTACCTTTGATTATCTCCCCTTACCAAGCTGCTTTTGTCTCAAGTAGAACGATTGGGGATAATATCCTTCTTGCCCAAGAATTGTTCAGGAATTACCATAAGCCATTTGGTCCGGCTCGTTGTGCTATGAAAATTAACCTCAACAAAGCTTTTAACTCTTTCTCGTAGGATTTCTTGTTGGCAGCTCTTAGACTCCTATAATTTCCTCCTAAATTTGTGTTTTGGATTAAGGCTTGCATCACCTCAAATTTCCTTTCAGTTAAGGTCAATGGTTCCTTTTGTGGCTACTTTAAAAGGGCTAAAGGGTTAAGGCATGAGAACCCTCTCTCACCTTATCTGTTTGTTATTGCTATGGAGGTGTTATCTATTATGTTATCAAAGGAATCTAGGATGCCCCTCTTCAAGCACCACCAGAAAACAAAGTTACTATCTATTACTCATATGTGCTTCGCGGATGATCTCATTCTTTTTTGTCATGGTGATATCCATTCGGTTAAGATTATAAAGAAGTGCCTTGACAACTTCTCTGCCTTATCGGGTCTTTATGTTAATGATTCAAAGATCATGCGTTTTCTTTCCCAAATTCCTGATCCTCAGGCTGAGTCCATTATTGATGCATTAGGGTTTCAATTGGGTGGATTTCTTGTAAAATATTTGGGGGTTCCTTTGATTACTTCTAAGCTAAGTCTTGACGATTGCTATCCTCTTATTAAAAAGATTAAAGCCAAAATCTCTTCTTGGACTAATAAGTTTCTTTCTTATGCCGGGAGACTGCAATTAATTAAATCTATAATTTTTTCTATCCAATCCTATTGGTCTTCTCACTTTATTCTCCCGACTGTAATGCTTAAAGATTTCAAGTCCATCATGAGTAGGTTTTTATGGAAGGGTCCATCATTGCTTAAATATGGAGCAAAAGTTGCTTGGAGTAAAATATCTTTACCTTATTCTGAAGGGGGCCTAGCTATTAACCACCTTGAGGACTTTAATAGAGCATTGATTATAATGCACCTTTGGAGGATTGTTAATCCTAATCACTGTTCTCTGTGGGCATCATGGGTATGTGCTAATCTTAAATCCAAACACTTTTGGTGTATGCCTATTCCTAATTATTGCTCTTGGATTTGGAGGAAAGTGCTACAGGTAAGACCCTTAGCAGTTAAACACATCAAAATTTGTATTGGCAAAGGGGAAAATACTAGCCTTTGGTTTAACCCGTGACTTGATGGAGTTCCTTTGGCCTCCACAGTTCACTCCTTGATTATGTGTAACTCCTCCTGGTTGCTTCCCTCTTCCAACCATAAGTATTTAATTTTGTTGAGGGATGCGTTTGATATTAATAGGCATTATGATTCCACTAAGCTAGATCAGGTGCTCTGGGATGATACCATAATAATTGAGGTTAAAGCTTCTACATTTTGGCGCTTGATTAGGTAGGTTGGGGCTACTGTGCCTTGGGTCAATTTGGTGTGGCATAAATTTTTGGCCCCAAGGTCTCGTTCAATCTTTGGTTTACTTTTCATAGGGGGTTGCGTACTTTGGATAGACTGTCTAGTTATGGATTACAGGTTAACCCTTTCTGTGTGTTTTATTCCACTAAGTTGGAATCATTTGACCACTTATTTTTTCACTATAAATACTCTTTCTTCTCTATGTTCTTAGACGTTGTGGTTGGAGGTTGTAGTAGGAGCTGGGTTTTGATAACTGAGTATCTTATTCATTACTTTAATCCTCGCATTCATCACAGCCTTATTCATCTTAGGTTTACTACTGTAGTTTACAAGTTGTGGAACGAGCGTAATGCTAGGATTTTCTCTAATAAAGTTGCTCCTGTTCGAACCCTTATTCAAGACATTATGAATTCGATAATGTGTAGTCTTCATATTAATCTCAGATTGAAGCGGGTCAATGATAGGTTTTGTTACTGTCATTTAGTTTTATGAAGACTTGGTGTTGTATTATGTATTTTCCAACTGCTTGGATTTGCTTTGATTCTGGTTCATTAATGTTGTAGGAGCTGCTCATTGTCTGTACGTATGCTATTACCTGTTATACTACTGCTTCTACTACTGCTTCTACTGCTGAGTTTGGTACTACTTGTGATCCGTTGCTATGTTGCCATAGGGGTTTCAGTTTCAGTTTCTGCTTCTTCTATTGCTGCTATGTTATGATGTTATGTTGCCATTACATTGATCTGTTATATTGATGATCTGTTTGGGCTAGGGATGATTTGTATGCCATCACTGTTGTAATTCTTGGTTAGTTGTGTTTCATCTGTTGCCTCGACTGCGTCTTCTGCGCCTATGGAGCTGCTGGGTTCTGCTGCTGTTATCATGATGTAGTGGGTTTTTTGCGACGTGGTTTGGGGCTCTCCTGAGACGCATGGAGGCTGGTATGGGTCTATGTTGTTGTAGTTCATGTCATTCAGGTATGGGGTTGCAGGTTGCTACTGATTTGATCAAGAAGTCTGAGTATGTTTTGATGGCTATTTGGGCACTGTTTGGTCTGTTGGGGCTCTATGGTGCTATGGTTGGATCGGTTATGAACACCCTAGCAGTTGTATCTGCTGCTGGGTTTTGCTGGGTTCTGCTGCTGGGTTCTGTCTGCTGTTGTTGATCTCATAGTTGATCTCGTGCTGCAGCTGCAGCTGCTCGGTATCTTGTAATGGGGTTGGGCTACTGCTGGATTTTGGACTTTGGTGCCGATTTGTTGTGTTGCTGCAACATAATGGGGATTTCAATGAGGTTGTGCTGCTATGCTTCTACTGGCATGGACAACACGCGGCTACCTGTCGAGCAGCTATAGGTTTCCAATTTGCTGGGCCGTGGCCATTCTTCTTCTGCCTCTTGGCAGCTACCGCTACTGTCGAGCAGCAGATTTGCACTTTTCTGCTTTGATTGGGGTTGATACTTCTTCTAGTTACTTGGGGAAGTTGCTTATCTAACGTGCTCTCGTCCACTCCTGTTGCTACTATTGGTCTATTTTAAGTCTCTAATTGGGTAGGATCTACTGTACTGATGCCATAAAGGTTAGTTTTGAGGTCGGTTTTGCTGGAAATTGGAGGAGCAGTTCTGCTTTTGCAATTCTTTAAACTAGCTGGTAAGGGATTGGGAGTCTCTGGTGTGGTTGAGGTATGCTTTCTTGTAGCAGCTGGGTTGAAATATGATTGCAGGGACTATTCTGATTACTTCTTCTGCTACTGTTCTGAGAAGGTTTCGCGCCAGAGGCTGATTTGCTTATTGTACTCTGTTCTTTTATTCTGCTGTTATTGATGCTATATGTTGGGTTTTCTGTTATCCTTATGAGCGTATTAGCTATGGGTTTATTCTATTATGGATAGTTTTGTTTGGCCTTTCTATGTAATAGTCTGTAATGTCATATTTATTGTTAGTGTTGTTAGGCTTCGGGTCTACAATCCTTTATAGTCATGACATCATAGTGCATGTCCTATGATGTCTATACTATATTCTGATTGGGGTCTTCCCATAAGGTTTGTAATTCTCTTCTTTTTTAATACAGTTTAAATTTAGCAAAATTTTTTTTGTAAAACTTGAACTTGGGAGATAGAATGGCTAAGATCTGTATAAATCTAGTTTACTTTCTAGTTTTTGTAAATATTTAGAATCCACATGACCCTAGATCTGTATCTAGAGGAAATAGGAGGGTTGTTTAATTGCAGCGTAGCTTTAAGTTATATGTACATAATATGTTTAAATGTTCATTTTGCAAGTTTTAAAGGATATTATGTAAGCTTAGGAACTATAGAGGGTTGATGATTCAATCCATGGATCTAGATCCGTTTTCAAAGATGGACTTGTTTAAGTTGTAAAGCTAGCCTGCAACCCCTTTGTACACGTAAATCTAGGGCCTTAAAACGGTTATCCAGATTTAAGGCTTTAAAATAGTGAAAACATGTATGCGGTGCTCGGGCTTACTTCGATGGCTTTCTTGCCCATAAGAAGCCCGACCCTTGTAGATAATATTTACATACTGTTAAAGATGCTTCGTAACTTAAACAAAATCAAATCAAGCCAAATACGAAATAAAATTGAAGTATCAAAGACCTCAATTCATATGCGAGCGAAAGGGTTTGAAACAGCTTTTCAAAACATCATTTTCATGTGCCTGTTAAAAATAAACTTTTTAATTAGTCAAACCCCTTCGTATATAGATTCAAAAATGCATAACACTACTTTCAAATAAAGCATTGCGAGCACATTTATCTACATCACACACACACATACACACACTTCAAATGCTAAGGGAATGAAAAAGTAGTGGTAACTGTGTTTCACGAAAGTCAATGGGTGCCTAACACTTTCCCCTCGCTTAAGCAAGCCTCCAAACTCTATGAATCTCGAGTTTTATACCAATTAAACAGAGTCATATATTGGGCCATATTGCGAAAACATTTAAAAACTCGGTTTAGTTGGTACAACCATTTAAACTCATACCAACTGGCAGCTCTGTCAAATTCGACCCAATCATTAAAATCAATCTTTTCAAATCGTCGTCATTTATGTCGGTCTTTTCTAAAAAATACATCCTTGCAAGATAAGTCGAGATAAGATCACATAAAGGGTAGTAAACAACAAATAGAAAAGGGAAAAACATGACGTCGGCAGGTGGCGACTCTGTTGGGGACAGTAGAGGGCTTAAGCCGTATTTTAATCTTTTCAATTCCTTTTTATCTGCATGTGTGTGAATGATGTCTTTACATTGAATGGATGTGAATGAATGCTTTATTTATAGCACTTTACATTAGTGCTTCGCATAATGTCATCATATTGCGTGCGGTGAGACGCGATGTATATGAATGTATGTTGTGTGATTCCTCCACCAGGAGGCAAACCCATCGGTGGCTGATTATAGGACTCAAGAAGAGCATAATCCCGTGAGGCTCAGGAAAGATGCCACTCATATCTGCTCTAATTGAAAGATCGGATTAACTTCCCATCTAGTAGATTGTGATGATTTGGGAACCTTCATGTCGAAAAGCCCGTGAGAGTAACCTAAGATAGGTCAGCCTCTGATAAACCAAACTTCAAATGGAAGTCTCTTCATGCATTTCTTTTCAATTCATGTCAAATTTCAATTCCATATCAAGTATTAATTGTCAATTCCTGTCAAATATAAATTCATTTCTGACGGTTATAGCATGAACCTTTTTCAAACTTCCTTTTTTTGATATGAGCTTTGCCAAGTCTGAGGGTTTGCTAGATTGTGGGTCTTTCTTATGCGAATAGTAGAGGGCTTAGTTCTTGTGTGTGATATAAGTTGAGTCATGATCTGAAGTGGTGGATTATGGGTTGTGGGTTCCGGATCTTGATGAGAAATTTGAGTCTTTTGGCTTTGGCGATTATGGATTTATGGTTGATTCGGGCCTCGGCAGAAAGAAGGATCTTATATCAGCCGCCCTTGTTCTCTATTCTGGATTTGGGTTGTATTGTTAATCTCTAAATGTTTAAGTTTTAGGTTGGTTTATGGGGTTGTGCTGGGTTGATTTTTTCTTTCCATTAATTGATTTGTTATGCATTAATGTTCATTGTTCGGTCAATTATTGGTGTTGCTTATGATGGTTATGGCTTGTCTTTGCTTGGCTGACTCTTGGCATTTTCCTAGTTGATTCTTTTTGCTTGTGTTGTCTTTTTTTTTTGGAATATTTTGGGAGTTCTGATTTGTATTAGTCATTGACAGTTTTCGTCCTTGCCAATTCTGTATCTCTCTTGGTTGATGTTTGTGTCTGATTTCAAATCCTATGTGCTTTATGGTTTTCCGGTGGGCTACTGTTCACCGGAGGAATTTGGGAGACAAATCGGAGGAAAATTGTTGTTGTTCACGTGATTGTGTTAATGATAGCAAGTTAATGGATCCCACTTCATTTGGGTTATTTAAATTTCAAATTTGACAAGTTGATTTCATTGGGGCTCTTACATTTCAGCTTTTTGCCTACCTTCATATGGGATGGGATTGATGTTGTGTGCATATCCTTGACATGTACCAAATGGATCCATTGAGGACTAACCGTGTGGGTCTTGGGCCCACGGTTTGGGCTGATATTGTACCTGTGGTCTTTTTGGCTTTTAAACTATTTTTCTTAGTTGTTTCTTTTGCCTAACCTCGGGTTGTGAGGAAAATGTAAATTAGGTTAAGTATTTTGCTTCCTAGGTTGCTAGGAATTTTAGTCCCCTCAAGAGAAGGGGACTATGCTTTGATCTTCATTGTAATATCCAAAGTTTTTTGCAATGTTAATATACAAACAAAAATTTAGCAAAAAAATATATAAATTCCATGTCAAATATCAAACCCTGTCATGCTATCCTGTCATCAAAACAACTAACCTTTATTTTGTAGGAAAACACTTAAAAAAACCCTAAAAACTAACACATTGCACAATATGCATACTGTTAGTGTATGTCAGGACTAAACTGCATACCCTTTTTTGTAGGCAAGATTTGTCCTACCACCATATCAAAAGTCTAAAAAGGTACAAAGCCTATCTTCAGACATGACTACAAGTGCCCCATCTGAATCTACTACTGTATCTCGAGAAGAATTCGAGGAACTTAGAAATCAAATAGTAGAAGATATCTATCCTATTGAAATAACAGAGTAAAACTACTCAGGGTCAACAAACACCCACTTAACCAGAGTCCTCTACATAAGGAGGCAGTTAGGGTACTGATAAAAAGATGGAAATATAGATACCTGAAGCTCAGTCCCATGAAAAAACCAACAAAACCCTCAAAATCATCAATCTCAAAGATGACCAAGAAACTGGACATTAGAAAGAAAGTCCAACATACGGAAGGAACTATCAAGTCAATCAAAGGGACTGTAACATATGTGAGTGTTAATTACTCAGATCTTTGCATCTTTCCAGGGGCTCGTTATCCATATAAATTCCAAGTCCCGAATTTTGAAAAATACAACGAGTTAGGAGATCCATATACTCATTTGAAAGTGTATATTGGAGAACTTGGATCCTATACAGGGGATGAAAAGCTAAGAATGCAACTGTTCAAGAAAAGTCTAACTGGAGAAGCCAGAGCATAGTACCCTCGACTTTACAACTCCAAAATCCACAACTGGGAAGAGTTGGCAAATGCCTTCCTAAATCAATACAACTTTCAGTCACAAATGACACCTAATAGATATCAAGTGACCAAAGTAAAAAACCAAAATACTAAGTCTTTTCGGGAATATGCACAAAGATGGAGACGTGTGGCAGCACAAGTCATTCCTCCCATGACAGAAACTGAAATGGTGATGACATTCAACGACATACAGGAAGCTCTATATTATGAAAGGGTCTTTGCTGGAATAGGAAAACCATTCTCAGAAATGATTAAACATGGAGAACTGGCTAAAATGGGGTTGAAGTCAGGAAAGATTAAAGACCTCACTGCTTTAGAAGCAGTAGCTGAGCACATCCAGACTAGAAATTACGAGAGTAATCCCAGAAGAACCCATAAGAAAAAGGAAGAAGATGTATCCTTGATATTTCAGGATCAAAATTGGTGATGCAGTCAGAACCCGCCCATTCAAAAGCAGAATAATTACTCTTCATTCTAAACATATATAAAGCTTCCAAATCCACCATTTCAGAAAGTGCGAGAGGTTAAACACAGAAGAAATTTTACACCTTTAGGGGATTCACTTGAAAACATACTAAAGCTTCTGACTAACCAGAAGAAGATCACTCAACTCCTCCCCTCTACAAATCCAAATGGGAAATGTTTTAACCCAAGCAAAAAGTGTGCTTACCATTCTGGGTCCCCTAGCCATGATACCCAAGAATGTTGGTCTCTGAAACACAAGATCCAATACATGATAGATAGTGATGAAATTGTGGTGACAACACCAAAACAGCCACATATCCAAGACAATCATCTGCCTCAGCACAATGAGGAAGGAGTAAACATGATCAGCACGGGGAGTGGAGAAGGTTCGAAATACCTCAAGTATATTGGAGAATCTTCAACTGAAAGTAACCTCACAAAGATAGGTTATTCAGAAGGACAACCTTCAATAGAGCAAGATCTAAAGTCCATCAAAGAACAGATTGATCAATTGGCACAATTAATGGTGTATCAACATAAAGTCACTAGATAGTTAATAATCCAGATCGGCCAGAGTCAAACAAATATCCTCTCGATTTCAAGGAAGGATCACATTAGATTCAAAGAAAATGAAACCTTGGCGGAGAAATGTGCAAGGAAAGAAAGATTTCGTGGTCATAGAGATTTTGTAACTAAAAGAAAGTTCACTCCTTTGGACCAACCAATGGAGGAAATTTTACAGATGTTAATCCATGAAGAAAAGATTATAGAATTGTTACCCCCAGTGGACCCTCGATCAAGGAGGTTCGATGCCACTAAAATATTTCAATATCATTCCCACACTCCTGGTCATGACACAGAAGGTTGTTGGGCACTTCGTCACCTAATCTATAATCTAATTGATGGTGGTGATTTGTAAATGATAAACAATGACAGTACCGAGTATGAAGAAGATGAGATATTTTCTCCTAGAACGCAGAAATGAAGGGAAGTTGTAACAGTCATTTCCTCTGAAAGAGACATACCTGCAGCACCTCTAATAATTTAAGGAATGGGGGATAACAGAGGAAAGAATCCTATGAAGATAGTTGCACCAGAACCACTGATGTTTCCATATCAACCCAAGTATCCCATTATCAGTTTGAAAAAAGTCCCATAGAACTATGGGGAAAGTGCGGGATGAACATCAGATTGTACCGTTGTCCTACAAAAGGATAATCCTTTGTACTTACCTTAGCACGCGTTAAAGCCCATTATCAAAACTCTGGACAAAGTACCCAAAAAGAAGGTTGTAGATTTTCTTAGCAAAATAGGGCATAATGAGGCAATAATGTTGTAACGGTTAAAAGAGGCACCCATTCAGATTTTCATCATGGATTTGATCTTATCCTCAGAGGATCATCTTTAAATTTTGGTGCAAGTACTGGAAGAAGAGCATATGCCAAGAATGGTGGAAACTGAAAATTTTTAGCACTTGATAGATCACATTCTTAACAGTAATGTGATATCCTTCACTGATGATGACATATCAGTAGAAGGAACATGTCACTATAAGTCACTACATATAGCAGTGGTATCATCAGGATATGTGATTGGGGAGTATTGATAGATGGAGGATCATCCTTAAATATCTGCCATTATGATACCTTAGAAAGGATGAAGATCAACCCAAATAGAATCCGCAGCAGTCATGTCACCATAAGAACCTTAGATGGATCTCGATGGGATACTATTGGAGAAATAGAGCTTCAGGTGGAGATTAGCCTACATACATTCTACATATCCTTCCAAGTGTTCAACATCACCTCGGGATATAATTTACTATTAGGAAGACTGTGGATTCATATGGCAGGAGCCATCCCATCCACACTCCATCAGCAGTTGAAATACATAATCAATTGCAATTTGGTGACTTTTAAAGCCAAACTAGAGCACCCAATCTCTATGCAGAGGGATATGCTTCTGATCAGTCTCAATGAAGGAGTTGAGTCTGGTAGCTTTTAAGCATTCGAAGTGAGCAACACTCACTATCGACCTATCGGGGCACCAACCTTGAAACCAAGAATCTCTTCCGATGTAATGAATGTCAGTCAAGAGATGATATCCTTAGGTTTCTGGCCAAGAAAAGGACTGGGAAAGAATCAACAAGGAGTTAAGGATCCAATTCAGATACCGAGCCAAGTAAGGAAAGCTGGATTATGCTACTACTCTATATCAAAATACGGAAACAAGCATAAACATATGCCAACTCATTTATCAACCATCTTGTTACCGAATCTCACTGATGCATGATTCAGAAAATAGGGGAAAAAGATTCCTACCACTTTGTCCAATCTGCTAATGCCAAAGGTCAATGCAATTAAGGATAAAAATGAAGCGCCCCTTCCCGCCAAGGAAGAAGAGATGCAAAATGAACGGTTTCTACAGGAAATTCAAGATTAATTTGCAAAGATGTTCTATTTGGCACACACTGATGTCCCAGGGAAGGATATTGACCCTAATATGGATGCAGTTATGGTCATCATCAAGGAGGAGGACAACAATAACCCCTTCATCGTACCGGTCAACTAGGACCAAACTCTGGATAATTGGAGCAGCACTTCTTCCATCACTTGTAAAGGGTAAAAAGGGAAAAATGTCCATCTGCCTTAAAGTGTGGATATTATCAAACTACTTACTTTTGTTGTATAATGCTAGCAATTTACTTTTGTTATGCTTTTAATTGATACTTTGTATTATCAAATAGTTGCATATATTAAGTAAAAGCATTTTGTTTTTAGGTCGCCAAAGTTGAATTTGTTTAGCTTTGCTGATGAATTACCAAATTAGAGCAGTGACTACAACTTTGATGTAGAACTGGACTCTAACCTGATGGGAATTGATTAAGAGGAGATAGATGATGCTGAGGTGCCTAAGGAGATCAAAGGATCAGTTGAAGACAAACCCAAACCAAATCTCGAACAAACCACCACTGTCAATATCAGAACCTCAGAAAATCCCAAAGAACAGAAAATTAGGAATGACTTTACCCTAAGCTAAAAGAAAGACTTGATTAAACTCTTGACCAAATTCCAAGATGTGTTTGCATGGTCGCATGAGGATATGATCGAATTATCCACTGATATTATCATTCACCGATTGCCCATCAAAGAAAGGTTGAAACCAGTCAAACAGAAACTTAGGAGACTAAAGCCTGGATAGAACCTGAAAGTTAAAGGAGAAATTATGAAGTAATTCAAACCAGGAATTATCATGGTATCAACTCACCCTGAATGGTTGTCCAATGTGGTTCCCGTGCCTAAGCCCGGAGGGAAGGTATGAGTATATGTGGATTACGGGGACCTGAATAAGGTTAGTCTCATAGGTGACTTCCCAATACCTTTTATCCACATTTTGATAGACAACACATCGTAGTTCGGCATGTATTCCTTCGCATATTGTTTTGCTAGATACCATCAAATCATGGTTACTGAAGAAGATAGGGAGAAAAATTTCTTTATCACTCCATGAGGAACCTTCTGCTATCAATGACCAGCTTTTGGCCTTACCAACGCCACATATTAGAGAGCCATGATGGCCATGTTCCATGATATGATGCACAAAGAAATAGATGTTTATGTGGATGATATCATCGTCAAATCCAGGAAGGAAGATGACCATACCGACCATCTTGAAAAGTTATTCAATCGGCTCCATAAATAAACTTGAAGCTAAACCCAGCTAAGTGTGCTGTCGGTGTCAAACCTGGCAAACCGTTGGGCTTTCTAGTGAGCAATAGAAGTATTGAGCTAGATCCAGCAAAGATTAAAGCCATCATAGAGTGCTTGTACCTTAGATAGAGAAAGAGATACGGGGATTCCTAAGGAGAATCAATTTCATAAGCAGATTTATCTCCCAGCTCACAACAATTTGTGAACCCATTTTCAAGTTATTAACGAAAAATTCCTCTGTGAAGTGGAATGAGGAATGTCAGAAATCCTTCTTCGCCATCAAGAAGTAGTTGATTGAAGCTCCTATTTTAGTGCCTCCAAGGGACAAAGTTCCACTTTTTATATACATATTAGTCAATGCCAATGCCATGGGCTGTATGCTAGGGCAAAAAGATAATAGAGGCAAGGAAAGAGCCATCTATTATCTCAGTAAAAGGTTTAGCATCTATGAATAGAAGTACACTTTAATTGAAAAGAATGGTTGTGCTTTATCATGGGCCACCATGAGGTTACAACATTACCTCCATGGTCAAACAACCTATCTCATATCCCGCATAGATCCTCTAAAATATAATTTTAGCAAGCCCATGTTAAACTATCAATTGTCCAGGTGGCAGCTAATACTACAACAATTGGACATCATATATGTTACACAAAAAGCTATCAACGGTCAAGGAATTGTAGATCAATTGGTCGAAGCACCAACAGGGGACTTCGAACCATTGGAAACTTATTTCTCGAATGATGGGGTAATGACAGTTGAACAAAGCAATCAAGAAGATACATGCCAATTTTGGAAACTGTGCTTCGACAAGGCTGTAAACATGGAAGGTGTAGGAGCAGGGGCAGTTTTTGTATCCATTACCAGGGAACCATATCCCATGGCTACTAAGTTACAGTTTGTTAACACCAACAACACAGTCGAGTATGAAGGTTGTATAATGGGATTGAAATTGGCCCAATCAATGGGTCTCAAACAGTTAGCTATCTTTGGAGATTTTGAGTTGGTCATCAAATAAACCGTCGGGGCATATCACACCAAAGAATTACATTTGTTACCCTTTCATCGACAGGTTATATAAATGGCTGTAGAATTCATATATGTAGAATTCATAGATGTAGCCTTCATCCACATTCCTCATAATCAAAATAATTTTGCAGATGCACTAGCAAAACTAGATTACTTAGTCAGTATTTCTGCAAAAAGAGGATTACCAAACATCAAATTCACAAGCCAGATGGCCCCAGGCTATGGAAACTACATTAGAGAAGTATCTGATGAAATACCTTCCATCAAACTGCCTTGATACAAGGATTTCAAAGAATATATACGAGATGGCTGTAGCTCACTGGGGTAAGCCAAGCTGAAAGAAAGAGGATCCATAAAATGGCCATAAAATTCTACTTAAGTGGAGATGCTCTCTATAAAAGAGATGTAGGAATGGGACTCTTAAGGTGTCGGTACAAAGACCAAGCTCAAAGACTTATAAATGAGGTACACGATGGAGTGTGTGGGCCACACATGAGCGGTCCCTTACTTGCCAAAAAGATATTAAGAATAAGGCATTAATGGATCTCCCTCAATACTGACTGTAATGATCACGTCAAGAGATGTTATCAATGCCAAATCCATTTACATATTATCCACCCTCATCCAATCGAACTACACTGTATGAGTTTTCCATGACCTTTTTCTATGTAGGGGATGGATGTGATCGGTCCAATAGAACCCAAAGCCAGCAATGGTCATCGATTCATCTTCACTATGATTAACTACTTCACCAAGTGGGTAGAAGCGGCCTCCTTTCCCAAAGTCACCAATAATCATCATTTTCATCAAAAACAATGTGATCTGTCGATGTGGACAATCGGAGGTGATCGTATTAGACAATACCAAAAATTTGAACAATCAGATGATGAAGGAATTGTGCAGCAAATTCCATATCAAACAACTTAATTCTGTCATCTATCATCCTAAGATGAATGAAGCTCTTGAAGTAGCAAATAAAAACATCAAAAATATCATGCAGAAGATATCTACCAATCACAAAGGATGGCCAGACTTATTGCCTCTAACTCTGTTAGCATACAAAACATCAATGTGCACTTCTATTGGGGTCACCCCCTATTCATTGGTCTATGGCATGGAAGTAGTACTCCCCACTGAAGTAGAAAGGGAATCATTAAGAGTGTTAATAGATGCTCACATGGAAGAAGACCAGTGGTTGCAAGATCGGTACAACCAATTATCTCTAATAGATGAGAAAAGGGCTACCGCCATATTCCATGGCCAATTATCACTGCAACAAAAAGGCTTATTTTCAACGAAATATTCCGTCGGTATTAAGGATATTCCGTCGAGGCTAACCTTATTTCGGACATAATATTTGGTCAAAAATTTGGTCGTATATAAGCAGGTCAAAATTAAGTCAGTATGTCTTTCAGTCGGGGATACTTAAACTCGATGGAATATTCAGTCGGGGTTAATATATTTTCGACTGAAAATAGTCTGTCGAGGATATTCGGTAGATGATAAGCATGCCACATGGCAGCCTGTCAAAAATGGTAAAGACCTTAACCTCGACGGAAGTCCGTCAAGATTACCACTACTCCGTTGAGAATAGATGTGACACGTGGCACATGGCCAAAATGATAAGGACTTATTTTCGACGGAAATCTGTCGAGAATAGTATTATTCCGTCAAGAATAGTGTGTTTTTTTTTAAATGTTTTATTTGTTTTTGCAATATCCAGGGATTTAACCCACATCTGTTGTACATGTACCTGTACCTGTTCATGTTTTCCCAACAGCACATACACAAGCTAACAATATGGCCAACATGAATCCCATTAATTTAAACTAAACATAAACAAAACTAAAGTAAAAATGAGAAGTAACTAAATGAGATGAATTACAATTAACTTAATAAGGCCCAATAACATGAATTATAATTACCAAGGCCAACAATATGTCAAAAACCAACTAAATGAGAAGTAAAAATGTCAAAAATCCCATTAATCTAAACTAAACTATATCAAACATACCATTAAGTTAAATTAAACTAAATGTTAAATCGCAACGTAAATTAAGTAAAAAATAATGTAAACTACAAAAGAATGTAAACTAAGTCAAGCTAGTAGAGCCCTCGATGTGAGGAGGATCATCGGGCGGGCGTCAACGCTGCTCTGGGGTATGAAATTCGCCATCATCATCATCCTGCTCGTTCGTCACCCTGTTGATACAATATAATGTAACTCATTAGTCCATGTATATGATTCAGTTAAAGATAACTAAATGAAAATTAAATAACATGCAGAATATATATTTGAATTTAAAACGAATAGTATACCTGAGCAGTCGAGCGATGACTCAACATCGGCCCAAACGTGTCCTCGACTAAGGTAACCACCATCTGAATAATCTCGTTGTGTATTGCGGCCCACTGCTCCCAAGGGATACCTGTACTCTTGACGGTGGCACCAACTACAACGTCCTACGCAAGCTGATAGAGGCGAGAAAGGTTGGGCAGGTCCTGATGATGGAACAACAGATCGATCTTAAACCTCTTCGACACCACAGCCATAACACGCTAGAACAAAGCATCGTCTAAGCTAGTCCCCGTATGTCATGGTCCCATGGGGGCTCTCGGACGCAGACGTTGGCTTGAGCCTACAAAAATAAATATAACATAAATTATATTAAAAGTTTACTTTATTCATAAACAAGAAATAAACTAAAATATTATACATCTTGGCAGTGTATAGGCTGGTATCCTCGGTAACCCCAGCACTCAATACTGGCCGGTAGTACTAGTGGGATTATCCTGAGACGCGACCCAAAGAGCCGTCTCCTCGTCCTGAGATAAACTAATCTCGGGCGGAGGGATGGTGGAATCTAATGTCTCAGCATCGCCCTTAGCAGCCTGCAACTCCGCTATACGATGGCTGCGGAGCTTCTCAAATCGCTCCTGTAATTTGATATATGTACATGTGAGTTATCTTGAATATCATCATATAAATTACGTAATATTATCCTAAATAATATTTATTATAGTAAATATATTACCCATATAGCTAGTGTTGCTGGAGACATCGTCGACCCCGAAGTAGAGCCCTTCTTCGTATGGACTCTATCTTAGAACTCCATCATAGTAGGAGGTCGGCCCAAGCTACTCCGCATGGCCTAAATCATATACATTAAATAATATCACCTTAATTTACTATAGTTGCAGTTTAATATTAAACTAAACTAAAGGGAAATACAAACTGACTTAACCTCCTGAAACGACTGCGAGCTAGAAGTATGTACAACTCGCAGCTTGCTGCGATTCTTCTTCATCTGCTCTGACTTGGTCTTGAACGCATCATCATCCCAGTACGCACACATCGTAGCCCAAGCTGTATCTGATACTGTCGACGGCTGATGCTCTAGCAAAGTAGTCCCGGATGATTCTTTTACCACCCGAACTGCCCTCTGTAGCATCTCGTACAACCAACCAGCATAATTCTTCGAGATATGGGCAATGATAACGCGTCACCATCCGCCTCAGTGATGCCGGTCTCGTATCTGTAGTATCTCTATCAAACTGACATAACATACGTATAATTAATTATTTGAACAATATGTAAATAACATGGACCTTGATTTAATATATGTAATTTGAATTACGTGAAACTCCCGCAACACTTTCACTATGAAGCCAGGATCGTAGCGCCAGTACTGGCTAAATTGCATGCAGCCAATAGGGAGATGCGCCAGGCAGATGGCGTGTACGCTCGCCTTAGCGACATGATCCATAATACTAGAATACAAAATTTATTAAGAACAATTTAATTTATTAATCACAAAATAATATCATTCTAATTGAATATAAGTGATATCTTATAGTTGAAACCTACACAGACGAGCCGACATCAACATGAACTATGTCAGGCACTGCCGACGGATGACCTAATCGACCGAGGTTAGGCCCTCGCTGACGCTGACGTCTAGCATCTGTATGTTTAATATAGTTATGACATTGTCAAAAAATAGTAAATGAATGTATAATATAGTTATGAAAAAAATGTTACTGAGCTAAAAAAGAAATCAACTCACTAGCATCTGAAGACAACTCGCCCTGGGCGCCATCATCGATCCGGAGCGGCCGCCACCACAGCCACCTCCACCGCTATGTCGAGGCATAGTTGTACTACTGAAATAACAGACATAGATACGATGACATTAATTAAATTTCATTGCAATTATTATATATAATGATTGGTTTTAGTTGTATAATATTTACAAAATACCAATTAGTGAAGAAGTAGTATGCCGTCAAACCCGTCAGAATCAAAATCATTTTCATCCTCTGATTCTGTCTCTTCCTCTTCTGTATCAATTTCTTCCTCAGTATCATCTTCTACCATCACATACGGACTGACAACCACATCTTCCTCCACTTCGTCAACATCGAGTACGTCAATAACATCATCAACCAACACATCGTCATCATAACATCATCAACCAACACATCGTCATCATATAGCACAACGTGGTTGGGATTGCTAACTTATTCTTGTAATGGGTCATCCATTCCAGACAGATTTGTACCATCAATGACCGAGTCTTCGTTGGCATAACTGTATACCAGGGGGTTCTATAATTTACGACATTAGGGGCGTAGTACACTTAAGTTGCTTGGCTGCTAACATAAATACGTCATCAGACTGTAAATTCGATTTTATATCTACTGTGACGATTCTATTACGATCAACTTTAACACCCTTTGCAGTATCAAACCAGCAACACTTAAATGTAACGACCTTTTTAGCCCCTGGATAATTGAGCACAACCACTTTCTTTAATCTTCCATAGTAATTGGACTCAAAATCTCCATAACAACTTCCCAACACGACAATGCCAAAGTTGACTAATGTCAATTCATTCAAGTTATAGTTATCTGACTGGTCTACAGTACTGGCTGTCAGTTCTCTAAACTCTACTGATTCCCCGTGATGAATCCATACTGAATACCCATCCACAAACCCACATGAATATAAGTTAAATTTCACTTCATCGGTAGTCTTCCATATCATGTTCTTACACTTGAGACACGTACATCTCATTTTTCCGTTCAGATCATCAATATGTTCTATTGTTTTGTTCATAAAATTGGACACCCCGTCACGGTACGCATCAACTAATCCTCTCCCATCAATCTTTATCCTACGGTACATCCAACTTCTGTCAGCATCCATCTTTAATTGAAAAAAATACCCAATTAGATCGAGAATAATCATGAATGTGGTCCAAAGCATGAATTTAGTTTACCTAGTTTATTTCTCCACTCTACAGGGTTTAGGCTTCTATCCCGTTCCTGGATGCGTCTCCTCTCTAGTGCCAATCTTAAGCATGTTTCTACTATTTTCAGAAATTTTCAGCAGCACCTCTCCATGGTCTCTAAGTACACGAAATAGACCAAGAGAACTTAGTCTAAGTATGCACTCGGAGAACATGTAGAGACACCAGCTGAAAGTTCCTCAAAATTTATAAAAACGCACACTGTGCATTGGCACCGACCTAAGTGAGAGACATAACATCTAGTAACAGTCCCAAACTGGGGACTATTCGACATTCACTCCTAATGAGTGAATGTCGAACGGGTTTCTAGGTTGACACCTCCAAAGCATGTATGTTTTCATCAAGATAAACTAAGTATAGCATTTGCTTTAGTTTGAACGATATTATCTAGTTCCCATATTTTATTATGAGAACCAGGTCATATCATTCAAACTAAGAAAATGCTACTTAATTTATTTTGCCAATGAAAAACTAGGTAAATGCTACTAAGTTTATTGTAGACAACTTATTCAGTTACTTTTAATTGTAGAAAACTAAGCAAATTCTACTTAGTTTATTATTTTATTTTATGTTAATTTATTTCAAATATATTATGTTATTTTAATTTATTTCATTTATTAAATTTAATTTAATATATTCAATTTAATTGGTTTATTCTGATTTATTATTCCTTTTCATTTTTATTATATTATACTTTATTATATTAATTAACTAAATATAATTTATTTTATTTTATTTATTTATTAGATCTCATTTAATTTATTTTACTTTTTTATTATATTATTTTATTTATTTCATATTATTAAATTAAATTAAATTTATTAAATTATATTATATTATATAATTTATATAATTTATTTTATTTCATTTTTATAGTGTATTATATTATATTAGATAATTTATTAATTTGTTTTATTTTTCTTAGTATTTTATTTAGTATTATATTATAAAATTTAATTAGAATTAATTTAATTATATTATATTATATTATATATATATATATATATATATATATATTAATTTTGTTGAATTATTTTATGTTATATAATTTATTTTATTTTAATTTATTTGTATGTTAATATATTGGAACTAATTTAATTAATGTATTCATAGTTAAGTATTGATTTATTTTTTACCTTCTATAATTCCCATGGAAATTTTCATCGGAAATTCCGTCGAAAATAATTTTCAATACAAACAAATAATCTGCTACTATTGTTTCCTAATATATTTCAAAAAATTATCAAAATAAATATTACAACAACCACATTTTTCCCAATTTCATCAACATAAAATATGAATTTCAACAACAATTTCATTTCAATTTCAACATCAATATATAAAAAATAAACTCAATTTCACACCAATAATGATAACAAATCTCAATTTCAAATTCCAAAAACAGATTGCACATATCAAAGTTAAAATTCTATCAAAATATCAAAAATTCAACTTAATTTCAACAGCAATCTATCAAACATACACCCAATTTCAGGCCAATAATCTCAATTTAATATTCCAATCCTAATTTCAAACCTAAATCAAAACTAAACCCCAAAAACAGAATATATATATATATATATATATATATATATATATATATATATATGAACCCTAGCTAAATTAACAAATTAAATTGAACATACTTTGCAAACTAGGTACAAATGAAGTGTAAAAGCAAATGAGGTGGTGGTGGATGAGTGACCGGATGGGGGCGGCGATGGCAGAGGCGCTTGCAGCAAGGGTGGCGCCGACAGCAGGTAACGGGAGATATGAGAGAGAGGGTAGAGAGAGAGGGTAGAGAGATAGAAAAAACAGCTGAGAGAGAGAGAGAGACAATGAGCGAGGCGGCTGAAGGTATGATATGTGTTAGGTTTTAAATCATATCCTCGATGGGATGTGCGTCGTTCTTAGGTCCGTCGATAATAACGTATTCCCGACGGATGGTCTGTCAACCTTAATACTGGCACTGGTGGGAAACTTGGTGCCAACTGATGCCCCTTGTCCTCAACGGAATTCAGTCGAAATTAACTCAATTCTGACAGAATTATAGTCAACGAAATTATCCGTCGCAAATAACTTATTCTCGACCGAATATATTCCGTCGACTTTAGTTCCATTGGAATTATATCAACAAAGGATTGCTCGGTCCAACAACAAGAAGGTTCTTCTTCGGCAGTTCAAAGAAAATAACCTGGTACTAAAAAAGGTCATCTCCAATCAAGATGCTGACAAAGGAAAATTCACCCCAAGTTGGGAAGGCCCTTTCATTGTCAAGGAAGTATTGTCAGGAGGATCCCTCAGATTGTAAGAAATGGACGGTGAAGAATTTCCATAACTTATCAATTCTGACTCTATCAAAAGATACTATGTTGTAGACACTTAAAATTTTCTGTACTACTGACACTAACATTGCAGGAAGGCAGATTCGTCTTTTAAGAAAGAACCCTGAAAGACAATCCACAACCATACCGGATACTACCGGAAGTTCAGCATCAACCCCAAATCGCAATCTGGGAGTAACCAATCCAACCTCGGATGTAATCCCGAGGCCTGCAGATACAATACTGAAACACACACCGGAGAAGACCGATTAATCTCGGAGATAACCCCCGAGGTATCCAGTCTCAGCCCAAAACATGGGAATAGCCTCCAACCTTGGTGATAGCCCCAAGGAATGCAGTTTCGGCATTAACCCCGGAAATGCTTGTTACAAGTGCAACCAGCTTCAATCTCGGCGCTCACAATGAGGTACACTGTATCAGCCCGACGATGACATCGGGAAGACAGACACACCTCAAAGATGACAATGAGGACTTTCAACCAATTGCAGCAGTCCAATCCCAGCGAAGCTGAGCAACGTCTGCTTTATCGACCCAACCCGGTAATAACACCGGTAAGGGGCAACATCGTCATCTGACCAACACGATGCCACGCCAAGTCGTCTCAACACATCTACGCAACAACGGCCCACAAGGCTAACCAATCCCGAGTTGCTATTGTGCGGGGTAACGGATGAAAGTTGAAGCTTGAAGACCGAAGGGCACCGTCCCATCTTCAAAGACTTCGTACAAACTCTAATCCCATGCCATCGTACAAACTCTCGACAACGGCGGTCCGAAATAGGTCCTGTATACCTCAAACGGATGCCCGGATTGTACTTCAGAAAAACCGAGTGGACATTAAAGTGCCCGCGTGCACGTACTTAGAGACGACTCGACCTGACCAAACCGGGGCCGACCCGACCCGCCTCTGGTACACCTGCGGCTGAGCCGCAGGTACACCTATGGTACCCTTTGCCTATAAATAAGAGGCTTGGGGTGCTGATTTTTAAGAGAAAAAAGACAGGGAAACCCTGCAGAATTCGCTCTACACTTGCCATACAGTGTATTTTCCCATTTCAAACACCTGTGAGCTCATATATAGCCCTCTTTTGTACCTACAAAAGCCAGTGTTTACTCACTCTAAAGATATAGAAGTCTTCTTTGACAGTCCACTGTAAGCCTTCTCACACACTTTAGAGTCTTTCTTTTCATTTTTGCACACACCCTTCTACACGTTGAGAGTCATGTTGCTTGCTTTTGCCCGGACTTCGGTCCGTGATTTCATTTCAGTCTATATATATATATATATATATATTACATATATATTGACTAATATTACCGAGTTATGCCTCGGTTGAACCTAGACTTCGGTCTGGAGCGTTTATTTGCTTTTCTATATATATATATATATATATATATATATATATATATATATATATATGAACTGTGTATCAGACTTTGTTCGATTGAGCCTAAACTTCGGTTTGGTGCGTTTATTGCTTTAATATATATATATATATATATATATATATATATATATATATATATATATATATAACTGTGTGCCGGACTTTGTTCGATGAGCCTAAACTTCGGTTTGGTGCGTTTAATTGCTTTCTTATATATATATACTTATATATATAAACTGTGGTCAAACTCCGTTCGATGAGCCTAGATTTTACATCTAGTGCGTTTACTCGCTTTTTTATATATATATATATATATATATATATATATATATATATATATATATATATATATTTACATTTCGTCCCACCTGGAGTTTACTTCATGGTGGTTGACCGTTTTTACAGCTTTATTTACGTTTTGTCCCGCCTGGAGTTTCCTCCGTGGCAGTTGATGGCTTTTAACAGCTTTATTTACATTTCTGATCCCCCATGGAGCTACTTCGTGGTTGGCGATCATGTCTTTATATATATTTACGGCTTTTATATATATACATGCTTACTGCTTTCATACAAATTGCGGTATCATGTGAGCCTAGGAATCATGTGATCACAGATTCATCCCATTGGATCTAGATTCGGTTCCCGTGATGGACATTTTAAGCTGTAAGCAGCTTGTAAATTATTATGCGGTGTCTGGATTTACTCAGATGGTTTCCATACCCACGAGGAAGTCGGCATTATGTTGTACATTTTTTTCGTACGACTGCTTCACAGCCGTCAAATAAAATTAACCAAGCCGCGCATTTAATAAAATGGGAGTGCAAAAGGCCTCAATTACTATTGAGCGTCAGGGTTTGAAAAACCCCTTTTATAAAACATCACTGCAATATCTTGCTAAAATTAAATTTTTACATAAATTCAAACCCTGCATATATAGGTGCGAACGAGGCCTCGTACCACTTTCAAATAATAACACATTGACTCGCACACACACACACACACATTCAGATAGCAGTTTCTTGAAAAGAGGAGGTCACCGTGGTAACACGGATGTCAGGGGGTGCCTAACACCTTCCCCCCGCATAACCAAGTTCCCGGACCCTAAATGAATCTCGGTTTCACCGACCCGTATAGCAGTGTCACATCACTGGGTCAATGTGCAGACCTTTTCTCGGTTGTGTTGGTACAACCATTTAAAAAAACCAACTAGTGACTCTTAACAGTCCATCGTCGACATTATACATGTCGGACCTTTTTCACTTATTTTTTCAAACAAATCTCACCTAAAATGAGAACACCAAAGAACAAGTAACGGAAAGGGACATCTAAAAATCCCGACGTCGACAGGTTGCGACTCTGCTGGGGACTCCAATAAGAGGACTTTAGCCGCTATTTCAATATTTTCAAAATTGTTATCTGCTTGTGTGTGGATGTTGCATTTACATTGGATGAATGTGTACGAATGCATGTCTTGTTTATTTAGTGCCTCGCACTATAAACTGCCGGTGATGTTAGTGCCTAGCACTATAAACTACCTGTGATGTTAGTGCCTCGCACTATAAACTGCTCATGATATTAGTGCTTCGCACATGTCATCATTTCATACGGTGAGACGCGATGTATGTGAATATATGTTGTGTGGTCCCTCCACCAGGAGGCTATCCCGTCGGTGTTTGATTACTGGACTCGTGAGAAGCCTGATTCTCCAAGGCTCAGGAAAGGCACCACCCAAATTCGCTCCAGTTGAAAGACCGGATTAACTTCCCGTCAAGTAGATTGCGATGATTTGGGAACCTTCATACCAAAAAGCCGCGAGAGTAATCTAAGATAAGTCAGCCTCTGATAAACCCAAAACGGAGGAAAGTCTCTTCATGCTCTCATTTTAAATTACACAATTTCATGACATATCTATCTCCATGTAATGAGAAATATGAAGGAATGTGTACACATATACATACATGCTACAAATAGCTGACATCCGTTTTTGGAGGATAAAATTCCTAAAATGGACATATCACATTAATATTCACCTTCCCTAAGGACTAAACTATGCAAGTCTTTCGCAGGGAGTCAATCGGGCCTACTACCCGTTCAAAGTCCAAAAAGGCAACAGGCCTACAGTCAATTATGTCGTCATCCGACCAGACTGAACTTAATCCAATTTATGGCAAAGAATTTGACGGATTAAACAAACAAATTACAGATTTGGCTGTTCTGTTCAAAGAATTACACCAGTCTACACAGGGTCAGAAAATACCCGTACATGCTGAATCCTCCACACAAGGAGGAGTCCAGGTCATTACTATACCTGGAGAAGCCCGTTCATGGTACACCAGATTAGACAACTCCAAAATCCACAGTTGGGAAGAGCTAGCACATGCCTTCCTCACTCAATATAGCTTTCAAACTCAAATGGCTCCTGATCGGTACCAAATTACCAAGATCAAAAAATAGTCTAACGAGTCTTTCAGAGAGTATGCCCAAGGTGGAGACGCCTGGCTGCCCAAGTGAATCCTTCCATGATAGAATCAGAAATGGTTATGACGTTCATAGACATACAAGAAGCTCCCTTCTATGAGAGAGTTTTAGCTGGCATCGGCAAACCATTTTCTGAAATGGTCAAACATGGGGAGATGGCTGAGATGGGATTGAAATTCGGAAAGATTCAAGACCTAGCTGCACTCAAAGTTGTTGCTGATCACATCCAGTCTGGAAATTATGGGAACAACCCCAGGAGAGTCCATAAAAAGAAAGAGGAAGATGTTTCCCTGATACTACAGGGTAAAAAAGGCAGTCAAAATATGTCTGTTCAGAGGAGAAACTATACTCCCTTTCCAGCACAGTCTGTAAACCCTCCAATACAAAAAGGTGGAGAAGCCAAACGCCCTCGAGTGTTCACACCCTTAGGGGATACCCTCGAGAATATCCTTAATCTTCTGACAACACAAAAGAAGATTACACATCTACTTCCACCAGCCAACCCAAATGGAAGGGGTTTTAATGCTGCTCGGAAATGTGCTTATCATGCCGGGGCACCTGGACATGATACTCAGGATTGTTGGGCCTTAAAACACAAGATCCAAGACCTGATAGACAACGGTGAGATCGTGGTCACTAAACCAGATCAACCTAACGTTCAAGACAACCCTCTTCCTCAACACAAAGAAGAAGAGGTTAACATGATTAATTAGAGGAGTGGACAGAGTTCCAACTTCAGCTGTGATTCTTCCCAAACCATCAAAGACAGTGATAACAGATGGGTTTATGCCAAGTTCCAGTTCACAATGGAACGAAAAATGAAAGCTCTCTGCAAACAAATTGAGCAATTGGCGGAACTGGTGACTTATCAGCATCAAGTGACTCGTCAGCTAATCAGCCAGGAGCATGCCAGTCTCCTGCCCGTTGTCATGAATATTCCCTCTTCACTTTCAGAAAATGAAATGCTGGAAGACAAAGTGACGAAGAGAGCAAATGCCAAGGCCCATCGGGATTTCGCCAACAAAAGGGAATTCACCTATTTGGGTCAACCTATGGAGGAGATACTTCACATGTTAGTCAATGAAGGAAGAATCAGTTCCCTTCTACCTCCAATCAACCCCCGTTCGAGACGGTACAATTCTGAGAGAGTATGTCAATATCATTCCCAATCTCGTGGTCACAGCACAGAAGAATGCTGGGCACTCCGCCACCTTATTCAGAACCTAATCAACATTGGCGTATTGCGCCTGGCAGATGACGCACTGTGCTACGCGCCAGTGAGAATGAAGGTCCCACTAAATGGAAGAGTGTGTTAGCCGTCATATCTACTGAAGCTGATCAATCACTCATCATGCCAATAATTCAACTCAAAGGAAGTAACAATCCTTTGAAAGTGGCCGTTCTCGAGCCAATCAACTTGCCGTGCAGAGCACAATATCCTATTGTTAGCTTGCATAAAGTTCCGTGGAATTATGGAGAAGGTGAAGGATCCACCTCACATACCACTGCTGCAGTGTCGAAAGAAAATCCACTGTACCTTTCCCAACGGGTGATGAAATCTTCCGTCAAATCAAAAGGAAAAATACCCACGGAGAAGATTGAAGAATTCCTCCGCACTATGGGTCATAACGAAGCTACGGTGGTTTTAAGCTTGAAAGAAGCTCCACAACAGATATCAATTTTGGACTTGGTCCTCACTTCCGAGAATCACCGGAAGATCTTGTTAAAGGTTTTAGAAGAAGCCTATCTCCCGACATCCGTGGATGAGGAAAAATTTTAACATCTGGTTGATCACATTTTCAACAACAATGTGATATCCTTCACTGATTATGACATTCCGCCTGAAGGGACCGGTCATTGCAAACCATTGCACATCGCAGTCTTGTCCTCCAGATATATGGTGGCTGGAGTCCTGATAGATGGAGGTTCATCCCTAAATATCTGCCCATATGCGACCTTGGTGAAGATGAATATCAATCCTAATCGAATCCGGAGTAGCCATACTATCATCAAAGCTTTTGATGGAGCCCGCCGGAATTCGATTGGAGTAATTGAGCTGCCAATTGAGATTGGTCCTCATACATTCTGCGTATCTTTCCATGTACTCAAGCTAGAGTCGGGATACAACCTACTCTTGGGATGACCATGGATCCACATGGCTGGGGCAGTCCCCTCCACCCTTCATCAATAATTAAAATATATTGTGAACAACAACCTGGTCACGATCAACGCTGAACTAGAGTGTCCTCAACACAGGGATTTACTGGTCATCAATGCTAATGCAGACGTTGAACCAGTCAGTTTTCATGCTTTGGAAATAAACAATACCCAATTCCATGCTATTGGAGCACCACTGCCTGAACCCCAGATTTCTGTCGAAGTGATGTCAGCCACTCAAGAAATGATGTCGTTGGGTTATAAACCAGGACAAGGGTTGGGTAAAGATTGTCAGGGTATCAAGTACCCTATTCGTTTAACCAAGCAAACTGGAACAGCTGGACTAGGCTATTCGGCCAGCTCTAGTCATAGGAACCCTCATAAACATCCACAGGTTCCTTCAGCTTCAACTATGTGGCATTTATCTTCACCTTCAAGTGCTGAGTCCGCACAACCTCCTGTAAAGGTGCCAGCCAATGTCATGGCTATGTTATTTCCTAAGCCGAAATCAGTGGAGGAAAACAAAATCGTTATTCTAGATCCCGCAATCTTAGAAGAAGAGCGGAGAATCAAGGAGAACGTTGTCCGAATAATGTCGGGCATGCGTATCATCATCCATGATGAACATACCAACCGATACACCCCAGACGATGATTGCCCAGACATAATGGCCATCATTCGGGACAGGAAGGATGATGAAAGTCCCTCTATCACTGCGGTTCACCCGAACTTTGCTCTTGCCAATTGGAACAACATTCCTTGCATTGGTCGTCAAGGGTAAAGCGGGCAGAAGTTCTTTCTGCCCTGTAGATATAATAACTGCTTACTTTTCTGTACAGTATTAGCAGTTTATTTTGCCAGTATATGCTAACACTGTGTATGATCAAACACGTTTCATATATACTAAGTGAAAGCATATTTTGTTTCAGGACTCTGAATTTAGATGTGCATGTACTTGCTGATACGATGCCTCTCCTACACAGGGATTGTACCTTTGATGTAGAGATGAATTCAGCCTTGATGGATACACAGGATGAAATTGAGGTGCCTCCAGAAATTCAAGAATGGGTCAAAGATACACCTAAACCCAACCTTGATCAAACCACTTCTTTCAATCTCGGAACCTTAGAAAGCCCTAAGTTAATCCAGATTGGTTCAGACCTTACCCCAAACCAACGGAATGACATGGTTACACTATTAACCCAATTCCAGGAAGTGTTTGCATGGTCTCATGAAGACATGGTGGGTTTTTTTACTGATAATGTCCTTCATTGCCTTCCCATTAAAGAGGGATTTAAGCCAGTCAAACATAAACTCAGGTGATTGAAACCTGAGTGGAGTTTAAAGGTGAAAGAGGAAATTGTGAAACAATTTCAGGCTGGCATCATCATGGTGTCTACATATCCTGAGTGGATATCCAATATCGTGGTCGTGCCTAAACCTGGAGGGAAGGTGCGAGTTTGCGTGGATTACCGGGACTTGAACAAGGCTTGTTTAAAAGACAGTTTTCCCGTGCCATTTATCCACATTCTCATTGACAATACTATGCAATACGACATATACTCCTTTGCTGATTGCTTTACGGGGTATCATCAAATCATGGTTGCCGAGGAAGATCGTGAGAAGACTTCCTTCATCACTCCTTGGAGAACTTTTTGTTATAGACAGTTGTCATTCGGCCTCATCAATACCAGAGCTACCTATCAACGAGCAATGATGGCTCTTTTCCACGATATGATGCACAAAGAGATTGAGATCTACGTGGATGACATCATTGTCAAGTCCCGGAAGGAGGATCACCATATAGACCATCTCAGAAAGCTATTCAACAGGTTGCGTAAGTACAACTTGAAGTTGAATCCAGCCAAATGCGCCTTTGGCGTTAAATCAGGCAAGTTACTAGGATTTCTAGTCAGCCACAAAGGGATTGAGCTGAATCCTGCCAAAATCCAAGCCATCACAAAAATGCCCATACCTCAGACAGAAAAGGAAATCCGAGGATTTTTGGAAAGAATCAACTTCATTAGCAAATTCATCTCCCAACTCACAGCAACCTGTGAACCAATCTTCAAACTATTAAGGAAGAACTCCTCCATGAAATGGAATGATGAGTGTCAGAATGCCTTCCTTACAATCAAGAAACAGCTAGTCAAAGCTCCTGTGTTGGTACCACCCAGGGATGATGTTCCCCTATTTATGTACCTGTCCGTAAGTGATAATGCTATGGGCTACATGTTGGGGCAGAAGGACGATAGAGGCCAAGAACGAGCTATCTATTACCTTAGTAAAAGGTTCAGCAGCAGTGAACACAAGTACACTCTGATCGAAAAGACGTGTTGTGCTTTAGCATGGGCTTCCATGAGGTTACATCATTACCTCCATGGTCACACAACCCATCTTATATCCCGCGTGGATCCTCTCAAGTACGTGTTCAACAAACCCATGTTAAATTGTCGGCTGTCCAAATGGCAGTTGATCCTACAACAATTTGACATCGTATATGTGACTCAAAAGTCCATCAAAGGTCAAGGAATCGCGGATCAACTGGGCGCCGCACCTTCAGGGGATTTCAAACCCTTAGAAACATATTTTCCTGATGAAGGAGTAATGACAGTACAGCAACACCATCAGTATGATACGCGCCAATCATGGAAGATGTATTTTGATGGAGCTATTAATATGGAAGGTTCTGGAGCTGGAGCAGTTCTAGTATCTGATACGGGGGAGCAGTATCCCGTCGCCGTCAAATTACAGTTTGACAGCACCAATAATACGGCTGAGTATGAAGGCTGTCTCATGGGGCTAAAACTTGCCCGTTCAATGGGCATCAGACGGTTAACTGTCCTTGGAGATTCAGAGTTGGTAATCCGATAATCCATCGGAATCTATCAAACCAAGAAACTACACTTGCTGCCTTACCATCGGCAGGTTTTAAAGATGGCTTTAGAGTTCGATGAAATCTCCTTTCTACATGTTCCTCGTAATAGGAATGCCTTTGCGGACGCATTAGCAACTTTGCCAAGCGTTATAATTTCCCTGAACAAGGCCCCAGCCTACGGGAATTATGATGGAGAAGTATCAGATGAGCTACCTCCCATCCCACAGCCTTGGTATCAGCATATCAAGGAATATCTGCGAGATGGATCTACACCCGCTGAGGCGAGCCCGACCGAGAAAAGGCGGATCCATCGACTTGCAATGAAATTCTACCTGAGTGGAGATGCACTTTACAAAAGAGATGCAGGATTAGGCCTCCTCCGGTGTTTAGACAAAGATTAAGCCCAAAGGCTCATGGATGAAATCCATGGCGGAGTTTGTGGCCCCCACATGAGTGGCCCCCTCCTTGTTAAGAAAATACTTAGAATGTGACATTATTGGCTATCTCTCAAAGCTGATTGCCATGACCACGTCAAAAGATGCTATCAGTGCCAGATTTATGGGAATGCTATACACGCCCCTCCACGGGAACTCCACAATATGAGTTCACCTTGGCCCTTCTCAATGTGGGGAATGGACGTTATCGGGCCCATTGAACCTAAAGCCAGTAATGGACATCGGTTTATATTCACCATGATCGACTACTTCACCAAGTGGGTAGAGGCAGCCTCCTTCCCCAGGGTCACGAAAGAAGTCATCATTGCTTTCATCAAAAATAATGTTGTTTGTCAATATGGACAACCAGAGGTGATTGTGTCAGACAATGCCAAAAACCTCAACAACAAGATGATGGAGGAATTGTGCAGTAAACTCCACATCAAACATCTCAACTCTGTCATCTATCGTCCAAAGATGAACGGTGATGTTGAAGCGGCTAACAAAAACATCAAGAAGATTATGCAAAAGTGTCCGCCAACCACAAAGATTGGCCTGATGTATTGCCTCTGACTCTGTTAGCCTACAGAACATCCATGCGTACTTCAACTGGGGCAACCCCCTACGCACTAATGTAATGACCCCAAAATAGGTCCATTCCATCCAACCTATTCTGAGTCACAAAATATATGGTACAGAAAATAACTACAACTTTATTACAACAATTGTCGTGCAAAATACAACAACACATATGCTGTGAGTTTGGATACAAATATATACCAAATGTGACTCATGTCCCAACCGTGGACAGCACCTCACAATGACACCTTACATAAAGGTATAGTCAAAAATTGTTTTAGAAATTAGAATCTTTGGAAAGTGCTCAAGGAAACCTTTGTACATGGGAGGCCATGGGTCTAGGTTATGATAGATATCATATGTCCACAGAATTATCCTTGGTTGACCCAATAGACCCCAAAGAAAAATGAGAAGATTACTATCATATTCTTTCCAATGGTGAGTCTTCTCTTGAGATAACATTATCTCCACTGTCTCTAATTGAGAATTATACTTCAAACAAACACCAAGATTATATAGGTAGTGCTCATAGATAAACTCAGCAGGTGGATGTGCACAACCCTGTCTTATGATGACACGAGGTTGCATGTCGTTAGACATCTTGTATGATAGTGGCAAAACACCTTTCCAACGTTGGGTACGCCTTACCTTATTGGATTCACCAAATATAACTACTAAATGATGACCACCGTTCTATTCCCTTGTTACCCCCGCTCGACCCAGCTACACAATTATTACCTGAAAGGAATTGTGAAACAGAAGGGTGAGCACAACTAGCCCAGTAAAGAATATCATGACTAAAGATAAATAAATTATCAACAGTCTTCATCAGTAATAAATTAGAGATTTAGAACATATGGTAGATGATAAAAATTTTCAACCATAGTTGTAGCGGAACGAGCAATCCATTAGAAGAGTCAAATAGACTATAAAGTCTATTATCTTCTCCACGTTAAAAGTCCACCAACAATATTTTATCCCTGTAACATCAATCAACAGTTCCTTTCCACAATCATATGAATAACTCATAATCATAATTGTAATTCTAAATTCCTCTTCGCATTCAGGACGAAGGTAATTTTCATCACATGTCTTTACCTGAAACATCAAAGATCATGGTTATACCAAATCACAGTTCCTGTTTATAATCATACTAACGATTTCATCTTTGCACTACGGCCAAAGATATTCATCAACGGACCATCTTTGCACTACAAGCCAAAGATATTCAACAACAGGTCATCTTTGCACTACGGGCCAAAGATATTCATCAACAATTCATCTTTGCACTACAGGCCAAAGATATTCCTCAACAGTTCATATTTGCACTACAGGCCAAATATATTCATATCTCAAAGAAATATATAATCATTTCAGAATTTATATAAACAATAATTATAACCATGTTAATCAATTCATCTTTACACTTAAGCTAAAGATATTCAATTGTAAATTCAATGGCCATGATCATACCAGTTAACAATTCATCTTTGGACTACAGGCCAAAGATATTCCTCAGTCATGATCATACCAATAATTTACCCATCTGTACACTCAAGTGAAAGAGAAATTCAACATCAGGGTTATAAAAATGTTATATATGATAATAAAAATAATATGATCAACAACTGCATTTATTTTCAAGAGCAACAAATATAAATCAATGATAATTTGGTCAGAAAAAGAAACTAATTTTTGTCATGAATAGTACCCGTGAATAGTAACTCGTGAATAGTAATCCCGACACAAAAATGTAAAGATTCCATAATAAAATTCATACCAATACTTTGGTATAATGATTTGAAAGAATAACATTTCTTAAATTTATAAACAATTTATTTTAATTATTTACACTTTACTAAATAATGCATTTTAATCATCCTAAAATGCCAAACTCATAAGATTTCATTACCAATAACCAAAACTCTCATCAAAAATATGCATATACCTCATATAGGATTCTCAAGCCATAAAATCCTATTTTCCAATTTTCTTACTTCACATAACATATTTAATTCATTTACTCATAACTAGTCTATTTTTATAAAAAATACCAAATCAGTTCCAAAAATATTTCTTTTCTGGGATTTAGCAGAATATAGTCCCATATTGAACATATATTTTTATCAGAATTTTTAAAACTCATTTACTATTTTTCATATGGCCAAAACAGCCGAATATTTAGACATTTATCATAATTTGTACCTTTATCCAAAAATTCTAAAATTTACAGAGTACACTGATATTATATAGATATACTTACAATAACAATTTTATCAATTTTGGAGTTAACCACAAGGAGTTATAAGCGGTTACTTTTAAAATAGTCTTTTCCCGTAAAATTCATAACTCTTAATCTATAGATCCAAAAATCACCATTTTTGGACACAATCAATAAAACTCATCAAAATATCATTTTAAATTTTCCCAGAATTTTCTAAAGGTCAGAAGAAGTACGAACTGAAAAATATAATAACCCTTAAAATCCCTTACTATCCCTTACCTCAAAAGTGCAGTATTTCTGACTGGAATGCAAAGCCGAAGGAAACATGCACTGAATAACAACTCTCAAAGTATCTAAATACTCACAAAATATGCTTCATAATATAGAGAGAGAAAGAGAAAAAACTTATGTTTCTGGTGTGATTTTCAATTCTACTTAGCCCTCTATTTATAGGAAATTGTTAGCATGCCGAAGCAGACTTAACCTGTAACCTGATGGCTCTACCTGCTACTATTCCCACCCACCACATTTGAATAAAAATCTCAGCACATTTCTTCACCAACCAAGAGTGGGGCCCACCAATTCTAGAATTTTCCACCAAAATGATTAACTCCGAAAATTCAACAATTTCTGAACCAGACATTTCGTAAAATTCATAACAAATCATACGTTTATTTTTAACGGTTCAAAATTTGTGGACATATACTCAATTTATATATGTATAACATATCCAAAAATTACCACGATCCAACGGTCGGATTAAAAATTATAACCCCCACAAAATATCTCAAAAACCCTAATTTGATTTTCAATAACTCCGTTCCGACAAAAATACAGATAAAATACCTCAACATTAACTCCTTCATTTTTAACCACAAAAATATATCTCTCAGTTATATCCACATAAAATAAATATTTCTTTATCATATGAATCAATAATTAATTATTCACAAATAATATTACAGAATCACATTTATGACAACCAGGCCGTTCCCAGGAAAGAGGGGGCTTTCCGATAAGGATTTCTCCTTACTGGCGCGTAATTAGATGACCAAACCTCTCCTTAGACAGAACTTTCTAGACATTGCCAATAATGCTATCTAATAAAATTATTCAAATAATATGAATTATTGATCTGATAATGGAAAATACTGTGCAGCAACAATTATTGAAACAACAATAATATAAAATATTAACGTAGCAATTATTGATTTAATAAAATAAAATATTGAACAGAAATTACTGTAACAATTATTGAGTAGTGCCTTCTCACGTAAGAATCAATAATTAAAAAAATACTGTGTAATACCGTGTGCTACTGTGCAATTACGCGTATTACTGTATTTTAACCACCAGGTATTCCAACAGTGTTAACGATAACGATTACGCCGTTATTTATAAAAACTCAAATTTGTCGTTTTCTTTATTCGACTGTTTTCCGTTATGGGGCCCACAAATAGCTGCGCCGTCGTACGAATATTCCCCGACAGAAAGAATATTCTACGACCAACGAATATTCCCCGATAACAATGATTATTTTATAACCACTTGTTTATTTTGAAAAAATTTCACATTTCACCCATAACTTTAACTTTTTATCAATTTAACCATTTACTGAATTGTAATTAAAAGAAAAATTGAATACTTTTATTTCATAAAATTCGGGGTCTTACAATCTCCCTTCCTTATGAAATTTCGTCCCTGAAATTTACGTACCTGATAATTCAAAGAGTTGATAATACCTTACTTTCATTTCAGATTCCATCTTCTCTATCATCATAATTTCTTCATTGCTCATATCATGTATTTCAGATATCATTCTAGAATACAGCTTCAAAACAAGGGTTAATTGAACAGATTAACATATCACATAATATTCTGATATTATGACTGACCAACAAATAAGCTTAGGTAGGACACACTAGCGAAGGATTTACTCATCTCTCCCCTCCTAGTTCTATTTTTCGATCTCCGCCAGAGATCATATCCCTAAGCTCTGATACCAAAATGTAACGACCCCAAAATAGGTCCATTCCATCCAACCTATTTTGAGTCGCCAAATACATGGTACAGAAAATAACTACAACTTTATTACAATAATTGTCGTGCAAAATACAACAACACATATGCTGTGAGTTTGGATACAAATATATACCAAATGTGACTCATGTCCCAACCGTGGACAGCACCTCACAATGACACCTTACATAAAGGTATAGTCAAAAACTGTTTTAGAAATTAGAATCTTTGAGAAGTGCTCAAGGAAACCTTTGTACATGGGAGGCCATGGGTCAAGGTTATGATAGATATAATATGTCCACAGAATTATCCTTGGTTGACCCAATAGACCCCAAAGAAAAATGAGAAGATTACTACCATATTCTTTTCAATAGTGAGTCTTTTCTTGACATATCATTATCTCCACTGTCTCTAATTGAGAATTATACCTCAAACAAATACCAAGATTATATAGGTAGTGCTCATAGATATACTCCGCAGGTGGATGTGCACAACCCTGTCTTATGATGACATGAGGTTGTATGTCGTTAGACATCTTGTATGATAGTGGCAAAACACCCTTCTAACGTTGGGTATGCCTTACCCTATTTGATTCACCAAATATAACTACTAAATGATGACCACCGTTCTATTCCCCTGTTACCCCCGCTCGACCCAGCTACACAATTATTACCTGAAAGGAATTGTGAAACAGAAGGGTGAGCACAACTAGCCCAGTAAAGAATATCATGACTAAAGATAAATAAATTATCAACAGTCTTCATCAGTAATTAATCAGAGATTTAGAACATATGGTAGATGATAAAAATTTTCAACCATAGTTGCAGTAGAACGAGCAATCCATTAGAAGAGTCAAATAGACTATAAAGTCTATTATCTTCTCCACGTTAAAAGTCCACCAACAATATTTTATCCCTGTAACATCAATCAACAGTTCCTTTCCACAATCATATGAATAACTCATAATCATAATTATAATTCTAAATTCCTCTTCGCATTCAGGACGAAGGTAATTTTCATCACATGTCTTTACCTGAAACATCAAAGATCATGGTTATACCAAATCACAGTTCCTGTTTATAATCATACTAACGATTTCATCTTTGCACTACGGCCAAAGATATTCGTCAACAGACCATCTTTGCACTACAAGCCAAAGATATTCAACAACAGGTCATCTTTGCACTACGGGCCAAAGATATTCATCAACAATTCATCTTTGCACTACAGGCCAAAGATATTCCTCAACAGTTCATATTTGCACTACAGGCCAAATATATTTATATCTCAAAGAAATATATAATCATTTCAGAATTTATATAAACAATAATTATAACCATGTTAATCAATTCATCTTAAACTTAAGCTAAAGATATTCAATTGTAAATTCAATGGTCATGATCATACCAGTTAATAATTCATCTTTGCATTACAGGCCAAATATATTCCTCAGTCACGATCATACCAACAATTTATCCATCTGTACACTCAAGTGAAAGAGAAATTCAACATCAAGGTTATAAAAATGTTATATATGATAATAAAAACAATATGATCAACAACTGCATTTATTTTCAAGAGCAACAATCATAAATCAACGATAATTTGATCAGAAAAAGAAACCAATTTTTGTCATGAATAGTACCCGTGAATAGTAACTCGTGAATAGTAACTCATGAATAATAACTCGTGAATAGTAACTCATGAATAGTAACTCCGATACAAAAAGGTAAAGATTCCACAATAAAATTTATACCAATATTTTGGTATAATAATATTGAAACAATAACATTTCTTAAATTTATAAATAATTTATTTTAATTATTTACACTTTACTAAATAATGTATTTTAATCATCCTAAAATGTCAAACTCATAAAATTTCATTACCAATAACCAAAACTCTCATCAAAAATCTGCATATACCTCATATAGGATTCTCAAGCCATAAAATCCTATTTTCCAATTTTCTTACTTCACATAACATATTTAATTCATTTACTCATAACTATTCTATTTTTATGAAAAATACCAAATCAGTTCCAAAAATATTTCTTTTCTGGGATTTAGCAGAATATAGTCCCACATTGAACATATATTTTTTTTAGAATTTTTAAAGCTCATTTACTATTTTTCATATGGCCAAAATAGCCGAATATTCAGTCATTTATCATAATTTGTACCTTTATCCAAAAATTCCGAAATTCACAGAGTACACTGATATTATATAGATATACTTCCAATAAAAATTTCCTCAATTTTGGAGTTAACCACAAGGAGTTATAAGCGGTTACTTTTAAAATAGTCTTTTCCCGTAAAATTTATAACTCTTAATCTATACATCCAAAAATTACCATTTTTGAACTCAATCAATAAAACTCATCAACATATCATTTCAAATTTTTCTAGAATTTTCTGAAGGTCAGAAGAAGTACGAACTGAAAAACATAATAACCCTTAAAATCCCTTACTATCACTTACCTCAAAAGTGCAGTATTTCTGACTGGAATGTAAAGCAGAAGAAAACTTGCACTGAATAGTAACTCTCAAAATATATAAATACTCACAAAATATACTTTATAATATAGAGAGAGAAAGAGAGAAAACTTATGTTTCTGGTGTGATTTTCAATTCTAACTTAGCCCTCTATTTATAGGAAATTGTTAGCACGCCGAAGCAGACTTAACCTGTAACCTGATAGCTTTACTTGCTACTATTCCCACCCACCACATTTGAATAAAAATCTCAGCACATTTCTTCACCAACCAAGAGTGGAGCCCACCAATTCTAGAATTTTCCACCAAAATGATTAACTCCGAAAATTCAACTATTTCTGAACCAGACATCTCGTAAAATTCATAACAAATCATACGTTCATTTTTAACGGTTCAAAATTTGTGGACATATACTCAACTTACATATGTATAACATATCCAAAAATTACCACGATCCAACGGTCAGATTAAAAATTATAACCCCCGCAAAATATCTCAAAAACCCTAATTTGATTTTTAATACCTCCGTTCCGACAAAAATACAGATAAAATACCTCAACATTAACTCCTTCATTTTTAACCACAAAAATATATCCCTCATTTATATCCACATAAAATAAATATTTCCTTATCATATGAATCAATAATTAATTATTCACAAATAATATTACATAATCACATTTATGACAACCAGGCCGTTCCCTGGAAAGAGGGGGCTTTCCGATAAGGATTTCTCCTTACTGGTGCGCAATTAGATGACCAAACCTATCCTTAGACAGAACTTTTTAGACATTGCCAATAATGCTATCTAATAATATTATTCAAATAATATGAATTATTGATCTGATAATAGAAAATACTCTGCAGCAATAATTATTGAAACAATAATAATATAAAATATTAACGTAGCAATTATTGATTCAATAAAATAAAATATTGAACAGAAATTACTGTAACAATTATTGAGTAGTGCCTTCTCACGTAAGAATCAATAATTGAAAAAATATTGTGTAATACCGTGTGCTACTGTGCAATTATGCGTATTACTGTATTTTAACCACCAGGTATTCCAACAGTGTTAACGGTAACGATTACGCCGTTATTTATAAAAACTCAAATTTGTCGTTTTCTTCATCCGATCGTTTTCCGTTATGGGGCCCACAAATAGCTGCTCCGTCGTACGAATATTCCCCGATAGAAAGAATATTCCACGACCAACGAATATTCCCCGACAACAATGATTATTTTATAACCACTTGTTTATTTTGAAAAATTTTCACATTTCACCCATAACTTTAACTTTTTATCAATTTAACCATTTTCTGAATTGTAATTATAAGAAAAATTGAATACTTTTATTTCATAAAATTCGGGGTCTTATAACTAACCTATGGGATGGAAGTAGTGCTCCCTATAGAAGTTGAGATGGAATCTCTCAGAGTGTTGATAGACGCTCAGCTGGATGAAGATCAATGGGTACAAGATAGGTATCACCAATTGTCTCTAATAGACGAAAGGCGAACCGCGGCTATCTTCCATGGTCAGTTATATCAGGAAAGGATCCCCCGATCCTACAACAAAAAAGTTCGGCTACGGCAATTTAAACAACATGACTTGGTTTTGAAGAAAATCCTGGACAACCAAGATCAATCTAAGGGAAAATTCGCTCCTAACTGGGAAGGCCTATTTATTGTCAAAGAAGTATTGACGGGAGGCGCTCTCAGACTACAAGAAATGGACGGTGATGAATTTCCACAACTCATAAACTCAGACGCCGTGAAACGGTACTATGTCTGAAGTAACTCGCAAACACCCTGTTGTCAAACCATCAGGTCACCAGTCATTCCGTTTTTTAACCCTTTACCACATACAACTTTTCTGCACTTTGACCCTCAGGGAAACATAATTTTCAAGCCAGCAGCCTGGCTTTCCTTTGCGCTCATACAACTTAGGTCATCCCACCGTGGATCGAACCTCTTACGTTTACAGTTTGGCTACCCATACCTGGGATCAAACTTTTCCTCTGCAGTTTATCCTCAACTTAGGATTAAACTTTCTCATCCCCGCACTCTGACCTGCACAAGGGATTACACTTTCTCTTCTCGCCCTGAGGGGTGAACTACGTCGACCTGATCTCCTCTTCAATAGGAGTACGTAGGCAACCATTTCATATGGCCCGGTCGCAATAAAACAAAAACAACAAAAACATTTCTACCCTTCTCTCTACACCATTTCTGCCACATACAGCGTTGAACCTCTTACACCAGGTTCGAACTACGCAGACCTGATCTCCTCTTCAATAGGAGTACATAGGCAGCCATTCATGGTGCGGTCTCATCCCCTACCAAAACACAAACCCTTGTCAGATGGTACTGGGATCAAACATCAATCCACTATGTTTCATTCGGCTTCAGACCAAAGGGATGGAATTACCCAACCTCTCCTCCCAAATAGGAAATTCGGCGACCATCTAAGCTGCGGTCATACCTTGAAGAGTAATGCCAATCCATAAGAGATGGAATTAACTAGGCTTCTCCTGAATAGAAGTACTGGCGACAATCTGTGGTGCGGTCAATCTCAGAGAGGAAACCACACTCCTCTCCACATTTCAATACAGAAACCAGTCCCAAGACACCAAAAGATGGTAGGGATACATAGATCGATGATCTATTTTGAACTATCCAGAGACAACTCAATGTCCATCCACCCAGGAGGAATTCAGAATACATCAAGATCACAAGCCCTGAAGCAGCAGGCAAAATATCAAACAAATAGCAAGGTGTATCTAAAAGGGAAGTGATCCAAAAATATATTTCCCTGTCATATATAATACTGTTTGATATACATGATGTAAACTGTACATGACAAAATGTCTAAGCTAGTCTGTGCAGGTAAGTACAAGCTAATCTATGAGTCAGGATACACGTGAGCTAGCAAGCCCAACATAGCACCCCTCTCAGAAGAAGGAGGTAAAGATGTGGTCTCCTGTATGAGAGTATCCACATGACCCAATAGATCAGAAGCCGTCTGCATGATGACCATATGCTCATCAATATATGCGCTCATCTCTGCGATTATGTCAGTGGTAAGGGACCTCGCTGCAGTACTGTCTGTGACGGCTACATCCCGGGCAGATATGGCACTATCCCACTCAACTATCACTGCATCTATGGCTAATCTGGCGGAATACTCTATGGAATAACCTGGACTGCTCACTGAAAAAGCAGCTACCTCACGATGGTCCCAACAAGCATATACACGAGATCGGTCCTCGGCTGAGAGGTATCGGGCAGCTGAACGCTGACCTAACACCCCTGTGAAAGGATGAAAATCCTGAAACTGGTCGAACTACGACATCACGACCAATGGGTGATAAGTAATCACACCCCTCAAGCCGGCCAGAGGGAGGAAATCCATGCCCGGAGCATGAGTAATAAAGCTGTATGGTGAGCTAAGCCTCGAGCATAACAATATGCTAAATGGGTCTCTAATGTCTGCCAAAAATGCGGACCAGGACTGAACATCTATACACTCCGATGGCTGAAAGGAGTATGACATGGCCACATCACGGGTAAACCAATATCCATGCCGTCTAAGGATACCAATCGGTCTCAAGTGTGACCTAGTAAACACTCCTGATGGATAAGTACTGCAGTAAGATGCTGACCGCAGAGTCTCTGCCAAGATCATAGGCACAATGGTATGACCCTCCCTGAGAGCTCTTACGGCCATGATAACGCCTATATCTATCTCATCCATATACCGCGGCATGTACACATATTATAGTACACATAACATCAGTACGTCAACTCTGGCTAGACGCCAATGATCCTCCGGTGCGGTGAAATCCCCAGAATGTGGTGAGTAACTGTCCTCTGAGCCAAATCTGTCGTACAGAAAACGTTGAGAGATCACATGGCCAGATGTCAGCTCATCTTGTACTACTCTGCGCCTCAATCCTGTGAGAGTCATGAATCGTCTACTCATGTCTCCCAGATCCATATGCACGTAAGGTCTGTCTAAAGGCAGCATCGTCAAATGTGCATACTCCTCCAGAGTAGGAGTCAACTCATGGGTGCCGAATCAGAATACCTACCTATCAGGTCGCCAATGCTCTAGCATCCCATCTACGAATCCTGCAGGAACCTGAAATGCCAAAAAAGTCATGGTATGCTGCAGTAATATATCTACGGTCACCCTGTCTAGTGGTGGCATACTATCATACCACGATCGCATACCCGATGCCACCACTGACGGTGGGGTATGATCTATACGGCTAACTGTCGAAGAAGACATCTGTGAGGGCCGTGTCATAAGACCATCTAGGGGTCAATGCCGAATATCTCTGGACATACATACATCTGCATAACATGATACATGCATAACAGATAATGGATGACAATATGATATAGGGAATGGAAAAGACTGTGCATACATTCGTAAGTATATCAGCATCTAATACATCAGCTCTATACAGCTACAAATATAGGAAAATGGGGCACAGACGCCCTACTACTAACAGAGGCCTATCAAAAGATATAGCGAGAATGGGGAACAGCCACCCAATATCTAACAGAGGCCTATCAAAAGATATAACAAGAATACATCAGAAGAAGACAATGGTGTCGATATCCACATCATCAATCCTGTCCACCAGATGTAACTCCTCCTGAGTCACTGGATCTCTATCAACAGGGATGTCAGGCCTATAAAGAGGAGGATCTGCGCCGAAAAAACCAAATGGGTCATCCGAGGGGCCAGCGCCTGAGCTGGAAGGAACAAATAACTCCGCCTCTGCTGGATCTCTGCCCAAGTGCCGAATAAATATATGTGCCTGGTCCAACTGACGGGTCAAGCTATCAATCTGGGTCACATGAGTCGGATCTCGGACACAAGCTATCCAATCCATCATCATCAAGGATCTAGGAACCATGTCCCCCATAAACTGTGTGGCGCGAGACTGGGCTCCAATGGTACGAAGAAGCCACCAACGCTGGAATATCTCCTGAGTACATGGACCCTCTAATAATGCAAATCTGTCAACACCCAACAACGGGATATCAATGGCGGGTGACTGCGATATAGGCCAGTGACGCCTGACAGGAGGTAAGATCGGTATATGAATCTCTCCTGTGGTGCTCCTGATAGCACGCTCTCCTAGATAAGGCTCCCAACCGCCATCTGTGAAGAGTGGAACTCTCCTGGTGGAAATCAAATACTCGACCCCAGTCGGGTATCCATCCTCAAAACCCACTGTCAAGTGTTCCCTAGAATAGGGAAGCCAGGTGATGGTGTCGGCCGTCAGTAACTCCAGCTGCATACGGCAATGAGTGAATCCCTTCGCTACAGGGACCTCGGGCAGAATCGAATGATGCCATCTTCGTCCTCGTGGATAGGTATCTATGTAAGACCCCGAATTTTATGAAATAAAAGTATTCAATTTTTCTTATAATTACTATTTAGTAAATGGTTAAATTGATAATTATTAAAGTTAAGGGTGATATATAATTTTTTTTTCAGAATACACAAGTGGTTATAAAATATTCATTGTTGTCGGGGAATATTCGCTTGGTCGTAGAATATTCTTACTGTCGGAGAATATTCGTACGACGGCGCAGTCTTTTGTGGGCCCCATAACGGAAAGCGATTGGATGAAGAAAACGACAAGAGTAAGTTGTTTATAAATAACGGGGTAGTTGTTACCGTTAATACTGTTGGAATACCCGGTGGTTAAAACGCAGTAATACGCGTTGTTGCACAGTAGCACACGGTATTGCACCAATTATTGATTCTTACGTAAGAAGGCACTACTCAATAATTGTTACAGTAATTACTGTTCAATATTGATTTAATAATTGCTGCGTTGATATTTTATATTACTGTTGTTTTAATAATTGTCACTACATAGTATTTTCTATTATCGGAACAATAATTCATATTATCTGAATAATATTATTAGATAACATTATTGGTAATGTCTAGAAAGTTCTGTCTAAGGAGAAGTTTGGTCATCTAATTGCGCGCCAGTAAGGAGAGATCCTTATTGGAAAGCCCCCTCTTTCCTGGGAACGACCTGGTTGCCAGTACTGTAGTTCTGTAATATTATTTTTGAATAATTAATTATTAATTTATATGATGAGGAAAATATTGATTTTATGTGGATATAGATGGAAAAATTTTTTAAATGTGACAATTGTTGAAAATTAATATTTTATCTTTTTCTGATAAAATAATTCATTTAAATATATTATTTTAATAATATATTGCTGATGATATTTTTACAATGAATGTGGGATATATGAGTATATGAGGAGGAAGAGTATTTTTGTGGCATTAAAAGATTAACACATGTTTTGTGTGTTGGTGGACACAATTCTTGACCGAAAATTTATTATTGACTGTAAAATCGCCCGTTTGTGGATTTCGGTCAATTTCTGTTTGGAATTTGGAAAAACTTTCTTCTGCAAAGTTGTAGAGAATTGAATTTCCTATAAAAACTTGCGAGATTCAAATTTTTTGATAAAAGGGCTATATATTATGAATTATTGAAGTTCTCAAGTTCTGAAATAATTAATTTTTGGAAGTTTTAATTATTATTTTAAAGAAAAACGTTTTTTGGCATTTAAGTGGGCTAACATGTGATAAGAATGGGCTGAATTCAGATCTCCCAAGGTGGGCTTGACAATTTTATAAATATAATATTATTATATTTAATTTTCTGCTTTGGTGTTCTAACCATTTTCCTATAAATAGGGTGCTTAGGTTAGAATTGAAAATCACACCAGAAACTGAAGTTTTCTCTCTATTTCTCTCTCTATATTATCGAGTGTATTCTTGTGAGTATTTTGATATCTTGAGTGTTGCTATACGGTGCAAGTTCGTTCAGCGTTATTCCAGTCAGAAGTACTGCTCTTTTGAGGTAAGGGATATTATCGTAAGAAATAGTAAGGGATTGTAAGGGATAGTAAGGGATTGTAAGGGATTGTAAGGGATAGTAAGGGATTGTAAGAGATTGTAAGGGATAGTAAGGGATAGTAAGGGATAGTAAGGGATTGTAAGGGATAGTAAGGGATATTATTGTAAGGGATAGTAAGGGATAGGAAGGGATTGTAAGGGATGTTATTTCTTCTTAAATGATATTATTTTCTTCAATATCATTATGCCGAAGTATTGATCTGAATTTTTATCAAATTTGAAACTTTTCATGTCGGGGTTACTATTCACGAGTTACTATTCACGAGTTACTATTCACGAGTTACTATTCACGAGTTACTATTCATGAGTTACTATTCACAAGTTACTATTCATGAGTTACTATTCACGAGTTACTATTCATGAGTTACTATTCACGATGGGTTACTATTCATGAGTTACTATTCATGAGTTACTATTCATGAGTTACTATTCACGAGTTACTAGTCACGGGTTACTATTCACGAGTTACTATTCATGACAAAATTGGTTTCTTTTTCTAACCAAATTATAGTTGATTTATGAATATTACTCTTGAGATTAAAACTATATGTTGATCATATTATTTTTATTATCATATATAACATTTTTATAACCCTGATGTTGAATTTCTCTTTAACTTGAGTGTAAAGATGAACAGTTATTGAATATCTTTGGCCTATAGTGCAAAGATGAACTGTTAAGGAATATCTTTGGCCGTAGTGCAAAGATGAACAGTTATTGAATATCTTTGGCCTATAGTGCAAAGATGAATTGTTATTGAATATCTTTAGCTTAAGTGCAAAGGTGAATTGATTAACATGGTTATAATTATTGGTTATATAAATTCTGAAATGATTATATATTTCTTTGAGATAATAATATATTTGGCCTGTAGTGCAAATATGAACTATTGAGGAATATCTTTAGCCTATAGTGCAAAGATGAGTTGTTAATGAATATCTTTGGCCCGTAGTGCAAAGATGACTTGTTGTTGAATATCTTTGGCATGTAGTGTAAAGATGAACTGTTGATGAATATCTTTGGCCCGTGGTGCAAAGATGAATTTATTAGTATGATTATGAACAGGAACTGTGATTTGGTATAACCATGATATTTGATGTTTCAGGTAAAGACAGGTGATGAAAATTATCTTCGTCTTGGATGCGAAGAGGAATTTAGAATCACAATTATGATTATGAATTATTCATATGATTGTGGAAAGGAACTGCTGATTGATGTTACAGGGATAAAACATTGTTGGTGGAATTTTAACATGGAGAAGATAATAGACTTTATAGTCTATTTGACTCTTCTAATGGATTGCTCGTTCCGCTTCAACTATGGTTGAAATTTTTATCATTTACCATATGTTCTAAATCTCTGATTTATTATTGATGAAGGCTATTGATAATTTAATTATCTTTAGTCAAGATATTCTTTACTGAGCTAGTTGTGCTCACCCTTCTGTTTCACAATTCCTTTCAGGTAGTAAAAGTGTAGCTGGGTCGAGCGAGGGATAACAAGGGAATAGAACGGTGGTCTATAGATATTGAGGGTGAGGTGAATTTAACTTGGAAGGGTGTTTTGCCACTATCTTACAGGATGTATAATGACATACAACCTCGTGTCATCATAAGACAAGGTTGTGCTCATCCACTTGCTGAGTATATCTACCAGCACTACCTATATGATCTTGGAGTCTATCTGAAATATAACTCCCAATTAGAGACAGTGGAGATAATGATATGTCAAGAGAAGACTCGCCATTGGGAAGAATATGATAGTAATCTTCTCATTTTTCTTTGGGGTCCATTGGGTCAACCAAGGATAATTCTGTGGCCATATGATGTCTATCATAACCTAGAAGCATGGCCTGCCATGTACGAAGGTTTCCTTAAGCACTTCCCAAAGATTCTAATTTCTAAAACAGTTTTTGACTATACCTTTATGTAAGGTGTTATTGTGAGGTGCTGTCCACGGTTGGAACATGAGTCACATTTGGTATATATTTGTATCCAAACTCACAGCATATGTGTTGTCGTATTTTGCACGACAATTATTGTAATAAAGTTGTAGTTATTTTCTGTACCATGTATTTGACGACTCAGAATAGGTTGGATGGAATGGACCTATTTTGGGGGCGTTACATTTGGTATCAGAGCTATAAGTAAAGAGCCCCGAGCCTCCGCTGGTGACTTCCTGTTGATGGGGGATGCACCGAAGCCAGACTCTCCGTAGGGGACGCCGTTCTGCGGTGGCAAACTGATAGGTACCATTGTGAGGTGCTGTGGTTGAAGCACCATGAGAGTTACATTTGGTATCAGAGCTTAGGGATATGATATCTGGCGGAGATCGGGGAATAGGACTAGGAGGAGAGAGACGAGTAAATCCTTCGCTAGTGTGTCCTACCTAAGCTTATTTGTTGGTCAGTCATAATATCGGGATATTATGTGATATGTTAATTTGTTCAATTAACCTTTGTTTTGAAGTTGTATTCTAGAATGATATCTGAAATACAGGAGATGCGCAATGAAGAAATTATGATGACAGGAAAGATGGAATCTGAAATGAAAGCAAGGTATTCTCAACTCTTTGAAATACCAGGTACGTAAATTTCGAGGACGAAATTTCATAAGGAGGGGAGATTGTAAGACCCCGAATTTTATGAAATAAAAGTATTCAATTTTTCTTATAATTACTATTTAGTAAATGGTTAAATTGATAAATATTAAAGTTAAGGGTAATATATAAATTTTTTTTTCGGAATACACAAGTGGTTATAAAATATTCATTGTTGTCGGGGAATATTCGCTTGGTCGTGCAATATTCTTACTGTCGGAGAATATTCGTACGACGGCGCAGTCTTTTGTGCGCCCCATAACGGAAAGCGATTGGATGAAGAAAACGACAAGAGTAAGTTGTTTATAAATAACGGGGTAGTTGTTACCGTTAATACTGTTGGAATACTCGGTGGTTAAAACGCAGTAATACGCGTTGTTGCACAGTAGCACACGGTATTGCACCAATTATTGATTCTTACGTAAGAAGGCACTGCTCAATAATTGTTATAGTAATTACTGTTCAATATTGATTCAATAATTGCTGCGTTGATATTTTATATTATTGTTGTTTTAATAATTGTCACTACACAGTATTTTCTATTATCGGAACAATAATTCATATTATCTGAATAATATTATTAGATAACATTATTGGTAATGTCTAGAAAGTTCTGTCTAAGGAGAGGTTTGGTCATCTAATTGCGCGCCAGTAAGGAGAGATCCTTATTGGAAAGCCCCCTCTTTCCTGGGAACGGCCTGGTTGCCAGTACTGTGGTTCTGTAATATTATTTGTGAATAATTAATTATTGATTTATATGATGAGGAAAATATTGATTTTATGTGGATATAGATGGAGAAAATTTTTAAATGTGACAATTGTTGAAAATTAATATTTTATCTTTTTCTGATAAAATAATTCATTTAAATATATTATTTTAATAATATATTGATGATGATATTTTTATAATGAATGTGGGATATATGAGTATATGAGGAGGAAGAGTATTTTTGTGACATTAAATGATTAACACATGTTTTGTGTGTTGGTGGACACAATTCTTGACCGAAAATTTATTATTGACTGTAAAATCGCCCGTTTGTGGATTTCGGTCAATTTCTGTTTGGAATTTGGAAAAACTTTCTTCTGTAAAGTTGTAGAGAATTGAATTTCCTATAAAAACTCGCGAGATTCAAATTTTCTGATAAAAGGTCTATATATTATGAATTATTGAAGTTCTGAAGTTCCGAAATAATTAATTTTTGGAAGTTTTAATTATTATTTTAAAGAAAAACGTTTTTTGACATTTAAGTGGGCTAACATGTGATAAGAATGGGCTGAATTCAGATCTCCCAAGGTGGGCTTGACAATTTTATAAATATAATATTATTATATTTAATTTTCTGCTTTGGTGTTCTAACCATTTTCCTATAAATAGGGTGCTTAGGTTAGAATTGAAAATCACACCAGAAACTGAAGTTTTCTCTCTATTTCTCTCTCTATATTATCGAGTGTATTCTTGTGAGTATTTTGATATCTTGAGTGTTGCTATACGGTGCAAGTTCGTTCAGCGTTATTCCAGTCAGAAGTACTGCTCTTTTGAGGTAAGGGATATTATCGTAAGAAATAGTAAGGGATTGTAAGGGATAGTAAGGGATTGTAAGGGATTGTAAGGGATAGTAAGGGATTGTAAGGGATTGTAAGGGATTGTAAGGGATAGTAAGGGATATTGTTGTAAGGGATAGTAAGGGATTGTAAGGGATGTTATTTCTTCTTAAATGCTATTATTTTCTTCAATATCATTATGCCGAAGTATTGATCTGAATTTTTATCAAATTTGGAACTTTTCATGTCGGGGTTACTATTCATGAGTTACTATTCACGAGTTACTATTCATGAGTTACTATTCATGAGTTACTATTCACGAGTTACTATTCATGAGTTACTATTCACGAGTTACTATTCATGAGTTACTATTCACGAGTTACTATTCATGAGTTACTATTCACGAGTTGCTATTCATGAGTTGCTATTCACGATGAGTTACTATTCATGAGTTACTATTCATGAGTTACTATTCACGAGTTACTATTTACGGGTTACTATTCACGAGTTACTATTCACGAGTTACTATTCATGACAAAATTGGTTTCTTTTTTTAACCAAATTATAGTTGATTTATGAATATTACTCTTGAGATTAAAACTATATGTTGATCATATTATTTTTATTATCATATATAACATTTTTATAACCCTGATGTTGAATTTCTCTTTTACTTGAGTGTAAAGATGAACAGTTATTGAATATCTTTGGCCTATAGTGCAAAGATGAACTGTTAAGGAATATCTTTGGCCGTAGTGCAAAGATGAACAGTTATTGAATATCTTTGGCCTATAGTGCGAAGATGAATTGTTATTGAATATCTTTAGCTTAAGTGCAAAGGTGAATTGATTAACATGGTTATAATTATTGGTTATATAAATTCTGAAATGATTATATATTTCTTTGAGATAATAATATATTTGGCCTGTAGTGCAAATATGAACTATTGAGGAATATCTTTGGCCTATAGTGCAAAGATGAGTTGTTAATGAATATCTTTGGCCTGTAGTGCAAAGATGACTTGTTGTTGAATATCTTTGGCATGTAGTGTAAAGATGAACTGTTGATGAATATCTTTGGCCCGTGGTGCAAAGATGAATTTATTAGTATGATTATGAACAGGAACTGTGATTTGGTATAACCATGATATTTGATGTTTCAGGTAAAGACAGGTGATGAAAATTATCTTCGTCTTGGATGCGAAGAGGAATTTAGAATCACAATTATGATTATGAATTATTCATATGATTGTGGAAAGGAACTGTTGATTGATGTTACAGGGATAAAACATTGTTGGTGGAATTTTAACATGGAGAAGATAATAGACTTTATAGTCTATTTGACTCTTCTAATGGATTGCTCGTTCCGCTGCAACTATGGTTGAAATTTTTATCATTTACCATATGTTCTAAATCTCTGATTTATTATTAATGAAGGCTATTGATAATTTAATTATCTTTAGTCAAGATATTCTTTACTGAGCTAGTTGTGCTCACCTTTCTGTTTCACAATTCCTTTCAGGTAGTAAAAGTGTAGCTGGGTCGAGCGAGGGATAACAAGGGAATAGAACGGTGGTCTATAGATATTGAGGGTGAGGTGAATTTAACTTGGAAGGGTGTTTTGCCACTATCTTACAGGATGTATAATGACATACAACCTCGTGTCATCATAAGACAAGGTTGTGCTCATCCACTTGCTGAGTATATCTACCAGCACTACCTATATGATCTTGGAGTCTATCTGAAATATAACTCCCAATTAGAGACAGTGGAGATAATGATATGTCAAGAGAAGACTCGCCATTGGGAAGAATATGATAGTAATCTTTTCATTTTTCTTTGGGGTCTATTGGGTCAACCAAGGATAATTCTGTGGCCATATGATGTCTATCATAACCTAGAAGCATGGCCTCCCATGTACGAAGGTTTCCTTAAGCACTTCCCAAAGATTCTAATTTCTAAAACAGTTTTTGACTATACCTTTATGTAAGGTGTTATTGTGAGGTGCTGTCCACGGTTGGAACATGAGTCACATTTGGTATATATTTGTATCCAAACTCACAGCATATGTGTTGTCGTATTTTGCACGACAATTGTTGTAATAAAGTTGTAGTTATTTTCTGTACCATGTATTTGACGACTCAGAATAGGTTGGATGGAATGGGCCTATTTTGGGGGCGTTACATTTGGTATCAGAGCTATAAGTAAAGAGCCCCGAGCCTCTCGCTGGTGACTTCCTGTTGATGGGGGATGCACCGAAGCCAGACTCTCCGTAGGGGACGCCGTTCTGCGGTGGCAAACTGATAGGTACCATTGTGAGGTGCTGTGGTTGAAGCACCATGAGAGTTATATTTGGTATCAGAGCTTAGGGATATGATATCTGGCGGAGATCGGGGAATAGGACTAGGAGGAGAGAGACGAGTAAATCCTTCGCTAGTGTGTCCTACCTAAGCTTATTTGTTGGTCAGTCATAATATCGGGATATTATGTGATATGTTAATTTGTTCAATTAACCTTTGTTTTGAAGTTGTATTCTAGAATGATATCTGAAATACAGGAGATGCGCAATGAAGAAATTATGATGACAGGAAAGATGGAATCTGAAATGAAAGCAAGGTATTCTCAACTCTTTGAAATACCAGGTACGTAAATTTCGAGGACGAAATTTCATAAGGAGGGGAGATTGTAAGACCCCGAATTTTATGAAATAAAAGTATTCAATTTTTCTTATAATTACTATTTAGTAAATGGTTAAATTGATAAATATTAAAGTTAAGGGTGATATATAAATTTTTTTTCGGAATACACAAGTGGTTATAAAATATTCATTGTTGTCGGGGAATATTCGCTTGGTCGTGGAATATTCTTACCGTCGGTGAATATTTGTACGACGGCGCAGTCTTTTGTGCGCCCCATAACGGAAAGCGATTGGATGAAGAAAACGACAAGAGTAAGTTGTTTATAAATAACGGGGTAGTTGTTACCGTTAATACTGTTGGAATACCCGGTGGTTAAAACGCAGTAATACGCGTTGTTGCACAGTAGCACACGGTATTGCACCAATTATTGATTCTTACGTAAGAAGGCACTACTCAATAATTGTTACAGTAATTACTGTTCAATATTGATTCAATAATTGCTGCGTTGATATTTTATATTACTGTTGTTTTAATAATTGTCACTACACAATATTTTCTATTATCGGAACAATAATTCATATTATCTGAATAATATTATTAGATAACATTATTGGTAATGTCTAGAAAGTTCTGTCTAAGGAGAGGTTTGGTCATCTAACTGCGCGCCAGTAAGGAGAGATCCTTATTGGAAAGCCCCCTCTTTCCTGGGAACGGCCTGGTTGCCAGTACTGTGGTTCTGTAATATTATTTGTGAATAATTAATTATTGATTTATATGATGAGGAAAATATTGATTTTATGTGGATATAGATGGAAATTTTTTTTAAATGTGACAATTGTTGAAAATTAATATTTTATCTTTTTCTGATAAAATAATTCATTTAAATATATTATTTTAATAATATATTGATGATGATATTTTTACAATAAATGTGGGATATATGAGTATATGAGGAGGAAGAGTATTTTTGTGGTATTAAATGATTAACACATGTTTTGTGTGTTGGTGGACACAATTCTTGACCAAAAATTTATTATTGACTGTAAAATCGTCCGTTTGTGGATTTCGGTCAATTTCTGTTTGGAATTTGGAAAAACTTTCTTCTGCAAAGTTGTAGAGAATTGAATTTCCTATAAAAACTTGCGAGATTCAAATTTTCTGATAAAAGGGCTATATATTATGAATTATTGAAGTTCTGAAGTTCCGAAATAATTAATTTTTGGGAGTTTTAATTATTATTTTAAAGAAAAACGTTTTTTGGCATTTAAGTGGGCTAACATGTGTTAAGAATGGGCTGAATTCAGATCTCCCAAGGTGGGCTTGACAATTTTATAAATATAATATTATTATATTTAATTTTTTGCTTTGGTGTTCTAAGCATTTTCCTATAAATAGGGTGCTTAGGTTAGAATTGAAAATCACACCAGAAACTGAAGTTTTCTCTCTATTTCTCTCTCTATATTATCGAGTGTATTCTTGTGAGTATTTTGATATCTTGAGTGTTGTTATACGGTGCAAGTTCGTTCAGCGTTATTCCAGTCAGAAGTACTGCTCTTTTGAGGTAAGGGATATTATCGTAAGAAATAGTAAGGGATTGTAAGGGATAGTAAGGGATTGTAAGGGATAGTAAGGGATTGTAAGGGATTGTAAGGGATAGTAAGGGATAGTAAGGGATTGTAAGGGATAGTAAGGGATATTGTTGTAAGGGATAGTAAGGGATTGTAAGGGATGTTATTTCTTCTTAAATGATATTATTTTCTTCAATATCATTATGCCGAAGTATTGATCTGAATTTTTATCAAATTTGGAACTTTTCATGTCGGGGTTACTATTCATGAGTTACTATTCATGAGTTACTATTCATGAGTTACTATTCACGAGTTACTATTCACGAGTTACTATTCATGAGTTACTATTCACGAGTTACTATTCATGAGTTACTATTCACGAGTTGCTATTCATGAGTTACTATTCACGATGGGTTACTATTCATGAGTTACTATTCACGAGTTACTATTTACGGGTTACTATTCACGAGTTACTATTCACGAGTTACTATTCATGACAAAATTGGTTTCTTTTTTTAACCAAATTATAGTTGATTTATGAATATTACTCTTGAGATTAAAACTATATGTTGATCATATTATTTTTATTATCATATATAACATTTTTATAACCCTGATGTTGAATTTCTCTTTTACTTGAGTGTAAAGATGAACAGTTATTGAATATCTTTGGCCTATAGTGCAAAGATGAACTGTTAAGGAATATCTTTGGCCGTAGTGCAAAGATGAACAGTTATTGAATATCTTTGGCCTATAGTGCGAAGATGAATTGTTATTGAATATCTTTAGCTTAAGTGCAAAGGTGAATTGATTAACATGGTTATAATTATTGGTTATATAAATTCTGAAATGATTATATATTTCTTTGAGATAATAATATATTTGGCCTGTAGTGCAAATATGAACTATTGAGGAATATCTTTGGCCTATAGTGCAAAGATGAGTTGTTAATGAATATCTTTGGCCCGTAGTGCAAAGATGACTTGTTGTTGAATATCTTTGGCATGTAGTGTAAAGATGAACTGTTGATGAATATCTTTGGCCCGTGGTGCAAAGATGAATTTATTAGTATGATTATGAACAGGAACTGTGATTTGGTATAACCATGATATTTGATGTTTCAGGTAAAGACAGGTGATGAAAATTATCTTCGTCTTGGATGCGAAGAGGAATTTAGAATCACAATTATGATTATGAATTATTCATATGATTGTGGAAAGGAACTGCTGATTGATGTTACAGGGATAAAACATTGTTGGTAGAATTTTAACATGGAGAAGATAATAGACTTTATAGTCTATTTGACTCTTCTAATGGATTGCTCATTCCACTGCAACTATGGTTGAAATTTTTATCATTTACCATATGTTCTAAATCTTTGATTTATTATTGATGAAGGCTATTGATAATTTAATTATCTTTAGTCAAGATATTCTTTACTGAGCTAGTTGTGCTCACCCTTCTGTTTCACAATTCCTTTCAGGTAGTAAAAGTGTAGCTGGGTCGAGCGAGGGATAACAAGGGAATAGAACGGTGGTCTATAGATATTGAGGGTGAGGTGAATTTAACTTGGAAGGGTGTTTTGCCACTATCTTACAGGATGTATAATGACATACATCCTCGTGTCATCATAAGACAAGGTTGTGCTCATCCACTTGCTGAGTATATCTACCAGCACTACCTATATGATCTTGGAGTCTATCTGAAATATAACTCCCAATTAGAGACAGTGGAGATAATGATATGTCAAGAGAAGACTCGCCATTGGGAAGAATATGATAGTAATCTTCTCATTTTTCTTTGGAGTCTATTGGGTCAACCAAGGATAATTCTGTGGCCATATGATGTCTATCATAACCTAGAAGCATGGCCTCCCATGTACGAAGGTTTCCTTAAGCACTTCCCAAAGATTCTATTTTCTAAAACAGTTTTTGACTATACCTTTATGTAAGGTGTTATTGTGAGGTGCTGTCCACGGTTGGAACATGAGTCACATTTGGTATATATTTGTATCCAAACTCACAGCATATGTGTTGTCGTATTTTGCACGACAATTGTTGTAATAAAGTTGTAGTTATTTTCTGTACCATGTATTTGACGACTCAGAATAGGTTGGATGGAATGGACCTATTTTGGGGGCGTTACAATCTAAACCTAACACACTCACGGGATGCAAACAGGGAAGCCTCTCATAGGCCCAAAACTGCCAACACAAAACATCTGCTATCAGTAAACACTCTTAACCTATAAATGGGAAAAGACAAGAGAAATACTCACCAGCAGAAACGGGTAAAATCCTAGCCAAGCCTCGGTCAAACCCTGTGAGCACATACGCATGCCTCGGAGGAAATAGGCAAAGGTATAGGAGCCCTAATCGTACTCTCTAATACGGTCCACGTCACGCGTAGCGCTGACCAAAGCAAAAGATACCGTGGAAGAGTTATCGGCTATGAAGCAGCCTCGAATGATCATCAGGAACAATCGCCGCAGAATGCGATCCCTGATCCTGACATCATCAGGCAAGGGCTCACTCAATAGCCCGCTCACAGCATCCATGCTCAAAGGACCTGAACGGATGGTCCTACCTTTGAGCGCCGCCACTGAAACTCCTAACAAAGATCTGACGGCAGTAGGGGTAATATTCGCCATGCAAGGCACTGGCTCCCCTCCAAACTTTACACCGGTGATAAATTGCCAATCCATCGGCGTCATCATCACCTTGCAATCCAGCAGGTGGAGTGATTGAGTCTGGTGAAACCACCGCTCAGACAATGACCTGAGGTAACCCCAGGGACAACGACGGGGAAGGATGGAGAAGAATGCCCCAAATTCCCACTCATGCACTACTGCTCTATAATCAGGATGAAGCGCCTGGTACATGGAGTGGATGCTAAACCAGTTCCCTCGAGGCTGTGTAAAACCTGGAACTTGCATGAAATGGAAATCTACGTCAGAACCCTTTAATCCTCATCAATAGGAAAGAAGGAAAAGCAAAGTCTAACGACATACCTCGTTAGCATGTAAGTACATCGATGGATGTATACCCAAATCACCCGCAACTCTGGGTTCGCCACCTGAATGCTCAGAACCTCCCTACGAGGGACAGGTGCAGCAGGAGCGGGGTCCTCAATATCCACCTCCTCGTCCTCAACGTCTGGAACATCTGTCTGGACAGGACGGATCACAGCCTCCACCAACCGACGAGGCTATCTGATAGAACGGGGATGAGGTACTTCAGAAGCCCTCCGCCGTACGCCAGAAGCGGTCCTATAGGAACTGCTCGGCTAATCCGGATCCATAATATCTGGACAACAAGTCTCCAAATCACCTCAGAAAGGGTGTGGTATTTCCTTACCTGGAGCTTTCTCTAATGCATTTATGATTATATGCATGCATGCATTTATTTTAACAAACAATAGAGTTAAAATACATGACTATCTAATGCCTACCTTTTGAAAATTTTTGCCATAGTCCCCTTTGAAAATAGGACTATCCACATGCACTCAGGCATGTTTAGGTGGCCATTCAGTAGCACATCTGCCCCAAAGTCATATACACAATATATGCATTAAAAATCGAAAGCATCATGCATAAGGCCAACCTCAATGCTAGGAGTACTTTGCCTTTCTACCTTTTGCTCATTGGACCTCAAATAGGAAAAAAAATAGCAGAAAAAGTTGCCAATTTGACTATCTCAAAAGTCAAATTTTTTCACATCATTATGTTCAGCATGGTTTAATACTAACCTTTACTATGTTGAATATTTTTTATCAAGTCATTTGTGCATACATAACCACTACTATGTGTTTAGATGCATTTCGTGCGATAACTCACAATCTAACGAACAGAAACTAGAGAAAATACAGGCATACATTACCAGGATAGTGTGGAACACTTGTACGGTGACAGAATTTGCAAAAAGCAGCCTGAACTCAGCAGATCTGAAGATGGCTCGTGGTTTTCTCTAAGCGAAACAAGTTGAAAGTGACTTCTGAATGCTGCTGGCTGATGGATATATGATCCACGCCTGGCCGCAGGCCTATCTGCGGCTGTAGTAGGTACACCTGTGGCACCCCCATGTGGGTCCCACCCCTCCGGCTCGGTCCAGTTCGAGTTGCAAAGGAGGTCTTACGAATTAAAAAGGTCAAATCGAGAATAAAAACACCACACGATTGAGCAAAACTGCATACAATCCTGGTCTTCTCTGATGAGACTTTGAATCGGTACATCACATATTGGTATTCGCCCACACACAGGTTACACTATACCAGTGATCTCAAATGATCTTAGTCAAGCTCGGCAATACCGTACGCAGGTCCAATGTCGCTTTCTCAGGATCATCATCTTTGTCAACTTAAGTCCCCGACGGGGGTTACAACGTGAGTCCCCGACGGGGGTTACAACGTGAATCCCCGACGGGGGTTACAACGTAGATCCCCGGCGGGGGTTACAATGCGTGTTCATCTGTTGACACACAAATCCACGAAGGTCAAGCAGCCTTGACATTATCTCAGCCGATGGCAAGTAAACCCATCAGAGCATACACAGTTGTTCGATCAATGCATACGTCCCCAGTAGATCTCCTGAGGGGTTTGCAACGTGAATTCACGGCAGAGGATTACCCCGTACATTTAAGCCGTTGACACATATATCAACGAAGGTCAAGCAGCCTTGACATCATTCCAGTATATCCCACAGGATATACCACCCGATTACCCATATTCCCCAGCAGGGGGGTCACAACGCAATGTTCCGTTGATCTACACGACAGCGAAAGTCAAGCAACCTTGACAGTATAGCCCATAGGATTTTTCAGTCGTTGATTCACATATCGGTGAAATACACGTCAACGAAGGTCAGGCATCCCTGACAGCATTTGTTGTTGGCAGTAACTCCAACAGAACCCTGACATGTCCTGACAATACAAACCAGGAGATTGTCATCATGGAGGATGGATGATGGAATATGTTATACACATCCTCAAACAGATCAAGCTTTATCCCCACAGATCTCTTACACATAAGAGGTGCCTCTGTTGGATCCAGTCCTTATCCAGGAATTTGATGATAACTCCAACATGAACATCCTGACAGACTCAGATTATACATCAAATCTGGTCATCATTGCCGATCCCCGGTTGAAGCAACAGGGAGCCAGCAATTATCCTCAGCGTGTTGGGCTACAACCCCGTACACATGCATCATACATCTACATCATGTTGCTATCCATAGTACCATGTTTGTCTTATTACGTTTCAAGTGTCTAGGATTCTTTATCCTACCCATGCATCGCCATGCATGAGTATGATAAAGAGGGGCATCTGTAGACACTCGAAATTTTCTGTACTATTGACACTAACATTGCAGAAAGGCAGATTCGTCTTTTAAGAGAGAACCCTGAAAGACAATCTACAACCATACCTGATACTACCAAAAGTTCAGCATCAACCCCAGATCGCAATCTGGGAGTAACCAATCCAACCTCGGATGTAATCCCGAGACCTGCAGATACAATACCGGAACACACACCGGAGAAGACCGATTAATCTCAGAGATAACCCCGAGATATCCAGTCTCAGCCCCAAACATGGGAATAGCGTCCAACCTTGGTGATAGCCCCAGGGAATGCAGTTTCGGCATTAACCTCGGAAATGCTTGTTACAAGTGCAACCAGCTTCAATCTCGGCGCTCATAACGAGATACACTGTATCAGCCCGGCGATGACATTGGGAAGACAGACACACCTCAAAGATGACAATGAGGACTTTCAACCAATTACAGTAGTCCAATCCCAGCGAAGCTGAGCAACGTCTGCTTTATCGACCCAACCCGGCAATAACACCGGTAAGGGGCAACATCGTCATCTGACCAACACGATGCCACGCCAAGTCGTCTCAACACATCTACGCAACAACGGCCCATAAGGCTAACCAATCCCGAGTTGTTATTGTGCGGGGTAACAGATGAAAGTTGAAGCTTGAAGACCGGAGGGCATCGTCCCATCTTCAAAGACTTCGTACAAACTCTAATCCCATGCCATCGTACAAACTCTCGATAATGGCAGTCCAAAATAGGTCCTGTATACCTCAAACGGATGCCCGGATTGTACTTCAGAAAAACTGAGTGGACATTAAAGTGCCCGCGTGCACGTACTTCGAGACGACCCGACCCCGACCAAACCGGGCCGACCCGACCCGCCTCTGGTACACCTGCGACTGAGCCTCAGGTACACCTGCAGCACCCTTTGCCTATAAATAAGAGGCTTGGGGTGCTAATTTTTAAGAGAAAAAAGACGGGAAAACCCTGCAGAATTCGCTCTACACTTGCCATACAGTATATTTTCCCATTTTAAACACATGTGAGCTCATATATAGCCCTCTTTTGTACCTACAAAAGCAAGTGTTTACTCACTCTAAAGATATAGAAGTCTTCTTTGGCAGTCCACTGTAAGCCTTCTCACACACTTTAGAGTCTTTCTCTTCATTTTTGCACACACCCTTCTACACGTTGAGAGTCGTGTTGCTTGCTTTTGCCCAGACTTCGGTCTGTGGTTTCATTTCAGTCTATATATATATATATATATATATATATATATATATTGACTAACATTACCGAGTTATGCCTCGATTGAGCCTAAACTTCGGTCTGGAGCGTTTATTTGCTTTTCTATATATATATTTATATATATATATGAACTGTGTATCAGACTTTGTTCGATTGAGCCTAAACTTCGGTTTGGTGCGTTTATTGCTTTAATATATATATACTTATATATATTAACTGTGTGTCGGACTTTGTTCAATGAGCCTAAACTTCAGTTTGGTGCGTTTAATTGCTTTCTTATATATATATATACTTATATATATAAACTGTGGTCGAACTCCGTTCGATGAGCCTGGATTTGACATCCGGTGCATTTACTCGCTTTTATATATATATATATATATATATATATATATATATATATATATATATATATATTTACATTTCGTCCCACCTGGAGTTTACTTCGTGGTGGTTGACCATTTTTACAGCTTTATTTACGTTTTGTCCCGCCTGGAGTTTCCTCCGTGGCGGTTGATGGCTTTTAACAGCTTTATTTACATTTCCGATCCCCCATGGAGCTACTTCGTGGTTGGCGATCATGTCTGTATATATATATTTACAGCTTTTATATATATATATTTGCTTACTGCTTTCATACAAATTGCGGTATCATGTGAGCCTAGGAATCATGTGATCACAGATTCATCCCATTGGATCTAGATTCGGTTCCCGTGATGGACATTTTCAGCCGTAAGCAGCTTGTAAATTATTCTGCGGTGTCTGGATTTCCTCAGATGGTTTCCATACCCACGAGGAAGTCGGCATTATTTTGTACATTTTTTTCGTACGGATGCTTCGCAGCCGTCAAATAAAATTAACCAAGCCACGTATTTAATAAAATTGGAGTGCAAAAGGCCTCAATTACTATTGAGCGTCAGGGTTTGAAAAACCTCTTTTATAAAACATCACTTCAATATCTTGCTAAAATTGAATTTTTACATTAATTCAAACCATGCGTATAAAGGTGTGAACGAGGCCTCGTACCACTTTCAAATAACAGCACATTGACTCACACACACACACACATTCAGATAGCAGTTTCTTGAAAAGAGGCGGTCACCGTGGTAACACGGATGTCGGGGGGTGCCTAACACCTTCCCCCCGCATAACCAAGTCCCCGGACCCTAAATGAATCTCGATTTCACCGACCCGTATAGCAGTGTCACATCACTGGGTCAATGTACAAACCTTTTCTCGGTTGTGTTGGTACAACCATTTAAAAAAACCAACTGGCGACTCTTAACAGTCCATCATCGACATTATACATGTCAGACCTTTTCACTTGTTTTTTCAAACAAATCTCACCTAAAATGAGAACACCAAAGAACACGTAATGGAAAGGGACATCTAAAAATCCCGACGTCGACATATGTTTGAACCATGGTGTAGACACTTAAAATTTTACTTTCCTTGACCATGCAGGAGGACAAAAACGTTTTTTCTACCCCCTGAGACAGCTCTAGAAAATCAGTAAACAAGACCCCCGAAGAAAGCCCCGGGACATCATCAAACCAAACCTCGAAGATAACCCTGGGAAAACATCAAATCAACCTTAGAGACAACCTTGAGGACAAACATAAGTCAACAGTAGTCAAACCCCAGAAATAATCATGAGGAAAGATAGGTGCAACATATTAAGCTCAGAAAACCAGAAGAACAAAAAGGTAATTTTACCAACTCAAGATCAATTAGGATCAAACTATTATGAATAATGTCATATATAACCATCACAGCAATCCCGAGTGAAAACTATGCCAGACAGCTCAACAAACTTACTGTGAAGATGTGAAGATCTGGTCATGGACACATCTTCCCGGATTTGGAAAAGTTCAAGCCCCATGTCCTTGCGTAGCTCTCGGAAAGAGATTTTTGAAAAGGTATGTCATGCCTCCATCGGATCCCCAGATTGTTAGTTATGAAGGTTCAAGCAGACTGTGTGTTAGTTGGAGTGCACGTACTTCGAGACAGCGGGGCCCATCAGGCCAAGCCCACTAGGATCTAACGTAAGTAGACCCACGACTGCCGCAGGTAGACCAACGTCTGATCGTGTTTAAATATACGCCCCCCAGCTCATAAAAAATAAAAAGAGAGAGAGTGAGAGAATGGGTACGGGATAGAGAAATCAGGCCATTTGAGAGTGAAAGATAACTTTTCTTCCGTTCAATCTTTGAAAAACTCTTATACAAATACTCTTATACATATATATAGCAATATATCAAGTTTTTATTGGTGGAAAATGAGTTTTGAGGTGCTTAAAGTCGTTCCATAGCTATTCTCGTGCTTAATTGCAAGATTTCTTCAGATCTGCTACTTTTTCTTGCTTGATGCTATATATAAGTTACTATATATATATATATATATATATATATATATATATGACTCTGTATGGCATAGATCTTATTTTTTAACAGTTCATTTCTTGTAAATAGTCAATATTTAAGCTTTATTGTCTAGATCTGTATTAGATCTAGCCATATATAGCTCTTAACCGGTTCAAAAGTTGTGAAACATGAACTTGGAAGCTAGAATGGCTAAGATCTATACAAATCTAGTTTTCTTTCTAGTTTTTGCAAATATTTAGCAACCACGCGGTCCTAAATCTTTATCTAGAGGACGCTAGAAGCTTTGGCTACGCGCATGCAAGGATTTAACTGATGAATCCTTTATTTTGGGATGTATAGAAGAAATATGTGTTTCATTGCATTATATTCATGGTGCAGGCTATTTATGTGAAATTATGTGAGCCTAGGAACTACAGGGTTTACGATCCCATTAAAGGATCTAGATTTGGTTCCCATGATGGACACTTTTCAGTTGTACAGCTAGCTTACTAATTTTTGTACTTGTAAATCCAAGGCCTCAAAATGGGGATACGGGTTTAAGGCCACAAAATAGTGAAAAATCGTGTTTATGGTGTTCAGACTTACTTTGATGGCTTTCTTGCCCATAAGAAGTCCGACACTTAGTGTGTGTGTGTGTGTGTGTATATATATATATATATATATATATATATTGTCAAAGATGTTTCGCATCTTGAATAAAATCAAATCAAGCCGAATACGGAATAAAATGGAAGTATCGAATGCCTCAATTCCTATTTGAGCATAAGGGTTTGAAAACCTATTTTCAAAACATCACTTTTATATACTTTATTTAAAATTGACCCTTTGTATATAGGTGCAAAAGAGGCATAGCACTACTTTCAAATAACTCACTTTTATAACATATATCTGCATCACACACACACACACACATACATTTCACATGCTTAGGGAATTGAAAAGGCGTGGTAACCATGTTTCACCAAAGTCGAAGGGTGCATAACACCTTCCTCTCACTTAAGCAAGCCCCCAAACTTTATGAATTTTGGTTTCCATGACCAATTAAACAAAGTCACATATTAGGTAATATTGTAAAACCTTTCAAAACTCCGGTTGAGTTAGTACACCATTTAACTCATACCAACTGGCGGCTCTGTCTAATTTGGCCCAATTAATTAAAATCAAACTTTTTAAATCATTGATATTGTATGTCGGTCTCTTCCTAAAATTTAACCCTTTAAAGCAAGACAAATTAAACCATATAGAAAACATAAAAGGGTAAAAACCAAACACCTAGGAAATGAAGAATTTTCCAGACGTCGACATGTGGCAACTCTGCTGGGGACGGTAGAGGGTTAAGGCCGCATTTTAATCTTTTTAATTCCCTTTTATCTGCATGTGTGTGAATGTTGTCTTTACATTGAATGGATGTGAATGAATGTCTCTTTACATCACTTTATATTAGTGCTTTGCACAATGTCATCATGCATAACGGTGAGTCGAGATGAATGTATGTTGTGTGGTCCCTCCATTAGAAGGCAATCCCATCGATGGTTAATTAACTCAGGAGGAGACTAATCCCGCGAGGCTCAGGAAAGGCGCCACTCAAATCTGCTCCAATTGAAAGATATGATTAATTTCCCATCTAGTAGATTACGATGATATGGGAACTTTCATACCGAAAAGCCTATGAGAGTAAACCTAAGATAGATCAGCTTCTAATAAACCAAACGCGAAGGAATATCTCTTCATGCCTTTCCCTTATAATTCAATGTAAATTTCAATTTTATGTAAATATCATTTCCATTCCTTGTCAATTTCATTAAGGTATAGATATCAAATTATGTCATGCTATCATGTCATCAAAACAACTGACATTTGTTTTGCAGGAAAATATTATAAACCATAAAAAACCAAGACATTGCATTAATGCATGTTGTTAATGCTTATTAAAACTAAACTACCTACTCTTCTTGTAGGTAAGATACTTCTCATTACCAGATCAAGGCCTATCCACCGACATGGCTGAAAGTGTGATCAAGGTATGTGTCTCGAGAGGAGTTTGAGGTACTTAAGAATTAAATAACAGAATTGGCTATCCTCTTGAAAGAACAAAGTAAAAGCACTAAGGGCCAACAAACGCCCGCTCAACTAGAGTTATCCACACAAGGGGGCAGTCAGGGTACTGATAGAAAGATGGAAACCTAAACACTTGAACCTGATTCCAATAAAAGAACCAACTAAACTCCTGAAATCATAAATCTAAAAAAAGATCGAGAAACTGGGGATATAAGAAAGAAAGTCTAACAAATGGAGGAAACCATCTGGTTAATCAAAGGGACTGGAACTTATGGAAGTGTCGATTATTCTGATCTATGTATCTTTCCCGGAGCCAGATACCTAAAGAAATTCTAAGTCCCGAATTTTGAAAAGTACAATGGGGAAGGAAATCCTTATACCCATCTAAAGGTATACATTGGAGAACTCGGATCTTATGCAGAGGACGAGAAGCTGAGAATACAGCTATCCCATAAAAGTCTAACTAGAGAAGCCAGAGCTTGGTATGCTCTACTAGATAACTCCAAAATCCATAGCTGGGAAGAGCTAGCCTATGCCTTCCTGAATAAATATAGCTTTAAGTCACAAATGGCTCCGTATAGAGATATCAAGTGACCAAAATTAAGAAGCAGAATACTGAGTCTTTTCGAGAATATGCTCAAAGATGGAGACGTTTGGCAGCACAAGTCAGCCCGCCTATGTTAGAAATTGAAATGGTGATGACTTTCATAGACATCCAAGAGGCACCTTACTATGAGAGGATCCTAGCAAGAATAGGCAAGTCATTCTTAGAAATGATCAAACATGGTGAAATGGCAGAGATGGGCCTGAAAGTAGGAAAGATTAAAGACCTCGCATCCTTAGAAGCAGTCGCCAAGCATATAGAGTTTGGGAACTATACGAGCACTCCTAAAAGGGTACCTGAGAAAGATAATGAAGATGTATCCCTTGTTTTATAGGGGCAAGCTAGGAGACCAACCTACAGTCCCCCTATTTGGAAGAAGCAAGGCAATATGCCATTTCAACAATAAGCTGCATTTAACCAATGCCAGGGCAGAAAGAGAAAATTTGAAAGAACAGGAAATTATGTGTTTACTCCATTAGGCGATTCCCTGGAAACATATTAGAGTTATTAATCAACCAGAGGAAAATTACCAAATTGGCTCCACCTCTTGATCCAAAAAGCAAAAGATACAATCCAAGCCAGAGATGTGTTTACCATTCAGGGTCTTCGGGATACAATACACAAGAATGTTTGTCCTTAAAGCATAAAATCTAAAATCTGATCGAAAGTGGCAGTATTATGGTCCAACGACCTGACCAGCCAAATGTCAATACCAACCTTCTGTTACAGCATGATACGGAGGGAGTAAATGAAAGTATTATGCACACAAGCCAATCATGTATGATAATAAAACATATACTTTGTAATCAATCTTATTTATTTATTAATAAAAGTATTAATTTACTAAAGGCATTTAATTTATCAATATGATATTTTTTTTAATAATATATGATAAACTCATAGTTTTAAGCAATGCTTTTAGAATTATGATGAGATCATACTAATGAGATCTAAATTCTTAGATAGCTTAAAAACTAAAATATTCCCAATAAATGGATTACTAAAAAGGATATTAGTGAATCCGGATAGATTGATACATATGTTACTTGCTCATTGGATGAGGATGATTGATCTCTTGATTATTTATGTGGAGACACTAAAGCAAGTATGTAGGTGCTTATTGGAGAATAAGTTTACTGAATGTGACTCGCTAATGAATACCTAATGGAGTTTTACTTGTCTGTCAATGGGAATTCCTGTAGTGATACTAATACAAGTAATCCTTAGACTTGAGATCGTCATAGTATCTTGTATATAATGATTTACACTTTGACTTATTCCTTAAAACCCTTAGGGTATATCAAAGGGTATGCTTGGGTGTAATAAATTATATATGAAGATAATGAATTATCAATAAAGAATCTACTTCTTCTAGAAAAAGAAGAGATATGTCCAATGTGATTCGATAAATTACAACACAGGAATCCTTGGCCAATGTGGAATGACATTAGAAAGTAGTTTCTAATTTATATTCATTACGAGTTGTGCATTTAGGAATCGAAATACATATAATTAAATAAAATAAGACTTGATAGTAATTCCATGTCTTATATTCAATTAGGACATTGTATGGTGGAAGTGTAGCATCCCCAAATCCCGGTCCTAATCACCAAGGATCTGGTATACTAATTCTATAATTATTGTGGAAGATATAAACATAATTTGTTTATACATTAAACTTTTACGCATCATTCCCAAGGTCTACAACCTTAACTTAATACATACCTTCAATATCTTAGAAGATTTACAATACTATTTTCGTCAGAAAATTTAATAGATCTAACTGCAATGTAATTTAATCTTGCACTTTGACTTTGCTTCTATCTTTACTTAAACTTTCATCTTAATCTGAAAATTTTTATCATGATATAGCATGGGTGAGCATCAAATTTGCCCAGCAAGTTTAAATTCAATAAAGATATATCATGATTGAAAGAATTGAACAATAAGCTAGCTAACTTTCAACAATATAAATATTGTGAAAGAGTATGAACAAATTTTCTTAGCTGAACGACCAAGTCAATAAAAATGAATGGTCATGCATAAACATGAACAGATTAACTTAACCAAATGGTAATGAAGGTGATCAGCCTTCCATACCTGATGAACGTTTACAATATGCACAACGTGCGAATAAATAATCAATATAGACGTGAATAATCAACAACAATTATTCATTAACATGCTTTGAACATACAACTCATGTTTTAGTTAAGAAAAAACTTGCCTGATTCGTTGACTACTGCTACGCAGTTTAAGTTAACTTCTTTTGGTAAGACCTATCATTAATAATAAGATTGGTCTTTCAATCAGCATATTCTACTTTGTATCATAATACAATTACTTTGTCAATAGATTATCTAACACTTAATCAAATATTAGATAACATCCTAACACATCGGTATTATTATCATTCTTGGATAATTCTTCAATCACTGTATCATATTCACTATGATTAAACACTTAATCTTATACATTATAAGTTCTTATTTATACTCTAATAAGTCAAATACTAATCCAACAACCTGGATTCTAAATTTAACAACCAAATTGTCAATCCAGCAGACTGGATACAGAATCCAGCAACCTGGATTCAACAAATTTCCAATCCAGAAAGCCAAACTGTAATCCAGTAAACTGGATTACAAATCCAGCAACTAGATTACAATCCAGCAAGCTGGATTCAACAAATTTTTAATTCAGTAAACTTCTTTTCAATCCAACAAACTGGATTCATCAGATTTTCTAATCCAGCAAGCTGGATTCCATATCCTTTTCACGAAAATACCAAATCAACTTATTATTTTTCTATCCTTTGTCCAAACATGTATACATATATTTCATACACAAAAAGTATTTTTTCAAAAATTTTCAACTTCCTTTGGTATTTTTCAAAAATCATTTTTAGTTAATTCCTTAAGAAATTAGCTACCTCGTGCTTAACTCCAGAAATTCCCATCTCTTGGTACAATCTTATACGTCCTAACGTGACACTCCAGTTTAAATTTCGTGGCCATCGGAGTTATAGAACTCCGGTTATAGCCATTTTCGTCAAAAAATCACAGAAATTGAAATGGTCATAACTTGGTCATTTTAAGTCGGAATTAGCTCATTTTTGGACAGGAGGTGCTTAATATCATATATTTTTATGTCCCAAAAGGCCAGAATTTTTCTCACAAATTAAGTTGCCGAAAATGCCCTTTTAAATATTTGGGCAGAAGCTAAATTGCCTTTTGCAGTTTTTCGTGCTTTATTAAACATTTTCCATACGGAAATCTACAACTCCTTTTTCAGTGATTCCACTTGGAGATGTTAGATAACTTATCATAGTACTCTCCCAAATTTTTCCAAAATTTTTGGAATGCCAGAAAAATGATGAAACTGTCCCTACACTTGGCTGTCCAAAACAATCTATTTTTTCTTAAAAACACAAATCTGTTTTTGTTAAAACAGTCACTAAAACTTGTGTACACAACATTTTTAAGTGCTACCACTTGGGTTTAGTAGTTAACTTACATATCTAGCACCTCTCTTTGACGGATAGCAAAAATAAGGTATAGATCAAAAACGGTGGAAATCTAAAGTACTTAGAAATTTTTAGGCTCATAAACTAGAAAAATCACTTTTCTTTATTTTTGATTTCCAACTAAAACAACACCCAAAATGGGTATATCTAAACATGAAACACTCAATAACAAGTATATTCATGGTTTTTAAGTTTATAAACATAGATTCAAGGTTTGATTTAGAATAATCAAAAATTACATGAACAAAAACGTATTATACCTTTGATTACCATGCTCTCCATCTTCTTCTTCTTCCATGGATGAACCTTCACCCTTCTCTTCTCTCTTCTTCCTTCAACCGTCCCTTTCCTCTCTCTCTCTCTTTGGTTGGTTCTTATTAGAATAATAAAAGAGATGAAAGAGAAATGAAAATAAGATAGATTAGATATTGTGACGCCCCCAAAATTAGGTATACATCACCCATCTTGGGTCGTCAGATACATAGTACAGAATACAAATACAACTGATTAATACATCTGTCGTGTACAATACGACAAAACATAAACTGTGAGTTTGAATATAAATATTATCTTCTAGAGAGTATTCATACTCAAAAGGAGTCCTCATTACATTTATTAACACACCATTACATAGAATAGTGAGGACTACTAACTAATACTATCATTCGGACCATCACTCCGTACCCCGACTTGTCCCAGTTACGTTCTCATTTCCTGAAGAGAACAGTGAAAGAAAGGGTGAGCTCAACTAGCCCAGTAAGAAATATTATGACTAAGATAATGCAGAATAAATTATCATTAGCCTTCAACAATGTTAAACTGATAAAATATAATAGACATCAAGTTTAACTGTAGCGGAACAAGCAATCCATTAAAAGAGTCAAGTAGAAAATAAACTCTACTATCTTTTATGATTTAAAAAGTTTTTCAACACTGTAATCGCTGAGACTCAGCTTAATAAAATAATCCACATCATCGAATCACCCCTGCACTACGGCCAAGGATATTCGTGTATTCATTAATGGTCATGATCATGCCAACAACTGTCCATCAATGCACTACGGGCCAATGAGGACTTTTACCACATCATTTGTAACATTACGGTCATGATTATACCGAATAATCCCTGGTCATAATCATACCAAGTCCATCTATGCAATACAGGCCACAGATGACTTTCAACATTTTATAAACATGAGGATGATGACAATGATATAAGAATTCAATAAAACAAGTTCAAGAATTAATTTATCCAGGAATTAACAACGTCCAAATTGTCAACATGATACTGCATTGTGGAGTAAAATTCAAGAATGCTTAGAAGAATATTTTCTTGAAAAGATACTGGATGAAACGCAACTATCAAGGATATTCCACAAATTTCATGGAGTATAGAAGTCAAAACTTAACCAACTGAGTACAATAAAGAATGGAATAACAAAAGAAATCACCATGCATGCGATAGACCGCACAGACAGGTTATTCCAATAGAATAATAAATAATGGAACCAGGTCCGGCGTAAATGCACAGACAGGATATTCCGACAAAATAATAAATAATGGAACCAGGTCCGGTGTAAAACACACAGACAGGATATTCCAACAGAATAATAATAAAACGGAACCAGGTCTGGTGTAAAACACACAGACAGGATGTTCCAACAGAATAATAAACGGAACCAGGTCCGGTGTAAAACACACAGACAGGATGTTCCAACAGAATAATAGAAGAATGTCACCAAGTATAGGGTAGACCGCGTATACTGGTTATTCCAACAGAATAATAACGAATGGAATAACAGAAGTTCTCTTCATGAATATAAAAGAAATAATATTCCCTACCTTAAAAGAACTGGATATTGGAAAAGTGATGTAGCAGAATAATTTTATTCTCTCTCTCTTATTCTCTCTATACTTTCTCTCTCTATAGCTTGAATGAATTCGTGAAAAATAATGAAGCCCTAGGCCTCTATTTATAGAAAAACTGAGGGTGGCTCTTGGTCTTAACGAAGGGTCAAATGACTCTTGGTCTTAATGAAGGGTCAAATGACTCTTGGTAATATTGAAGGGACAACTACTATTAACGAAAGTAATTACTATTGACCAAGGTAAATACTATTGACGAAGGTAATTACTATTGACCAAGGTAAATACTATTGACGAAGGTAATTACTATTGACTAAGGTAAATACTATTGACGACGGTAATTACTATTGACGACGGTAATTACTATTGACGACGGTAATTACTATTGACGAAGAGACTCTTAGATGATGACATATGGCCCCCCATAAAATAACCAAACTTACCACAACGTCTCAATAATATAACATATTATACAGATGATACTATGACAATAATTTAAGAGATATGATGCAGCAATTACTGTAGCAATAATTGAGTATAGCTGAGTGACTTCTCACGTAAGCATCAATAATCAATACCGTGTGCTACTATGCAACCACGCATATTACTGTACTTTTACTACCGAGTAGTTCAACAGTTTTAACGGTAACACCTCAGCTGTTATTTTTATAGAAAGATAATTCTGTCGTTTTCTCAATCCGACAATAATTCCGTTGTGGGGTCCACCAATGATTGTGCCGTCGTACGAATATTCCCCGACAAAAAGAATATTCTCCGACCAAACGAATATTTTATAACAACTTGCTTACTTTGCAAAATTTATAAATATTACCCACAACTATAACATTATATCAAATTAACTCCATAATATTCAAAAATGATATTTATAGAAAATTCATCTTTATTTATAAAAATTGGGGTCTTACAGATATAGATATATTAAAACTATCTCATTCCTTCTCCTTTCTTCTTCATAGATTAGATATAGATATATTAAAACTATCTCATTCCTTCTCCTTTCTTCTTCCACACCATTCGGCCATGTGGCCTTGCTCCCACTCATTCCCTCTCTTTCTTACTTACCAAGAGCTTGCTTGCAAGTTTAATTAATGTGTTGGTGAAATAAAGAAATGACACATGGGAGGAGTAGGTTACCAACTAAAGTAACCCATCATCACATTCATCTCCCTTTCTCTCCTTCTCCCATATACGGCCATGTGGCTAATACTTCTCCATAATTCTCCACTAATTCTCTCTCTCTAGTTAATAATCATTACATAGCATGTGGAATATTAGTGAATCATGTGGCTCCTTAAAATTTATGCCACCTAGCTTGAATTGTGTAAGATCTTTTGCCACATGTGTGGTGCTTAAAGTGATGATGTGCACCCACCATCTCCTCTCCTTTCTTTCTACATAATCCGGCCAAGTGGCCTTCTTTTAGCCCAAATTGCTTAGATTTTTATAGCTTTTATTTTACTTACCAAATGACCATTATGTCCTTCCATACTTGGATCAAGTTTTGGGCTTCTTAAATTAATTATTTGAGCCAACACTTGGGTCTACCCCTTAAGCCTTTTAGGGCTTTCTAATAAAAATATTTGGGCCATGAAATTCACATAGTCCAATACTTTTAATATTATCTTTCCCTAATTATTTAATTAGGGTTTTCATTTACAAAACTATAATTTACATCCTTACTCACATACACTTAATTTCTTAACCCAATTAGACTTGCTATAATTAGGTTATAAAATTAATTAACCGAGATGTATAAAATAAATCTCTTAGAATTAGTATATATTTTATATACCATAATTCTCTCATCTCATAACCCTTAAGTTATTTAATTCTTCATTCCTAATATATAATTAGGATCATACTAGTTTCTTTTATTTGTCATCACATAATATTCGTATTCACTTACTCACATAATCATTAAATAAATTATGGCATGCTCCGCAATTCTTTAGATTAAGTCACTAGTATATATTTAAATACTAGAACCACTAAATAACAATAACCATTTAGGTTATTTAATTCTCATACATAATTTAAATAACTTATTCAAGTTATACAATTCATATTGTATACTTAAATTTAATTTTCTCCTCCTCTCCATAAATTGTTTTTAAACAATTTATTTATATACTAAATATATAATTTAATATATTCAATCATTTATTCAAATATGAATTTAATTTACTAACTGCTTGATACCAATATACATATTTGCATATTGAATCTCCTCTCATATTTTTACTTCTCACACTAATTTTTGACTTTTCTGCATAAAAGTTAACTGTTGACTTTGACCAAAAGTCAACCTTTACATATTTTGTGTTTACTGACCATTCTGATTAAACTTGACGTCCAACCGAGCAGTCCGTGCTTCAAAATTCTATCTCTAACTCAAATTTTGAGTTATAAATTACTCCTTTCTTATTGTTAATCGTATTAACTAACGACTTTATACTTATTCAAATTCTTATTTACCATTCAAGGCCAACGTTCAAGCTATGATAATTACTAACATAGTTTTATCGTGATCCTTATATCATTAACTTAATTCATCATTCCTTTTGCTAAAATATATATAGCACCTTACTAAGTATATATATTTCTATACATATACTCATCTTCGTTTAACCTTATAACATCTCTTCATGTGAAATCTTATCTCCTTAATAAAATTTCCATATGTACTTTACATAACATTTCTTAGACTATTCAGTTCATATAGAATTTACAGGTATCGTAATACCTTATTCTCGATATTTTTTCAAGTACATATTATTTCATTTCTAGGGTTTTAAAATTTTGTAACCCATATTTTCTATATTCTCATTCGAATAGCAAACCATATAGGTTTTACTTGAAAATTTTAAAATCCTTAAAATTCCTTCACAGAAACGTCAATTTCATACACTTATTTTCTGTCTAGGTTCATCTTATAACCTTTAATCCATCATTTTGGGATTTTTAATAATTATCTAAATTCTCGGGTTGTCACAGGAAGGATTAAATTGTACGGTGGAAGGATTGAATTGTACGGTAACTATTTACTCAAAGGTTCTTTTATGATTAATGTTGAAATCTATATTATCTGAAAAGTCGTTGTCAACGTCGGGATTTTATTTATCCCTTTTCTGTTCTTGTTCTTTGGTGTTCTTATGTTAGGTGAGATTTGTTTGAAAAAATAAGTTGTGAAAAGGTCCGACATTTATATGTCAACGATTGGACTGTAAGAGTCGCCGGTTGATTTTTTAAATGGTTGTACCAACACAACCGAGAAAAGGTTTGCACATTGACCCAGTGATGTGACACCTTAACGGATCTGTGAAACTAAGATTTATTAGGGTCCGGGGACTTTCTTATGCGGAGAGAAGGTGTTAGGCACCCCCCGACATCCGTGTTGTCACGGTTACCGCCACTTTTCAAGAAACTGTTATATGAATGTGTGTGTGTGTGTGTGTGGATCAATGTGCGGTTATTTGGAAGTAGTGCTATATCTCGTTTGAACCTATATACAAAGGGTTTGAATTTATATAAAAATTCAGTTTTAAACAAGATATAGCAGTGATGTTTTGTAAAAAGAGGTTTTTCGAACCCTTATGCTCAATAGTAATTGAGGTCTTTGATACTTCTATTTTATTATGTGTTCGGCTTGATTGCTTTTATTTTCGAGATACGAAGCATCTTCGAGAAAATAATGTACAAAGCAGTGCCAAACTCCATGTGGGCATGAGAGCCATCTAAGGAAATTCGAACACTGTGCATAATTTACAAGCTACTTATAGCTGAAAATGTTCATCACGGGAACCGAATCTAGATTCAGTAGACTAAACATGTGATCACATGATTCCTAGTCTCACATTATGTACGAATTTATATAAAAAGTTGTAAATAGTTATATATATATATATATATATATATATATATATATATATATATATACATGATCAACCACCACGAAGCACCTCCATGGGGGATCAGAAATGTAAATATATTAAAACGGTAAATATATATATATATATATATATATATATATATATATATATATATATATATATATATATATATATATATATATATAGAGACATGATCAACCACCAGGAAGCACCTCTATGGGGGATCAGAAATGTAAATAAAGTAGTAAAAACCAATCAACCACCATGAAGCACCTCCATGGGGGATTGGAAAATATAACTAAAGCAATAAAGCGATCAACCACCTCGAAGTAAACTCCAAGGCAGACTGAAATGTAAATATATATATATATATATATATATATATATATATATATATATATATATATATATATATAAGCAAATAAATGCTCCAGATGTAAAATCCAGGCTCAATCGAGGCATAACTCGATAATGTTAGTCCATATATATATATATATATATATATATATATACAAAAAGAAATAAAAGAAATGGACTGAAGTTTGGGCATACACATGCTACACGACTCTCAACGTGAAGAACTGTGTGTGCACAGTAGTGGAGAAAGGCTTTAGAAAGTGTAAGAAGGCTTCCAGTGGACTGTTAAAGAAGACTTCAATAGCTTTAAAGGGATGAACACTCGGCTCTCGCCAATAAAAATATTGCAATATAGAAACTCACAAGTGTTTAAAATGAGAAAGCACTAAGTTTATAGTGTGTGCAGAGCAAATTGGACAGGGCTTCCTCGCCTTTTCTCTTCTTAAAATGACTGTCCCAAGCCCTCTATTTATAGAGGGGTGAGCCACAAGTGTACCTGCAGTAGCCGCAAATGCTTATGCTGATGCCCGGGGTGCCCCGGGTTCCACAGGTCACGCCGTCTCAAAGTACGTGCATGCGTGTAACGTGATGTCCTCTTGAACTTTCAGAACTTCAATTCGGGCATCCGATCGAGGTGTATAAGGCCTTTTTCGGCATGCTGTTGTCGAGATCTACACAATGACATGGGATTAGAGGTTGTACAAAGTCAGGAAGATGGGACCATGTCCTTGGTCTTTAAGCTTCAAATTCTATTAGGTGTATTATCTTGTGAAGTAGTCACTCGGAATTGGCGCTCTTTGGTTCTTTTTTTTTTTTGCTAAGTTTGTGTTTGATAAAAGAACCATAAAACAAAGGTAAAGGGGCATACCCCAGATGCTATAGGGGAATCATCAAAAGACAGGCCTCAAGATGATCCACCTATAGAAATAAATATGGAAACCCCATGAAATAGGAAAAAAGAAACTAAACAATAACTACAACCATATGTGATACGAAGAACATTTTAGGACCGCCTTTTGAAACTTTGAAGACGAGGAGAGCCTAACTTTTATAAGCTACACAATCGCTTTATCCAAAATGCGTGGGGGCAATTTTGTTTTGTCATGAACCATAGTATTCATAGCTCCCCAAAGTTATATACACGGTAGTAGCAAAGATGAGCTTTAGGATTTCAGACATCATGAATTTACCTTTGAACTGCAGAATGTACTGTACTAAGTTATCCCAGACAGGGACTAGCCTCCAGTTTCCAACAGCCAAAATAGTTGATATAACAGTGGAGGAATAAGAGCAGTTGAAAAATAAGTGAGTGAAACACTCCCGAGAGCTGTTGCAGAAAGGACAAGATAAAGGCTGGTAGCGAGCATAGGAAAGAAACTGGTCATTAGTACGCAGTCTCCGATGAAGAGCCAACCATAAAATAAAGGAGAATAGAGGGACATGATGCTTATACCATAGCAGATTCGCCCAAGCCACAGTCTGACCTCTATGTCTAATGGAATCCCATATACTTTTTTCCCTGACAGTTCTGATGTTCTCCTTAACCCAGAAGATAGTATCATCAGTAGAAGTAAGGGCAGGGACATTGTGGAACAATTGCCTAAATTGCAAGATATCGTGATGATTATTGGAAGACAAGGACCAGGTAGATTGAGAGATGATAGAGGAGACCCATGTAGTGATGGGTAGGCCAGAGTTTGAGAGAACGCTTATCGAAGGAAAGATAGATTTACCATTCAACCAAGGGTCATGCCATAGACTGAAAGAGAGGCCATTTCCCACACGATAGCTAAGAAACTTCAAAGCAGTAGGTCTTAAGCTTAGAATCTTTTGCCATATCCAAGAGTAGTCCGAAGGAGGGGCAATGTGCTAGAAATTTCTTGATTTTAGAACAGTGGCTTGAATCCACGAAGCCCAGAGAGAGGTAGGAGCGGTAGAGAGTACCTTTAGAAGGTGGTGGGTTATAAGGACAAGGTTTTAATAGACAAGGTTTTTAACATCAAGCCCCCCTCAGCATAAGGCACTGATATGTCCTTCCATGAGACTTTAGCTCAGTACTTTTGAAGAGATGATCCCTTCCAAAGGAATCTATAGTGTATTGATTGGATGGATCGCATCGCAGACTTTGGTAGTATAAAGTGGGCAGACCAGAAGGATTGAATGGCAAATAACACTAATTTGATAAGTTGGAGTCGGCCAGCATAGGAGAGGAATCTGACCGTCCAAGAGGAGACTCGAGCAGTGATCCTTTGAATCAGGGGCATGCAGTCTTAGTGAGAAAGCTTTGTTGAAATAAGAGGGACCCTGAGAATTTTGATGGGAAGATTACCCAAGCCGATACCCAGCAGAGAGCAAATATTATTCTGTGTAGAGACTATAATGTTAGATAGGAAACAATGGCTCTTCTGTGCATTTGGGATAAGTCCCGAGAAAAAAGAGAAAGACTAGATACAAAAGTGAATGATAGAGACAGAAGAGAGGTCCCCATGGCAGGAGATCAGAAGGTCGTCTGCAAAACAGAGGAGAGTAATATTACAAGGCTCAGTTCTCCAATGGAATTTGAAATTTGGAAGAAGGGCCTCCTTATTCAGAATCAGAGAGAATGCTTCCATTACAAGCACAAACAAGAAGGGTGAAAGAGGATCTCCTTGTCGTAAGCCCCTAGCTCCTTTAAAATAGCCTGCAAGAGACCCATTTACTTTGATAGAAAACATAGCAGTGGAGATGCAAGCTTTGATCCATTGGATGAAGGTGGCAGGACACTTTAGCAAACCCAACAGGTCAAATAAGAAGGCCCAGTTGACAGTGTCAAAAGATTTCCTGATGTCAATCTTTAGAGCACATCTAGCTGGTCCAGAATTTCTGTGATAGTTCCTGAAAAGTTCTTGGGCGAGTAAAATATTATCACTGATGCACCAACCTGAAATGAAGGCGGATTGGGCATGATTAATAAGGGTAGGTAGAACCTTTTTGAGCCTATTTGCAATGATCTTGGAGATACACTTATACACCATGTTACAACATGAGATAGGTCGAAAGTCTGACATAGACGAGGGGTTCTCGGACTTTGGGATCAAAGCTATGGCTGTAGCATTTATACCACCAGGCATATGACCATATTCAAAGAAGTAATGAACAGCAGCAGTGAAATCAGCACCTATGATGTCCCAGCAGTGAAAAAAAGAAATTTACATTAAAACTGTCAGGCCTTGGCCTTTTATTTGGTTTCAAGGATTTAAGTGTTGCCAGGATCTCATCATCCATGATGGGGACTAACAAAGTATTGGCTTGGAGGGGAGTAATCTGCTTAGAGATATAAGGCTTCAGCTCCTCATACCCCAGATAGTCATCAGAAGTAAGACCCAACAAATTTTGAAAATAGTTCATAGCCACATGTTGAATGTTTATTTGGTCCTGAACCAAAACCCCTTCCTCATTGTAGATGGCTAAAATTTTATTTTGGTTTCGTTTACTTTTTATGGCATTAGCAAAGAATTTAGTGTTCTTGTCACCTTCTGCAATCCAGATACCCCGAGACTTTTGCTGCAGTAAGGATTCTTCGAGAACTAAGGCTTTCTAGAGAGATTACATACAATGTGATTCCTGGCCTTGCAAGTTAGGACATAAAGGGTTGAAGTGGATAGAGGTTTGAATGGTCAAGAGCAAGTCTTGGAGAGAAGTGATATTTGAAGACACATGACCAGCAGCTTTGTTAAGACTGATGAGAGCCTGTTTCGTCCTTCGGAGCTTCTCGGCAAGAATGAACATGGGGTTATCTCTTAGATTAGACTGTTGCAGGGTGTTGACCATCCTCAGTGTTGTTTCTGAGTTGTACCTGACTTCTCGGGGTTATCTCCAGACATAGGAAATGAGTGCCTCGGGGTCATTACCGAGTGTTTGAAGCTGATTGCATGGGTTTGAAATAAGCATTTCTGGGGCTATCTCTGGAACTGAAACTGTAACTGCATACCTCGGGGTTATCTCTGAGGTTGATGTTGTCTTTCCTGGTGTTATTTTCGGGACTGAGACTGAGTATCTCAGGGTTATCTCCTAGATGACACGGTCTTCTCCAGTGTGATTTTTGGTATTTGAACTGCATTCCTCGGGGTTATCTCTGAGGTTGAAGCTGAAACTCCCGGTGTTGTTTCCGGGGTTGAGGTTGCAACTTCCGATGGTATTTCCGGGACTGAGCTAGATTTCTCGGAGTTATCTCTGAGATGCAAATGTATATGGTTTGTTAGATTATTCTCCAACATGGTGGGATAATTGCCGGCTCCCCTTGACTTCTACCGGGAACAGGGTTATTCACGACCACCTTGATAAACTATTTGGACGTGTGATACAAAGCTGCCATGAACTTCCAGGATGTTGACGTTGGGATTGCCACTAAAGCCCTTAATCCTTGGTACAGACCTACACTGAAGATGTATCACTCATGTACAAGAGACTCTATGGGGATGCATTTTGTCTGTTGAGGATGTGTATAACATATTCCATCATCGGTCCTCCTCGATGAGGATACTTTATTGGATTTACTACTAACAGACTATGTTGTTAGGATTGCCTGACCCTCGCTGAAATGTAAATTAATGGATGAAATCCCTGCTGGGAAAATGTCAACGCTGCATGACCTTTATTGATGTATACATTAACGAATGACATCATCGGCTGGCTTTCGATGCTTCAATGGGTTTACTTGCCATCGGCTGAAGTAACGTCAAGGTTGCTTTACCTTTGTTGACATGTGCATTAATAGATGGAAATTGTGACACCCCCAAATCCTGGTACTTCATTTCCTCAAGATTTGGTGTTCACGTAATCAAAACATTCATTACTAACTACCCAATTGATAAAATTGAATAAATAAAACCCGCCCATACAGGATTAAACTTAAATAAAAATCTCCCAGGTTATCTAACATTTACAAACATTCATTCATGCGGAAAATAAATTAATATAAACTTCATTACAATCCTTAAACAAGTCTGAAAATAAACTATTCAATCTATTACAGGTCTTCAGCATTGTTTCATCTTTCCTTTCCCTTTACTGGTGCTAGGTACATCACCAGTTTCAACCTTAGCTATAAGAAATTTTACAGGCAAGAGTGAGCAAACAAGGCCCACTTGAAATAATAATAAATAAATTAGTTAACTTTACATCATGTACCAACATTAGGTTTAATAGAACTGAACAATAAATTCTATTACTTTCTAAAAACTTTAATCAATTACTGAGGGTCTATTGACCATGAATCATGTCCACAGTTATAAGTAATTTTTTCAACTTAAACTTTAACAGTCATAAGACTATAAGGACTTCACGTACTTAGGGGGATCAACCCTTCGTACAATGTATTGTGCACAATCATTTCAACGCTAAGCGTAACCTCTTATAAAAGAGTTGTTCTTCTCAGTATTTAGAATACAAGTCCGTACCAAAGTGAGTTTGGTTTGGATACATCATGGGGTAATTTAGAATTTAACGGTAATCAACTAAGGGTTAGTTGATTACAAACAACATAACTGTATACTATGGAATAATCATAGTTGAATTGATATTTATAAACTAACATCATGCTTTAGAAATAATTTAATAGCATAATCATGGAATAATCATAACATGCATCCTCATAAACCAATAGATACACGAGCTTAATCAACAATAAACAATCTAACTCTACGAAATTGTAAAGTTAGCAATTTGTACAATTGAAATGGAATTAAAGCGATAATGTGTTTAACGAATTCAAACTTGCACAATGAAGTTTGGAGTTAGAGAACTTGCATAAGTATAACATAACAGTGAAAAGTAACCTTGCTGAATAATAAAGTAGAAAAGGTTAGGGAACTTGCCTCGCGTGTAGGTTAAACAATTACTATTCACATTCACCCCAAGTCCTACACATATCATATGCATTGATAATACACATTAGTTACACTAACATTACCTTTATGAGTTCCTTTATTACTCTTAGAATAGCTATTAACTAAGTTTAAGTTTAAACACAACACATCTTTCATGAATATTACATTTTAGCTTTATTACAACTACCTAAATGATCATGCCATTACACCACGTGTACATTAACAACTTGATATAACATCCTAATACATGTCCAACATGTTATCATTAAGTTATACTAATACCCAAAGGGTTGCACTTGCATTCGTGCATCCCGACGCCCTCCGATTGGCTCTAAATACATAATAGTCATAAAGATGACCATTTTGACTACTATTACAGACCTCAAATTAAAACATTTAAAGAATAAAAGTTGTAGGTCTACTCGTCCTCTTTCCGAATCATCTTGAATTACCTAAATCGGAGTTCGTATGAAAAAGTTATGGCCGTTTTACTACAAGAGGCCAAAACTGCCCAACTAGGCCACTTTTCCGGCGCCGGGGCGCGGAACAGTGGCGCTGGGGCGCGGGCCATGGCGCTGGGGCACGGGCCACGGCGCTGGGGCACGGGCCACGGCGCTGGGGCGCGGGACACGGCGCTGGGGCGCGGACATGGCGCTGCGGCGCGAACCATGGCGCTGGGCCGCGGACATGGCGCTAAGGCGCCACTAAAGTACTACTGGAGTCGCGCCGCGGCGCCAGACTCCAGAATCCGGCGACAGCCTCGGCAACAGTACCAGAAAAACCAATTTGGCCAAAAAGCTCGAATCTAATAAGTCGATTATCATATAAATTGCATACAGACATCATATAATCGTATACTAACGACTTCTAACATGTTTCTACTCATCAATTAGCACAAACATCAAATATTCAACACCCAATTTTAATATTTTTGGCAAAACTCTATATTTTGATATTTTTCATGAAAACCAATACTGTGATTTTGTTATTCAATCAAAACAGAAATTTCCAAGCATCATGATTATGATTTTACACTCTAGCAATTCTTATAATCAATTTATCAATACAACAACTAATTAAACCTTAATTTCCATTTTAAAAATAACCCATTCTCATTCATAAAATTCTCTGTAAAACAATTTCTTCATAAAATATATACATACATGAATTAAACTCTATATAATCATGCATAACTCATGAAACACATCTACAATTGCTAATTATATAAACTTATAACCAAAACAACCAAAATTTCTTTTCATAAATTTTTCACAGAAACTTTTTGGGAAAAAAATAACTTTTAGAGTTTTGTAAAGAAGAAGATGGCCTACCTTGGATTATGAAGAAGATGATGGTCCTAACTCTTTGATTGTCAAGCTTTTCTCCAAAACCTGTTAATAATCTCTCAATTCTCTCTAGAATTCTCTCACTTTTCTTCTTTTCTTCCTCTTCTTCCTCTGAGTTCTTTCTTTCTCTATTTTCCTTCTTCTGAACTCTTTTCTCTCTCTAACATACGTACTAAAATATAACGTATATAATTATAATTATAATAATTGTATATTATAAATATAAGATATATAACTGACATCAGTTAAAGGTTTTGAAAATCAAAAGCCATAAGGCTTGTTTGGTTAGTCTAAATAAAATAACTCATTAATCTTTATGCCTTGTTTGGTAAAACTCAATTAGATAAAGAGTTATTATGCCATAAGACATGTTTGGTAAAACCACATTAAACTCTTTTAATTTATTTTGGTAACTCCTATATAGCAAGGTTATTAGTCACACCTTTATTAAATTAATAAATCAATTAAACGCTAATCTATTAAATTACTTTAACACATAAACAATTATAATTCTTTTTACAATTATAATTTCATTTAATCAACTGACATTTCAAACTACAATTTCTCATTTAAATATTATTATTTATTTAAAATCATTATAAGCTCTCTAGCTTATTAAATTAAACTCCATTATTATAAAATCTCATAATAATTAATTTATTTAGCTCCTTACTTATTTACTCAACAAATAATTAATTAAATCACATCAACTCAAATTGCCATATAATTCAATAAATATTTAATATTGCCAATAAATATTTAATATTTAATATTTAATTATTTATTCAACAAATAATTAAATAAACCACATCACTCAAATTGAACAATTATTTATTCAACAATAACATATCCAATAAATATTTATATAAATCAATAAATATTTATAACTTACATTTAAAAAAAAATATGGAATGTTACAGAAATGCGTGATATCCCCACCAGGGAATGTGAATTTGAGAATGCGTGATGCCCCCGTCGGGGATTATGCATCAACGAATGCAAATGTGTGATACCCCCACAGGGGATCTGCTTGATCTTCACTGATGTGTGCATCAACAGCTGAAATCATAGGATGGCTTCCGACGCTTCGTTGGATTTACTTGCCAACGGCTGAAGTGATGTCAAGGTTGCTTAACCTTCGTTGACATGTGCATCAACGAATGCAAATGAGTGATACCCCTGCCGGGGAATGTGAAGATCAACAGATGACAACAAGTGATACCCCCGCCGGGGATTGTGCATCAATGGATGCAAGTGTGTGATACCCCCGCTGGGGATCTGTACTTGAGAATGATGACCCCAAACTGATAGCATTAGACCTTTGTGCGATATTGCCAAATGTGATCTGCAACTGCTAAGATCATCAGTATAGTATACCATATGTTTGGGCAAATACCAATGAATGATATGAAAGCCATAGTCGGGCTCAGGAAAACTAGGATTTCAGGCTATTCTGCTCAATCGCGTAGCGTTTTTATCCCTGATTTGGTCTTTTCAGCTTGTCAGAACTCCTTTGCAACTCGAACTGAACCAAGCTGGAGGGGTTGACCCCACCCAGGGTAGCCACAGGTACACCTGTTGTATCCATAGATGGACCTACGGCCAGCCGTGGATGTCTTTAAATGGGCTGATTGCTTTCACAAGTCATTTTTAAGTTGCGCCGCGAAGGAAATCTAAGAGCTCTTCTTCAGATCTGCTGAGTTCGAGCGTATTTCTACAAATTCTATCACCGTACAAGTGTTCTACACTGTCCTTATAACGTATGCATGTCTTTTTTTCCAATTTTTATTTGTTGGAAAATGACTTTTTATATAAAATGCGTTTAAACACATAGTAGTGAATATGCATGCTTATATGTCTTGATAAAAAATATTCAACATAGTAAATGTTAGTATTAAACCATGCTAAACATAATGATGTGAAAAAATTTGACTTTTAAAATAGTCAAAATGACACCTTTTTTCTGCTATTTCTTATCCTATTTGAGGACAAATGAGCAAAGGTAATAAAGCAAAGTAATCCTGGTAATTAGGCTACCCTTATAGATTGATGACTTTGACTTTTTAATGCAAATAGTATGTTTATGACTGTAGGCAGGTGTGCTACTGAATGGCCACCTAGTCATGCCTATGTGCATGTGGATAGTCTTATTTATAGAGGAAACTATGGAAAAAAAATTTCAAAATGTAAACATTGGGTAGTCATGCATTTTTAACTCTACTGTAGGCATATGTTAAAATAATGCATGCATGCATATGGTCATTAAATGCATTTTGAAAAGCTCCAGGTTTAGAAAATGCTATACCCTTTTTGAGGTGATTTGGAGACTTGTGTCCAGATATTATGGATCCGGATCAGCCGAGCAGTTCTCGCAGGACCACTTCAGGTATGCAGAGGAGGGCCTCTAAAGTGCCTCAACCCCGTTCAGTTAGACAGCCTCGTCGTCTGGCGGAGGTGGTGATTCTTCCTATCCGGGTTGATGTATCAGATGTCGAGGACGAGGAGGAGGATGTACCGGTGGCGGCTTCACCTCCTGCTGCTCATATTCCCCGTAGGGATTTCCCAGGCATTCAAGTGGCTATCCCAGATCTTTTGGGTGATTTGAGTCGCCACCCCTCAGTTTATTTGCATGCAAATGAGGTAACAGCTAGATTTGAACTTTCTTTTTCCTATTGAGGAGGAGCAAGGATTTTGACATTGATTTGCATGTGATGTAGGTCCCTGGCTTTACACAGCCTTGAGGGAATTGGTTCAGCATACACTCCCTGTATTAGGCTCTGCATCCAGATTACCGAGGTATAGTGTATAATTTGGGCTTTGGGGCGTTCTTTTCCATTCTTCCCCACCGTTGTCCTTAGGGTTACTTCAGGGCATTGTCTGAGCGTTGGTTTCACCAGACTTAGTCTCTCCATTTGTTGGATTGTGAGGTGATGATGACGCTGATGGATTGGCGTTTTATCACCGGTATAGAGTTTATAGGAGCGACAGTGCCATGTATGGAGGATATTACCCCGACTGCCATTAGATCCATGTTGGGAGTTCTGGCTGAGGCGATCAAGGGTAGAATTATCCGTACGGGTGCTTTGAGCATAGATGCTATGAGTGGCCTATTGAGTGAGCCCATGCCCGCTGATGTGAGAGTCAGGGATCGCATTCTTCGGCGATTGTTCCTGGTTATCATCAGGGGTTATTTCATAGCAGATAACTCTTCTACAGTGTCATTCGCTTTGATCTGTGCTACGCGGGAGGTGGACCGTATTGGAGAGTATGATTGGGGCTCCTACACCTTTGCATATTTCCTCAGGGGTATGCGCATGTGTTTGCATGGCTTAACCGAGGCTTGGCTAGGATTTTACCCGTTTTTGCTGGTGAGTATTTCTCTTTTGATTTCCAATGTACAGGTTTAAGAGTATTCACTGACAGCAGATGTTTTGCCTTTGTGGTGGAAGTTTTGGGCATATGAGAGGCTTGTAGACACTCAAAATTTTTTGAATACATGTTACTAACATTGAAGGAGGGCAGAATTATCTTTTAGAGATAACCCTGGGAGACAACTCAGTTCAATCCTAGAGATAACCCTGGGATACTCAGTATTACCATCTCGGAGATAACGCCGAGACATCCAGCTCAGACCTGGATGCCACCGGAAGTTTCAACCTAAACCCCGGAGACAACACCGGGAGTTTCAGTTTTAACCTTAGAGATAACCCCGAGGACTGCAGTTTAGATACCGAAAATCACACCGGAGAAGACCGTGTCATCTTTGAGATAACCCCGAGATACTCAGTCTCAGCCCCGGACAACGCTGGGAAAGATAGTATCAACCTCAGAGATAACCCTGAGGCCTGCAGTTGCAGTTTTAGAGATAACCCCGGAAATGCTTATTACAAATACATGCAAACAGCTTAAGAACACTCGACAAAAACTCGAGGTACTTATTCCACAAGCTGGAGATAACCCTGGGAAGTCAGGCACATCTTGGATATAACCTTGAGGACGGTCAACACCTGCAGCAGTCCAATCTCAAAGATAACCCTGAGCAACGATCGCTAATACAGCTTAAACTAGAGATAACCCCGGTGAAGGGCAAGACCGTTATTTTTCCATTCCAATGCCACATTGCGCCATCTCAACAAAAACATACATACATTCTACACAGCAATGTCCTACAAGAACCAAGAAAGTATAATCCCGAGTGACTACTGCACAAGATAGCAAACCGGATAGAATTTAAAGCTTAAAGAGATAGGGCATGGTACCATCTTCCTAACTTCGTACAACCTCTAATCCCATGTCATTGTGTAGCTCTCGACAACATCGGTCTGAAATAGGTCTTGTACACCTCAATCGAATGCCCGAATTGCAGTTCTGAAAGTTCGAACGAACATTACGTTGCACGCGTGCACGTACTTCGAGACAGTAGGACCCGCAAAGCCCGGGGCACCCTGGGCACCTACGGCTCCCACCTCTATAAATAGAGGACTTGGGGTGGCCATTTTGAAAGAGAAGAAGGCGAGGAAGCCCTTTCCAATTTGGTCTGTACACACCCTAAACTGAGTGCTTTCTCATTTTAAACACGTGTAAGCTCATATATAGCTACTTTTCTACTGGCGGGAGCCGAGGGTTCATGCCTTTCAAGTTATTGAAATCTTCTTCGACAGCCCACTGTAAGCCTTCTTACATATTTTAAAACCTTTCTCTTCATCTTTGCACACACCGTTCTTCACGTCGAGAGTCGTGTTGCGTGTGTTTGCCCAAACTTCGGTCCGTGACTTTTATTTCTTTTGTATATTATATATATATATATATATATATATATATATATATATATATATATATATATATATATATATATAGACTAACATTATGGAGTTATGATTCGATTGAGCCTAGACTTACGTCTGGAACGTTTATTTGCTTTCGTATATATATATGAATTGTGTGTCAAACTTTGTTCGATGAGCCTAGATTTTACATCCGGAGCGTTTATATATATATATATATATATATATATATATATATATATACATACATTTCATCCTGCCTGGAGTTTACTTCATGGCAGTTGATCGTTTTTACTGCTTTTTTGGTTGATCACTTTTACAGCTTTATTTATATTTCTGATCCCCCATGGAGGTTCTTCGTGGTGGTTTATCATGTCAATATATATATATATATATATATATATATATATATATATATTTACCACTTTTATATATTTATATTTTCTGATCCCCCATGGAGATGCTTCGTGGTGGTTGATCATGTCTGTATATATATATTTACAGCTTTTATATATATAACTGCTTATAATTTTCATATAAACTGCGGTATCATGTGAGCCTAGGAATTATGTGATCACAGATTCAGTTTACTGAATCTAGATTCGGTTCCCATAATGGACATTTTCAGCTGTAAGCAGCTTGTAAATTATTCACGCTGTTTGGATTTCCTTAGATGGTTTTCATGTCCACGAGGAGTTCGGTACTGCTTTATACATTATTTTCTCGAAGATGCTTCACATCTCGAAAATAAAAGCAATCAAGCCGAACATTTTAATAAAATGAAAGTATCAAAGGCCTCAATTACTATTAAACACAAGGTTTGAAAAACCTCTTTTTACAAAACATCACTGCTATATCTTGTTTAAAACTAAACTTTTATACAAAATTCAAACCCGTTGTATATAGGTGCAAACGAGGCATATCACTACTTCCAAATAACTGCACATTAACTCACACGCACACACACACACACACACATTCATATAATAGTTTATTGGAAAGTGGCGGTCACCGTGGTAACACGGATGTCGGGGGGTGCCTAACACCTTCCCTCAGCATAAAAAAGTCCGCGGACCCTAATGAATCTCGGTTTCACAGACCCGTTTAACAGTGTCATATCATTGGGTCAATGTACAAACCTTTTCTCGGTTGTGTTGATACAACCAGTTAAAAAACCAACTGGCGACTCTTATAGTCCAATCGTCGACATATAAATGTCGGACCTTTTCACAACTTATTTTTTGTAAACAAATCTCATCTAGCATGAGAACACAAAAGAACAACAACAGAAAATGGACAAATAAAAATCCCGACGTCGACAGGTGGCGACTCCGCTGGGGATACCAATAAGAGGACTTAAGCCGCTATTAAAATCCTTTCAAAATTGTTATATGCTTATGTGTGGATGCTGCATTTATATTTATGATGAATGTGAACGAATGCATATATTTACTGCACTTAATGCTTTACACTATATCTGTTTGTGATATCAGTGCTTCGCACATGTCATCATTTTCATAAATGGTGAGACACATTGTATGTGGATGTATGTTGTGTGGTTCCTCCACCAGGAGGCTATCCTGCCGGTGTTTGATTACTGGACTCGTAGGAAGACTAATTCCAACGAGGCTCAGGAAAGGCACCACCTGTAACAACCCGATATTTTCTATATAAATAAGTCAGAAATTTTGAGAATTTGTACAAGATATTATATATATGTATTTATGTGGTAAATAAAAATATATTTATTACATAAATGTTTACAAATAAATTTTTTTTAGAATTATTGATTATTAAAAAGTATATACTTATAATAATTAATTTATAGTAGAAATGTTTTATTAATTATTTTCTATGAAAATATAATCATATATTATTTAAATAATATATGGAGTGATTTTTTTGAATAATTATAATAATTATTTTATTATATGAATTTCAGTACATATTATTAAGTTAAATATTTTTACCGTAATTATTAAGGTTAAATATGAAGAATAAATCAGATATGGAATCCAAACCCTAATTTTGGATTATTGTCAAGGTGTGAGAATAATAATATAATATTAATTATATTTTAATTTTTCAGTGCTATAAATATGTGTTGTATATACGTGTTGAGGATGATTGGTCAATTATGGTGTTTAATTTTTAAACCCTAATTTGATAATTAGAAAATCTAATTATAAATCGATAACCCTAATTATCAAAATCTTAAACCCTAATTGCTATTTTCGCAAGGCTAATGATAATCATATGATTTAAACCTAATGTTCATGTATAAAGTAATTACAAAATTAATCATATTTAGAAAACCCTATTTCCAAAATTTTAGAAACTAAAATTTGTTTAATTTTATTTTTGAGCAAACCCTAAAATGGAAATACTACAAATGCTATGTACTAAACCTCAGGGTTAAACTCTAAGGGTCAAACCCTAAGGGTTTGCAAGGATTACAAAAATGCCATTAAAAATCCATTCGAAAAGACTAAAATACCCCTAGTTGAATTTCTTTATTATGTAGCTTAACAAGTGTGCTAGTTGGTGAGCTAACCTAACAACTCCCTTGACTTACAAAACTCCAGCAACAAGCCACTTACATCAGCCATTCATGCATCTTGTATGTCTATAAATAGATTGAGAGAAAGAGAACCTTGCATTTGTTAGCTAATTTTATGCACAACACCCAAGCCTTTTCTCTCAACCCAAACCCACGAAAATATAAGCTAGAGCACTCACATAATCAAGCCCCACGAAATCCAAAACAAATCAAAAGCCAGAAATCAAAAAATTGTTCATAAGAGGTATAAAACCCTAGCATGATTTCTGTCCAAAAATCTGTCGTTAGATGTTATGATTCATTGTTAAAATATGTTATTTATGGTATATAATGATGATCTGGGTTGCTAGATATTAGATCCATAACATCTAGAGGCTCGGATTTGACATTTTATAAAATCTGGAATTTTTTTTAAGTAGTCTGACAACGAATGTCAGGTTGTGTAGATCTCTGTTAGTGTTTGATTTTTGTGTTTTAAGTATTTGATGTTGTAGTCTGTTATTTTGTCTTTGATCTGGATCAAGAAGCAAGCTTATATATGGTCTAGATTGAAAGATATTGTTAGTCAAAGGTCGTTGACCGACCATGACAGGACAAAATCTGGGTAACCCAGATCTTGCCCAGAAATGGTCTGACAAAGACCTTTGTTGCCTCTGATCTTGCAAGTTGTTGTTGATTTGTGTTTAGGTTTGTATTCAGGTTATAGTATAGTAGTTATACTACATCGTGATGCTTTTAGATAGCTTATATCATTAACATACAGGAATTGGAGGATTGTCAAACTAGGCAGAAAGTCCACGGATGAACTTTCTGGGTAACCTAGAAAGTTCATGAGCGTGGTTTCTGACATTATTTGACCGGACAAGATATTGCTATTTTGTTATTGTTATTATGATTTTATGTAATGTATCTCTAGACTTACATGTGTTTTGCAATCTGAAAGCTTTAGATCACTAATACCTCACATGTACGACAAGTTATGGAAGCCCAAAGTAGGCCAGTCGTACTGTTCTTCATTTCTGGGCAACCCAGAAAATGAAGAACAGCTCTGACAGCCACTTTAAGGGCTCAGATCTCGTTAGTTATGCAAGTTATGATGATTTTTATTGTTGGCTCGTGTAGTCTTGTATTTTTACTACATGATCTGACAAACAACAGACCCAGAAACACAACACACACTAAACTATTGATGGTCAAACAGAGCCCCTCGAAACTGCCTTATGAATGCTCAAGAACATGAAAAAATACCTATAGCGACAGTTTTATCACTATATGTGGCCTTTAGCGACAGAAAGTATATTATTTTCCAAAAATTAATTAATAAATAGAAAAAATAGTTTTTAATTATTAAAAATACAAAATAAATTATTAAAAAATATTTTAAATTCTAAAAAATAGTTTTTAATTATTTTAAATATATTTCATAAATATTTAATATTTTTGGAATATTAAAGGTATTTAATTTATTTAATTATATTATTAAATAAATTAGTTAAAAATGATTTTAATACTTGAAAAATCATTTAAAATTATATTATGATATAATAAAATATTTTAAGTTATTTTTAATGACTTTTAATATTTTGTCATAAATTTTATTAATAAATTAATATTAATGATAGCTAAGTTATTTGCTAAATGAATTAAATAAATTAATTAAAAATGATTCTATTATATTAAAATCATTTTAAATAATAATAAGGTATTTAAATATATTTTAAGTTATAAAATATAACTTTTAATATTTAAAGGTAAATATCATTAATTAATTATTATTAATGATATTAAAGTTATTTAATAATTATATTAAATAATTTAGCTTAAAAATAATTTTAATATTATAATAATCATTTTAAGTGGAAATAAAGTGTTTAAAGATATTTTAAGTTATAAAATATAACTTTTAATATTTAAAGAATAATTTCATTAATAACTTAATATTAATAATTATTAATGATATTAAATTTATTTAATAATTATATTAAATAAATAGTTTAAAAATAGTTTTATTAATTTAAAAATCATTTAAAAGGGATATAAATGAATTGAAAATATTTCAAGTTATAATTAAATGACTTTTAATATTTTGATAAATAATACATTAATACTTTAATATTAATGATAATTATTTAAAAATAATTTTAAATGTTTTAAAAATTATTTAAGGGTAATATTAATACTTTAAAAGTATTTTAAGTTATTATACATAACTTTAACATTTTGGGAATAATTTCATTAATAGTTTAATATTAATTAAATATTAATGATAATAGAATTGTTTAATATTTAAATCATTTAAAAATGATTCCGATGTTTGAAAATTCATGATAAATCATAATAAATATTTTAAAATTATTATAAGTCATTTAAAAATAATATGACTGATACTAAGTTACAGGACGGAGTCTTAGACTCGATAATTACCCGATAAAGTTATCGGTACACCGACATATTTTAGAAATTGATATGGACTTAGATAATGTGATTAGATAAGTGATTATTTGTGATTCAATGGTTATTAAACATATGTGTCAATGTGATTAGGGTATGTGCTGACTGCAATAAGCAGTGTTATGGGTTATAGTATATTGTTCTAATCGAACGAATGATCTGATTAATGATAAGTCGTGCTATAAACGATAAAACTAAATTGTGAACGGTAAGCAACGCATCAGGCAAGTATATTACATTTGCATTTTTTTTATGCAATGGACATGAGTAAGAATATTTATGAAATTATATTATTAATGTACAGATTATTAACTTTATATTATATACGCTCATTGATTATCAACATGTTAGTATATGATAATTCAGATTTATATTTTGTTCGTTAATTTCTATAAATGGTTATACAAGTGTCCCCACTTGGATAATCATTGTATTTAATCACATGTTGATACACCTTTGTCAAATACCCGTATATATATATATATATATATATATATATATATATATATATATATATATATATATATGTTGAATTATAGATTATTGTTGAACAAGATAAAACCTTTGATTTGGAACCCAGACAAGTATGAACATCCCTACACGGAAAAACTTTTATGCAACCAAGGCTAACAGAGTGAACGATACCCTCGTTCTTGCTTGTAGTATTGATCAATGCAGGGTACAACGGGCTGATCACCCCCGTGCCCGTAAGTTATGACAGTTACAGATGAAGTTCTGTTTAACCTATTCGAAAATTAAAAATAATGTTCATAGTATGTCACATTAACCCTATATATAGTCATTACGTAGTTTCAAAAATTTGAAAGAGGGTTGTTATGTTATTATTATTGGTACAGATTACTTCACAACTATTGAAATCGTTGTAGAAGGGTAGTATAAAGAAAACATTTAAATTTTTTCAGCTTATATATATAATTGTTATTACTTGCTAGGCACTCAAATGCTCATCCTTGCTTAATTTAAATGTTTTCAGCTAAGTGTGAAGGACTAGAGAGCTCTGCTAAGAACAAGGGAAAGGTTACTGAATGAGAGAAATGATATGATATGTAACAGTTAACTTTATTAAGACAAGTATGATATATATTATCTATCATGGGTTGTAATAAATGTTTAAAGGTTACGTACTTGGGATTCAGACTCTGATAATTATGTAAATTAAGTTTGACTTTTATATTATTATTATTATTATTATTATTATTATTATTATTATTATTATTCAGCTCATAGAAATGGTATCGTAAAGCACCGAGTTCGGGTTTCAAGTACCTGAATTTGGAGGCTTTACAGGTTGGTATCAGAGCTTAGGGTTAAAAACTTTAGGTGGATTAGACCTTAGGCTATAACCTTAGAACAGAAGGAAACGTTGAAAACATAAATAACTCATATAGAGTTTAAAAAGAGATGAATTGAATAAATTCATCGTCAAATAAAATAAAAGATAACTTATATAAAACTATTATTTGCTGTGTGTATATACTATATGCTAATCAGGATAATTTATGTGTGTAGATGTCTGGTGGAAAAGGTTTGTTATATGCTTATAGCATGAAGAAGGATCAAACCCATACCACCGAGCTGATATCGAAGACAATAGCTTAAATAGAGGCTCACGATGAAAACAACTCAGACGATGTGCTTATTATAGAAAACGTAATATAAGATCCGGAGATGGTGGAGCTGACAGATAGCGATTCAGACACTAAAGTTGAAGCTGATCAAGCATCAACGAATGTGCAGGATATGAGGAATAAGGTTTCTTCTCTAGAAAGGTTGTGGGAGATAGAAAAGCTATTGAATAGTCAGTTGCGTCAGGCGTTAATGGAAACAATGGAAGAACAAGATAAGCTTAAAATTTAAATTGATCAGATGGGAGCCACAAGCAACACATCATGTGCAGCTCCGAGCAAGAAGGGAAAAAGAAAGATAGAGGAGCATGACTTAGGAAAATATGATAAGAAGAAAGGGAAAAGAATTTGTTACTTTTGCGGTTATAAAGGACATACTACTCTGTATTGTCCTGACTATAAACCAGGAGCATATTTTATCTGTGGGATAGAAGGTCATCAGGCGAGAGGTTATCCGAGGAAGAGGTGTAATAAATAAGTAGTATAGGTTCTGTGATGTAGGTGTGTTTAATGTAATATATATGATAAGTATGTCCGTGTAATGTGATGTTTTTTAACTTTTGTATTAAGTCAAGACTGTAAATCCCGACTTTTGTAGTCACAAAGGGATGAATGATGTTAAAAGCAGTATGTGTTATGTTATGTAAATATTCGTTAAATGAATATGAATCTATGTTTGAGTAATGAAACAAGTTTAATATATTAAACTTATACGATAAGGGTTAGAATGTAAGTTAAAATTATGATTTTATTTAATCAGATAATGCCGTCAAGACGTCGAACTTGAAATCAAAGGGCAGAAGAATCTGTCAACAACGTTAAAGGACAACAACAAGCCGACTCAATGCAGCACTTTGCCAACATGGTAGCACAAGCTATGCAGCAAGGAATACCAGTCGCTGGGAATCAGCCGGACAACCGTTTAGCGAACTTCAAAGACTTAAGGCTGTAGGACCGCCAGAATTCAAAGGTACAACTGACCCTGTTGAAGCCCAAACTTGGGTTAAGGAAATTGAGAAGGCGTTCGTAATAGCTAGGATAACTGAAGGGCAAAAGACCGCTTTTGCCACCTACGTGATGAAGGGTGAGGCAAAGTTTTGGTGGAAGGCGAATCAGGCGAGGGCAGGAAAAGGTGTAGTCACATGGGATAGGTTTAAAACCTTGTTTTTCAAAAATTATTTTTCACCTAGCATACAGGCGAGGATGGAGGTTAAATTTTTAGAGTTGAAGCAAGAGAATATGATGGTGTCTGAATACGCCGCCAAATTTAATGATTTAGCTAGGTTTGCCCCGCATCAAGTGGATACAGAGGCTAGAAAAGCGAGAAGGTTTGAGCTGGGATTGAAACCCTGGCTCTATAACAAGGTGGCAGTGTTATAGATTCCTACATTTGTAGCACTCATGGAGAAGGCGATCATAGCTGAGGAGGGAAGTGAGGCTATGAGCCTATACAACAAGGAGAGAAAGAACAAAGGCAAGGTAGAAGGAGCTGGGAAAGTGGAAATTAATAGTAGGAATAGGGGTGGTAGTAGCAAGAGAAAGGGGAGCAGTTTTGGAAGTGTACAGATAAAGCAAGAAGGTGTAAAGAAGTAGATAGTGCCATGTAAGACTTGTGGAAAGAACCACTCGGGGGAGTGTTTGAAGGGAAAGTTTGTTTGTTATAAGTGCAGGTAGGAGGGCCATATCTCTCCCAACTGCCCCAATCCTAGGATGAACAGTGGATGTTTTCTGTGCGGATCGACAGAGCACAGGGTGAAAGATTGTCCGAAGAGGAGGATGGAGGCAGGTAGTGTGAACACTGGCACAGGTAGCGGGACTTTAGCAATCACCGGACCAACTTCGTCAAGCAAGCCAACAAAATCTACTGCGAGGGTTTTCAACATGACAGTCCATTATACGACAGCAGCTGGTACTGGAACTCTAGGTATTATTCGTATAACTTTTATTATACATGATTTTCCTATATAAAGTAAATTATTTCTAAAGAAATTTTGAGGGAGGAATTTGAGTTCTTTTAGAAATCAAATTTCTGTTTAATCAGAAAGACAAGCTTTATGTGAATAGCTAAAGATCAGTTCGATTAAAGTTGATCGAGATCTACTTGCAATGATTAGGTATGCTATGTAACCGTGTAGGTATAGGTTTTTAAAACAGTGATTCCGGGGACGGAATCTTTATAAGGGAGGGTGAATGTAATAACCCAATATTTTTTATATAAATAAGTCAGAAATTTTGAGTATAAATTTTTTTTTAATTTTAAGGATGAGAATTTGTACAAGATATTATATATATGTATTTATGTGGTAAATAAAAATATATTTATTACATAAATATTTACAAATAATTTTATTTTAGAATTATTGATTATTAAAAAGTATATACTTATAATAATTAATTTATGGTAAAAATGTTTTATTAATTATTTTCTATGAAAATATAATCATATATTATTTAAATAATATATGGAGTGATTTTTTTGAATAATTATAATAATTATTTTATTATATGAATTTCAGTACAGATTATTAAGTTAAATATTTTTACCTTAATTATTAAGGTTAAATATGAAGAATAAATCAGATATGGAATCCAAACCCTAATTTTAGATTATTGTCAAGGTATGAGAATAATAATATAATATTAATTATATTTTGATTTTTCAGTGCTATAAATATGTGTTGTATGTGTGTGTTGAGGATGATTGGTCAATTATGGTGTTTAATTTTTAAACCCTAATTTGATAATTAGAAAACCTAATTATAAATCGGTAACCCTAATTATCAAAATCTTAAACCCTAATTGCTATTTTCGTAAGGCTAATGATAATCATATGATCTAAACCTAATGTTCCTGTATAAAGTAATTAGAAAATTAATCATATTTAGAAAACCCTAATTCCAAAATTTTAGAAACTAAAATTTATTTAATTTTATTTTTGAGCAAACCTTAAAATGGAAATACTACAAATGCTATATACTAAATCTTAGGCTTAAACCCTAAAGGTCAAACCCTAAGAGTTTGTGATGAGTGAGTTTTATACTCATAATTGAGTGCATTTGAACTTAATCTTTTGGATGTTTTTAAGTTTTTATGTCTATTCATGCATGTTTTACGTTGTTTTGTAGGAATTGGGACAAAAGTTACTTGGATCGACGTTTGGGCGGCTAGATTCGCGTTTTCGGCTTGCCATTTACACAGTAGTCATTTCAGAGCCAATTTGAGTATTTCTCCAGACCTTATTTCAAAAACTCAAAGAATGAAAGTTATAGATCTACTTCTCCTCTTTCCGAAACATCTTGAATCATCAAAATCGGAGTTCGGACGAAGAAGTTATGGCCATTTTCCCAAAGGACGTCGGAGCAGAAAATGTCAGAACATGTGCCAGCGTCGGGGCGCCCAAATCAGGCCTATTTGTAGCACCGGGGCGCTAGGGGGCAGGGTTCCAGCGCCATGCCCAGCGACGGGGTGCTGGGGAAGTCAGTGGTCAGGCTTGGTCGCATTTTGGGGCGAATTTTGACACTTTTTTTACTCCAAATTGGATTAGGTTTGTTCCTAAGCTAAAAATTGGACTTGTAACCTATAAATACTTGATGTAAGACATAAAATAAGAGGAGATTTCATATATTAGATTAGAGATACACTACATTAGATTAGACATTAACCCTAGTTCTTATTAGCTTTGGAGATTGAAGCAACTTGGAGATCATTGAAGATCAAGAGCATGAGCAAGAGGGGAGCATCAGATTTGTTGACAACAGATTCTGTTCTTTTCTCTTATCATACTTTTATCTTTTAATGTCTATTTAGTTGTGAATTCTTGGTTTCAATTCATTAACTATGAACTAACTCTTTTATTAAGATTTCAATTGAACCTTTTATGTCTATGAATTAATTATTTGATTTATTCCAATTATTTATGTCAAGGTGAATAGTTTATCTTATCTTGCGCTTATTGATTAATTATCTGATCAGTAATTACCTTGTCACTCTAGATGGAATTGAAAGAGGAATTCTAGGGTTAGAACTGGGCATGATAACATGTGACTTAGTTATTTGCATGGTGAATAATTAGGTTTGTGAATTGAATGGAAATATCTGTTCACCGCATGTAACACATAAGGAATTGAAATTGAAGGAGTTTAATTCAATTATTTTGCATAAGAATATAGCAAGATTAATCTGGATTAAATAGAAGTCAATTGATCACTTGGAAAAGGACTTTTGGCATTTGAGAATTCCTGTTAACAATTTAGTAGTCATAATAATTGAGCTAATTGGATAATTGATTTATAGTTCATAATTGGGGATATTGAAATCTTAATCTTTATTTATCTGAATTCAGTCATAAAGCTATTCAGTTTAATTAGTTAATTTAGTTTTCTTAATTAGAAAAATCACGATTTGAGATTGTTAAATAAAATTAATTTGATTAAGAATTAGTACTTGGTGATTTTTATTAAATAATTCCTCGGGGAACGATACTCTACTTTCACTTTATTACTTGTTGACCATGTATACTTACACGTATATTTTGATTGTGAAATCGATCAACAAGTTTTTGGCGCCGTTGCCGGGGAATTAGTTTAATAGTTTTGCCAATATTAATTTTTATCAAATTAGTTTTAATTTAAACGTTTTTTTTCTTTAATTCTCTTTCAATTTTTTTTCTTTCTCTCTTTTCAGGTATCATGGATGACTTTGCGTATCAATGGCCATACACGAACATGACTCGACCAATGGAAACATGGAGTCCACCATCCACACAACAAGTAGCAATGGTTTGTGAGTTATGTGCTGGGAGTCATACTACAGATCAATGTGTCATCAATTGGGAATCAGCTCAGTTCATAGGGAGCTATAATCGATCTACCCAACTGTGTCCAAATCAAAAAGCATATAATCCAGAGCCAATACAAATTGAGGCAAATTCGAAGATGTTGGAGGTTATCGCAGCCCAACGGAGTCGAAGGATGTCAAAAATGACTTAGCCAAGGGGAGCGGAGAATGATGGACTCGCGACAGCACTTTCTGCATTATCAGCACAAATTGAGACACTTTCGAAGATGTTCGACGCTTTTGAAGCTCAACGTCATCAAAGTGTGGTGGTTACTTGTGATTATTGTGTTGGAAATCATATGAATCATCAATGCACCACCAGTTTCGAGCCGGTACCGTATGGTGGTGATTACCCCAATAATTATGCCTATCCCAATAACTATTATCAGGATTGGGGATATCACCCGGATTTTTCATGGAGCCATACGCATCAAGATCAATTTTATGCTCCAAGTCCAACATACTCACCGGATTTCTCGTGTCCACCTCCATTACAATAGGAAGAACATTCAAATTTGGAGAAAACTTTGTCTAAGTTCATAGCTTCATGTGAGGAGAAGAGGATTAATCAAGAGATATTGAGTCAAAATTTTGCGAACCAGATGGAACAGTTAACCAATGCCTCGAACATTTATCCTCAATACATTTGGTTCTATGACATGGATGACGAGACTGATGATGAGCCCGAACCAAATCTGCAACCGGATGTGCCAAATGATATAGATGTTGAAATAGAGGAAACAATTAGGAACCAATAAAAGGAGATCGACAAAGATTTAACTGTAAGATTCAACGAAGATGAGCCAATTTTGATAGTGACCCACGTACCTCCTCCACCAAAGTTCAAGAATCCGGGCAGTTTTCCAAAACCATGCTCAATTGGTAGTCATGTCGTCGACAAAGCTCTTTGTGACATAAGAGTTAGACAACTGTGGAGTCATGGTGGGTTGAAAAGGAGAAGATAGAGGAAGATCCCATTGTGTTTACTAAGCTTCAATGCCCCAATCGGATTATAGACATAATGGGGAAAGTACCTAGTGGTTTGTCGTACTTAATGGGGATCCTATCTACAAAGAGCATGCTAGGTGAGTTTAATTCAAGGTTCTTTGCTAATGGGAACCTCCCAAAAGAGACATTGTTATTGATGGATGGAGGGTTCCTCAATTTTCGTAGGGGAATTGGATAGAGAATTGAAGAAGGCAGGCTGAGACTATAAAACAAGCGTTTATTGGGAGGCAACCCAAGTTTAATTTTTATTTTTAATTTTTATTAGGTTTTATATTAGTAGTTTAGGATTTAATAAAATTGTGTCTATCATGGTTTACAAGTTATTCAAGTGTGGTGCCCAATTTGTTCCATGTGCTTAGCCTATTCTCCAAACTTAGCGGACAAGGAGGAAGATTGCTATATTTTCAGGAAAGTCCTTTGTTTTAATTTTTTTTCTATTTTAGTCATTGAGGACAATGTCTAATTTAAGTTTGGGGGCATTTTAGTGTCGTATTGCATATAGTTAGTTATCTGCATAGTAGTTCATTTTTTTTATGTATTAGCATTGTGTTTTTTTAGGTTGTATATAATACATGGTAGTTATTTGCATATTCATATATGTGTTGCATTAGTATGTGTTCATGTAGTATAATTGCATTTTATTTTATTTTTTGCATGAATCTGTGTGATCGGTTGGTGTGGTCTTAGCTCGGCCTATGATAAGATTGGTTTTGCATGTTAACTTGAACAATGTTGATAATTGATGATGAGTTCTAATTTTAATCATGATGATAATCTGAGCCTGTCTTAAACTTATGTAACTGGTTAGCACTTAAAGTTTAACTGTTTTAATCCACTTGGTTCAAGGGGTGCATAATTTGTTTCTGAGGGAAAATCTTGGTTAAAATTTAAGGAAATTAGTGAATTGGCGGTAAAGGTTGGAATGACGTAAAAGCTTGAGTTTGGGAGAATCTATGGGATATCTATATACAAAATGAAAATGAAAAAAAATGATGAAGAAAAAAAATAGAAAAAAAAAGATGAAAAGAAAAAAAAATAGAAAATCCAGAAAAAGAAAAAAAAAGAGAGAATAAACACCGTGGCATGCTTGTCTAATTTTGTGGCCTTTGTTACTTGAGGAAGTAAGCCCGAGGGGATTGTCTTTACACCTAGCGCCCTAAGGTCTTAATGGCTTGGGAGTCGTTGGTCAAAAGCTCGTTAAGGTAGCACTGAAAAGCCTAAGGGAATAAGACAGTGCACAGCAATGAGAAAAAAAATAAAAAAATGAATAAAACACGAGAAAGAGCAAAAATGCCCTCGTGATTGAATAAAAGTAGAGATAAATCTTGTATTTACCCTTAGACTTGGTAATTGCTTAGTTTTAACTAGAGTTGTCATGTTCACAAAAGTAATTAAATTGGAACTGAAATTTTCCTTATAAGAAGTTTGTTATGTGATTATCTTGAACTGTGGTTGGTTAGAATGGTTAACAAGCACACACACACAACATGGGTGATGACAGGTTTGGATTGACTAATTGGTTAGAGTTATGGACTTTGACTTGATTGGATATATTGTTTGAGTATCATTGGTATCTTTGAGGCATGTTGCTATATATCATATTGATTTATTACTGGGTTCGTAGGTATATTAGGAAGTAGATCATGCATATGCATTCAAGTAGTTGAGTTCGGTTGTTTATTTTTGGTTCTTTTGTGTTTTTGCTCGAGGACAAGCAAATGTTTAAGTTTGGGGGTATTTGATGAGTGAGTTTTATACTCATAATTGAGTGCATTTAAACTTAATCTTTTAGATGTTTTTAAGTATTTATGTCTATTCATGAATGTTTTACGTTGTTTTGTAGGAATTGGGACAAAAGCTACTTGGATCGACGTTTGGGGTGGCTAGATTCGCGTTTTCGGCTTGCCATTTACAGAGCAGTCCCTTTAGAGCCAATTTGACTATTTCTCCGAACCTTATTTCGAAATACTCAAAGAATAAAAGTTGTAGATCTACTTCTCCTCTTTTCGAAACATCTTGAATCATCAAAATCGGAGTTCGGACGAAGAATTTATGACCATATTCCCAAAGGACGTCGGAGTAGAAAATGTCAGAACATGTGCCAGCGTCGGGGCGCCAAAATCAGACCTATTTGCAGCGCCAGGGCGCTATGGGGCAGGATTCCAGCCCCATGCCCAGCGCCGGGGCGCTAGGGAAGTCAGCGGTCAAGCTTGGACGCGTTTTGGGGCGAATTTTGACACCTTTTTGACTCCAAATTGGATTGGGTTTGTTCCTAAGTTAAAAATTGGACTTGTAACCTATAAATACTTGATGTAAGACATAAAATAAGAGGAGATTACATATATTAGATTAGAGATACACTCCATTAGATTAGACATTAACCCTAGTTCTTATTAGTTTTGGAGATTGAAGCAACTTGGAGATCATTGAAGATCAAGAGCAGGAGCAAAAGGGGAGCATCAGATTTGCTGACAACGGATTCTATTCTTTTCTCTTATCATACTTTTATCTTTTAATGTCTATTCAGTAGTGAATTCTTGGTTTCAATTCATTAATTATGAACTAACACTTTTATTAAGATTTCAATTGAACCTTTTATGTCTATGAATTAATTATTTGATTTATTCCAATTATTTATGTCAAGGTGAATTGTTTATCTTGTCTTGCGCTTATTGATTAATTATCTGATCAGTAATTACCTTGTTACTCTAGAAGGAATTGAAAGAGGAATTCTAGGGTTAGAACTGGGCATGATAACATGTGACTTAGTTATTTGCATGGTGAATAATTAGGTTTGTGAATTGAATGGAAATATATGTTCACCGCATGTAACACATAAGGAATTGGAATTGAAGGAGTTTAATTCAATTATTTTGCATATGAATATAGCAAGATTAATCTGGATTAAATAGAAGTCAATTGATCACTTGGAAAAGGACTTTTGGCATTTGAGAATTCCTGCTAACAATTCAGTAGTCATAATAATTGAGCTAATTGGATAATTGATTTATAGTTCATAATTGGGGATATTGAAATCTTAATCTTTATTTATCTGAATTCAGTCATAAAGCTATTCAGTTTAATTAGTTAATTTAGTTTTCTTAATTAGAAAAATCACGATTTGAGATTGTTTAAATAAAATTAGTTTGGTTAAGAATTAGTACTTGGTGATTTTTATTAAATAATTCATCGTGGGAATGATACTCTACTTTCACTTTATTACTTGTTGACCGTGTATACTTGCACGTATATTTTGATTGTGAAATCGATCAACAGTTTGCAAGGATTACAAAAATGCCATTAAAAATCCATGCGAAAAGACTAAAATACCCCTAGTTGGATTTCTTTATTATGTAGCTTGACAAGTGTGCTAGTTGGTGAGCTAACCTAACAACTCCCTTGACTTACAAAACTCTAGCAACAAGCCACTTACATCAGCCATTAATGCATCTTGTATGTCTATAAATAGATTGAGAAAGAGAAGCTTGCATTTGTTAGCTAATTTTATGCACAACACCCAAGCCTTTTCTCTCAACCCAAACCCACGAAAATATAAGCTAGAGCAGTCACATAATCAAGCCCCACGAAATCCAACAACAAATCAGAAGCCAGAAATCAAAAAATTGTTCATAAGAGGTATAAAACCCTAGCATGATTTCTGTCCAAAAAATTGTCGTTAGATGTTATGATTCATTGTTAAAATATGTTGTTTATGGTATATAATGATGATCTGGGTTGCTAGATGTTAGATCCATAACATCTAGAGGCTCGGATTTGACATTTTATAAAATCTGGAATTTTCTTTTAAGTAGTTTGACAACGAATGTCAGGTTGTGTAGATCTCTGTCAGTATTTGATTTTTGTGTTTTAAGTGTTTGATGTTGTAGTCTGTTATTTTATCTTTGAACTGGATCATGAAGCAAGCTTATATCTGGTCTAGATTGAAAGATATTGTTAGTCAAAGGTCGTTGACCGACTATGACTGGACAAAATCTGGGTAACCCTGATCTTGCCCAGAAATGGTCTGACAAGACCTTTGTTGCCTTTGATCTTGCAAGTTGTTGTTGATTTGTGTTTAGGTTTGTATTCAGGTTATAGTATAGTAGTTATACTACATCGTGATGCTTTTAGATAGCTTATATCACTAATATACAGGAATTGGAGGATGGTCAAACTAGGCAGAAAGTTCACGGATGAACTTTCTGGGTAACCCAGAAAGTTCATGAGCGTGGTTTCTGACATTGTTTGACCGGACAAGATATTGCTATTTTGTTATTGTTATTATGATTTTATGTAATGTATCTCTATACTTACATGTGTTCTGCAATCTGAAAGCTTTAGATCACTAATACCTCACATGTACAACAAGTTATGGAAGCCCAAAGTAGGCCAGTCGTACTGTTCTTCATTTCTGGGCAACCCAGAAAATGAAGAACAGCTCTAACAGCCACTTTAAGGGCTCAGATCTCGTTAGTTATGCAAGTTATGATGATTTTTATTGTTGGCTCGTGTAGTCTTGTATTTTTACTACATGATCTGACAAACAACAGACCCAGAAACACAACACACACTAAACTATTGATGGTCAAACAGAGCCCCTCGAAACTGCCTTATGAATGCTCAAGAGCATGAAGAACGCCTATAGCGACAGTTTTATCACTATATGTGGCCTTTAGCGACAGACAGTATATTATTTTCCGAAAATTAATTAATAAATAGAAAAAAATAGTTTTTAATTATTAAAAATACAAAATAAATTATTAAAGATTATTTTAAATTCTGAAAATTAGTTTTTAATTATTTTAAATATATTTCATAAATATTTAATATTTTTGGAATATTAAAGGTATTTAATTTATTTAATTATATTATTAAATAAATTAGTTAAAAATGATTTTAATACTTGAAAAATTATTTAAAATTATATTATGATATAATAAAATATTTTAAGTTATTTTTAATGACTTTTAATATTTTGTCATAAATTTCATTAATAAATTAATATTAATGATAGCTAAGTTATTTACTAAATGAATTAAATAAATTAATTAAAAATAATTTTATTATATTAAAAATCATTTTAAATAATAATAAGGTATTTAAAAATATTTTAAGTTATAAAATATAACTTTTAATATTTAAAGGTAAATTTCATTAATTAATTATTATTAATGATATTAAAGTTATTTAATAATTATATTAAATAATTTAGCTTAAAAATGATTTTAATATTATAATAATCATTTTAATTGAAAATAAAGTGTTTAAAGATATTTTAAGTTATAAAATATAACTTTTAATATTTAAAGAATAATTTCATTAATAACTTAATATTAATAATTATTAATGATATTAAATTTATTTAATAATTATATTAAAAAAATAGTTTTAAAATAGTTTTATTAATTTAAAAATCATTTAAAAGGGATATAAATGAATTGAAAATATTTTAAGTTATAATTAAATGACTTTTAATATTTTGATAAATAATACATTAATACTTTAATATTAATGATAATTATTTAAAAATAATTTTAAATGTTTTAAAAATCATTTAAGGGTAATATTAATACTTTAAAAGTATTTTAAGTTATTATACATAACTTTAACATTTTGAGAATAATTTCACTAATAGTTTAATATTAATTAAATATTAATGATAATAGAATTGTTTAATATTTGAATCATTTAAAAATGATTCCGATGTTTGAAAATTCATGATAAATCATAATAAATATTTTAAAATTATTATAAGTCATTTAAAAATAATATGACTGATACTAAGTTACAGGATAGAGTCTTAGACTCGATAATTACCCGATAAAGTTGTAGGTACACCGACATATTTCAGAAATTGATATGGACTTAGATAATATGATTAGATAAGTGATTATTGGTGATTCAATGGTTATTAAACATATGTGCCAATGTGATTAGGGTATGTGCTGACTGCAATAAGCAGTGTTATAATATATTGTTCTAATCGAACGAATGATTTGATTAATGATAGGTCGTGCTATAAACGATAAAACTAAATTGTGAACTGTAAACAGCGCATCAGGCAAGTATCTTACCTTTGCATTTTCTTTATGCAATGGACATGAGTAAGAATATTTATGAAATTATATTATTAATGTACAGATTATTAACTTTATATTATATACGCTCATTGATTATCAACATGTTAGTATATGATAATTCAGATTTATATTATGTTCGATAATTTCTAAAAATGGTTATACAAGTGTCCCCACTTGGATAATCATTGTATTTAATCACATGTTGATACACCTTTGTTAATTACCCGTATATATATATATATATATATATATATATATATATATATATATATATATATATATATATATATATATATATATATATGTTGAATTATAGATTATTGTTGAACAAGATAAAACCTTTGATTTGGAACCCAGACAAGTATGAACATCCCTACACGGGAAAACTTTTATGCTCACAAGGCGGACAGAGTGAACGATACCCTCGTTCTTACATGTAGTATTGATCATGCAGGGTACAACGGGCTGATCACCCCCATGCCCGTAAGTTATGACGGTTTACAGATGAAGTTATATTTAACCTATTCGAAAATTGAAAACAATGTTCATAGTATGTCACATTAACCCTATATATAGTCATTACGTAGATTCAAAAATTTGAAAGAGGGTTGTTATGTTATTATTATTGGTACAGATTACTTCACAACTATTGAAATCGTTGTAGAAGGGTAGTATAAAGAAAATATTTAAATTTTTTCAGCTTATATATATAATTGTTATTATTTGTTGGACACTCAAATGCTCATCCTTGTTTAATTTAAATGTTTTCAGCTAAGTGTGAACGACCAGAGAGCTCTGCTAAGAACAAGGGAAAGATTGCTGAATGAGAGAAATGTTATGATATGTAATAGTTAACTTTATTAAGACAAGTATGATATATATTATCTATCATGGGTTGTAATGAATGTTTAAAGGTTACGTACTTGGGATTCAGACTCTGATAATTATGTAAATTAAGTTTGACTTTTATATTATTATTATTATTAGTATTATTAGTATTATTCCGCTCATAGAAATGGTATCGTAAAGCACCGAGTTCGGGTTTCAAGTACCTGAATTTGGGGACTTTACACCACCCAAATTCGCCCCAGTTGAAAGATCGAATTAACTTCCCGTCAAGTAAATTACGATAATTTGGGAACCTTAATGCCAAAAAATCGCGAGAGTAACCTAAGATAGGTCAGCCTCTGATAAATCAAATGTAGAGGAAAGTCTCTTCATGCTTTCTTATTTCAAATTACTCGTAAAGTCAATTACTTGTAATTTTATTCCATATTCATCTCCATGTAATGAGAAATATGAAGAAATATGTGCACATGCATATTTACATGCTATCCTGTATTACAAACAACTGACATCCATTATGCACAGGATAATATTCCTAAAATAGATACATCACATAGCATGTAAACATTTACACATTCCCTAAGACTAAACTATGCAAGTCTTTCGCAGGGAAATAATCAGACCCATTACCCGGTCAAAATCCAAAAAGGCCGTGAGCCTATAGTCAATTATGTCGTCATCTGACCAGACTAACCTTAATCCAGTCTCTCGCAAAGAATTTGACGGATTAAGTAAACAAATTATAGATTTGGTTATTCTGCTTAAAGAACTACACCAGTTTACTCAGGGTATAAGGATACTCGTACATGCTAAATCCTCTACACAAGGAGGAACCCAAGGTTCTGATAAAGTCATTACAGTACATGAGCTTCATTTGGATACGACCAACAAAATTCATGATACCACCCATCTCAAAGAAGATCTAGACACCGGTGATATCAAGAAGAAGGTTCTTCAGATGGAAGAAACTCTTCGTTCTCTCAAAGGAATTGGAGCACACGGGAGTGTCTCATATGCTGACCTTTGTATATTCCCTGGTGTTCATTATCCAGAGAAGTTCAAAACTCCTGATTTCAAAAAGTATAACGGGTTAGGAGATCCTTACACACATTTGAAGGTGTTCATTGGAGAACTTAGATCTTATGCAAAGGACGAAAAGCTCAGAATGCAGCTGTTCCAAAAGAGTCTAACTAGAGAAGCCCGTTCGTGGTATACCAGATTAGAAAATTCAAAGATCCATAGTTGGGAAGAGCTAGCTCATACCTTCCTCACTCAATATAGCTTCCAGCCACAAATGGCTCCTGACAGGTACCAGATTGCCAAGGTCAAGAAACAGTCCAATGAGTCTTTCAGAGAGTATGCTTAAAGGTGGAGGCGCCTTGCTACTCAAGTTATTCCTCCTATAACAGAGTCAGAAATGGTTATGACCTTCATAAACATACAAGAAGCTCCTTTCTATGAGAGGGTGTTAGCTGGCATTGGGAAACCATTCTCTAAAATGATTAAACATGGGGAGATGGCTGAGATGGGATTGAAGTTAGGAAAGATTCAAGACCTAGCTGCCCTTAAAGCTGTTGATGAGCACATTCAGTCCAGAAATTATGGAAACAACCCCTGGAGGGTCCATAAAAAGAAAAAGAAGGATGTTTCCTTGATATTACAAGGTCAAAAGGGCAGTCAAAATATTCCTATGTAAAGGAGAAATTACACTCCCTTTTAAGCACAGTCTTCATACCCTCCATTACCTAAGGGTGGAGAAGCCAAACGCCCTCAAGTATTCACACCCCTAGGGGACTCACTCGATAACATTCTCAAGCTTCTGACGACTTAGAAGAAAATCACACATCTTCCACCAGCTAACCCGAATGGGAAGGGTTTCAATGCTGCTCGAAAATGTGTTTATCATGCCGGGGCACCTGGACATGATACTCAAGATTGTTGGGCCTTAAAACACAAGACCCGGGATTTAATAGACAATGGTGAGATTGTGGTCACCAAGCCAGATCAACCTCACGTGCAAGATAACCCTCTTCCTCAACACAAAGAGGAAGAGGTCAATATGATTAATTAGAGCAGTGGACAAAGTTCCAATTTTAATGGTGGATCTTCCCAAAATTAGCAAGGATGGTGCTGACAAATATACCTATCTTACTAAATAGAAGGGATTGGTAGAAGTTATATCCGCTGAGGCCGATGGGACTGTCAGACCATTCACAATAAAAGCAATTCAACTCAAAGGAATTGACAATCCTTTGAAAGTGGTTGCGCTAGAGCCAATCAGCTTACCCTTCAGACCACAATATGCTGTTATCAGCTTACAAAAAGTCCCCTGGAATTATAGAGAAGCTGAAGGATCCACCTCGCATACAACTGCTATAGCGTTGAAGAAGAATCCACTATATCTTCCCCAACGGGTGATGAAGCCTACCATCAAATCAAAGGGGAACATTTTCATGGAGAAAATTGAAAAATTCCTCCGTACTATGGGCCATAATGAAGCCAAGATGGTTTTAAGCTTAAGAGAAGCTCCACATTAAATTTCAATATTGGACTTGGTTTTCTCTTCCGAGGATCACAGGAAGATTCTATTGAAGGTTTTGGAAGAAGCCTACTTACCGAAATCAGTGGATGTGAAAAAATGTCAACATTTGGTTGATCACATGTTTAACAACAATGTGATATCTTTCACTGATGATGACATACCGCTTGAAGGGACTGGTCATTGCAAGCCGTAGCACATTGCAGTTTTGTCCTACGGATACATGCTAGCTGGAGTCTTAATAGACGGAGGGTCATCTTTAAATATCTGTCCTTATGCTACTTTGGTAAAGATGAACATCAATCTCAATCGGATCTGAAGTAGCCATACGGTTATTGAAGCTTTTGACGGATCCCGACGAAACTCTGTCGGAGATATTGAACTGCTAATAGAGATTGGTCCCCACACATTTTGCGTATCTTTTCACGTTCTCAAATTAGATACATGATACAACCTACTATTGGGAAGACCGTGAATTCATATGGCTGGGGTCGTTCCCTCCACTCTTCATCAAAAACATAAATACATTATCAATAATAGCCTAGTCATTGTCAACGCTGAGCCAGAATGTCTTGAATAAGGTGACATACCACTCATTAGCTTCAATTCAGAAGTTGAGCCAGTCAGTTTTCATGCCCTGGAGGTGAGTAACACTCAATACCACCCTGTGGAGGCGCCACCTCTCATACCCCAAATTTTTGTCGAAGTAATGTCGGCCACTCAAGAAATGATGTCATTGGGTTATCAACCTGGACAAGGGTTGGGCAAAGACAATCAGGGCATCAAAAGCCCAATTCAATGTCCCAGTCAAACAGGGATAACCAGACTAGGCTATACTGCTAGTTCCAGCCACCGAAATCCTCATAAGCACAAGCTGATTCTTTCAGCTTCAGCCACACGACGACTATCTCCACCTACAGTTCCTGAGCCTATACGGTCTCCGGTAAAGGTGTCGGCCCATGTAATGGCCATGTTATTTCCTAAACCGATACCGGTGAAGGAGAAAGAAGTCTTTGTTCTAGATCCAAAAGTGGAAGAAGAGGAGCGAAGAATTAAACAAGACATCGTCAGGATGATGTCAGGTATACGCATCATTGTCCATGATGAACATATAAACAGATACACCCCAGACGGTGATTGCCCAGACATAATGGTCATCATTCGGTAGAAGGAGGACGATGACAACCCCTCCATCATTACAGTCCCTCAGGACTTCACCCTTGCCAATTGGAGCAGCACTCCTTTCATTGGTCGACAAGGGTAAAATGGGCAGAAACTCATTCTGCCCTATTGATATATTATAACTGCTTACTTTTCTGTACAGTATTAGCAGTTGTTTTGTCCGTACATGCTAACACTTTGTATGATTAAACAGTTTCATATATATTAAGTGAAAACATATTTTGTTTCAGGACTCCGAATTTAGATGTGCCTATATTTGCTGATAAAGTGCCTTTTCTCCACAAGGATTGTAGCTTTGATGAAAAGCTGGACTCAAACTTGATGGAAATACAAGAGGACATTGAGATACCTCAGGAGATCAAAGAATGGGTCGAAGATAAACCTAAACCCAACCATGAGCAAACCACCTCTTTCAATCTCAAAACCTTAGAAAACCCTAAGCTAATCTAGATTGGTTCAGACCTCACTCCAAACCAGAGGAATGACATGGTTACACTACTAGTCCAATTCCAGGATGTGTTTGAATGGTCTCATGAAGACATGGTGGGTTTATTCACTGACATTATCCTTCATTGCCTTCCCATTAAAGAGGCATTCAAGTCAGTCAAGTAGAAGCTCAGGCGATTGAAACCTGAGTGGAGTTTAAAGGTTAAAGAAGAAATTATGAAACAATTTCAAGTTGGCATCATCATGGTGTCCACCTATCCTGGATGGATATCCAACATCATTCTCGTACCTAAACCTGGAGGAAAGGTGCGAGTTTGTATGGATTATCAGGATATGAATAAAGCTTACCTTAAAGATAGCTTTCACGTGCCATTTATCCACATTCTCATTGACAATACTGCTCAATACGGTTTGTACTCCTTTGCTGATTGCTTTGCGGGGTACCACCAGATCATTGTTGCTGAAGAGGATCGTGAGAAAATTGCTTTCATCACGCCTTGGGGAACCTTTTGCTATAGACGGTTGTCTTTCGGCCTCATCAATGCCGGAGCTACCTACCAGCGAGCCATGATGGCTCTTTTCCACGATTTAATACATTAGGAGATAGAGATCTACGTGGATGACATCATTATCAAGTCCCGGGGAGAAGAAGACCACTTAGACCATCTCAAAAAGCTCTTCAACAGGTTGCGTAAGTACAAATTGAAGTTGAATCCAGCCAAGTGCACCTTTTGGCTTTAAATTAGGAAAGTTGCTAGGATTCCTAGTCAGCCACAAAGGGATTGAGCTGGATCCCACCAAAATCCAGGCCATCACAGAAATGCCCATTCCTCAGACAGAGAAGGAAGTACGGGGATTTTTGGGAAGAATCAACTTCATTAAGCAGGTTCATTTCTCAACTCACAGCAACCTGTGAGCCCATCTTCAAGCTGTTAAGGAAGAACTTATCCATGAAATGGAATGATGAGTGCCAGAAGGCCTTCCTTACAATCAAAGATTAGCTAATCAAAGCTCCCATTTTGGTACCACCCAGGGATGATGTTCCCCTATTCATGTACATGTCCATAAGCGACAATGCCATGGGCTGCATGCTGGGACAGAAAGACGATAGAGGCCGAGAACGAGCTATCTACTACCTCAGCAAAAGATTCAGCAGCAGTGAATACAAGTACACTCTGATTGAGAAGATGTGTTGTGCTTTAGCATGGGCTTCCATGAAGTTACACCATTACCTCCATGGTCACACAACCCATCTCATATCCCAATTGGATACTCTCAAGTACGTGTTCAGTAAACCCATATTAAATTATCGGCTGTCCAGATGGCAGTTGATCCCACAACAATTTGACATCGTCTACGTGACGCAAAAATTTATTAAAGGACAAGGAATTGCAGATCAACTGGCCATTGCACCTTCAGGGGATTTCAAACCCTTAGAAACGTACTTCCCCGATGAAGGTGTAATGGCAGTTCAGCAACACCATCAGTACGATACATGTCATACATGGAAAATGTATTTCGATGGAGCTGTAAACATGGAAGGTTCTAGAGCTGGAGCAGTTCTATTATTCGATACGGGGGAGCAGTATCCCATCACCGTCAAATTACAATTTGTCAGCACCAACAACACAGCTAAGTATGAAGGATGTATCATGGGGCTAAAACTTACTCGTTCAATGGGCATCAGGCGGTTAACTGTCTTTGGGGATTCAGAGTTGGTAATCAGACAATCCACAGGAATCTATCAAATTAAAGAGCTATATTTACTGTCGTACCATCGACAAGTTTTACAGATGGCTTCAGAGTTCGAAGAGATCTCCTTTCTACACATTCCCCGTAACAGGAATAACTTTGCAGATGCGCTAGCAACTTTGGCCTCTTTGATTCACATACCTGACAAGGAACACATGTCAAGCATCACATTTTCCCTGCAAAAGGCACCAGCCTATGGGAACTATGTTGGAAAAGTATCGGATGAGCTACCTCCCATCCAGTATCCTTTGTATCAGCATATCAAGGAATACTTACGAGATGGATCTACACCCGCTGAGGCGAGCCTGAATGAGAAAAGGCAGATCCATCGACTTGCTATGAAATTCTACCTGAGCGGAGATGCACTCTACAAAAGAGATGCAGGACTAGGTCTCCTCAAATGCCTGGACAAAGACCAGGCTCAGAGGCTCATGGATGAGATCCATGGTGGAGCATGTGGCCCACATATGAGCAGCCCCCTACTTATTAAGAAGATCCTCAAAATAGGACATTACTGGCTTACCCTCAAGGCTGACTGTAATGATCACGTCAAGAGGTGCTACAAATGCCAAATTCATGGGTATGCTATCCATGCCCCTCCACGGGAGCTCTATAATATTATTTCTCCTTGGCCCTTCTCAATGTTGGGAATGGACGTGATCGGGCCCATCGAGCCCAAAGCCAGTAATGGACATCAGTTTATCTTCACCATGATCGACTACTTCACCAAGTGGGTGGAAGCAGCCTCCTTCCCAAGGGCTACCAAAGAAGTCATCATTACTTTCATCAGAAATAATGTCATCTGTTGATATTGACAACCAGAGGTAATTGTGTCAGACAATGCTAAGAACCTCAACAACAAAATGATGGAGGAGTTATGCAGCAAATTTCACATCAAACATCTCAACTCGGTTATCTACCGTCCAAAGATAAATGGTGCTATTGAAGTGGCTAACAAAAACATCAAGAGGATCATGCAAAAGATATCCGTCAACCACAAGGGATGGCCTAACTTATTGCCTCTTACTTTGTTAGCCTACAGAACATCAATGCGTACTTCCACTGGGCCAACCCCCTACGCATTGACCTATGGGATGGAAGTAGTGCTACCTATAGAAGTGGAAATGGAATCCCTCAGAGTGTTAATAGATGCTCAGCTGGATGAAGACTAGTGGGTACAAGACAGGTATCACCAATTGTCTCTAATAGACGAAAGGTGGACCGCGGCTATCTTCCATGGCCAGTTATATCAACAAAGGGTCGCCAGATACTACGACAAAAAAGTTCGGCTACGGCAGTTTAAATAACATGACTTGGTTTTAAAGAAGATCATTGACAACCAAGATCAGTCCAAGGGAAAATTTGCTCCAACTGGGATGGCCCGTTTGTTGTCAAGGAGGAGTTGACAAGAGGCGCTCTCAGATTACAGGAAATAGACGGCGATGAATTTTCGCAACTTATCAACTCGAACACCTTGAAACGGTACTATGTATGAGGTTACCATCAAGCAAACATCCTGGTTTTGGATCATCAAATCACCAATCATTCCGGTTCTTTAACCCTTCACGACATACAACTCGTTCTCATACTTTTCCCCTCAGGGAAACATACTCTTCAAGCCAGCAGCCTAGTTTCACTTCATTTCAAACTTTTCATACCACTTCGGTTATCCCACTATGGATTGAACCTTTTACACATACAGTTTGTCCTGAACTTAGGATCAAACTTTTTCACGCTTGCAGTTTGTCCTAAACTTAGGATCAAACTTTTCCACACCTACAGTTTGTCCCAAACACGAGATCAAACTTTTTTTCTCCGCAATTTAGCCTGCACATGGGATTCAGATTTCTCTTTGGCTATAAATTGTCCTGAGGGGCGAACTACGTCGACCTGATCTCCTTGATACACAGGAGTTCGTAGGCAACCATATTTTATATGTTCCGGTCGCAATAAAACAAAAACAATAAAAGCATTTCTACACCCTTCTTTACACCCTTTTTGCCACATACACCGTTGAACCTCTTACACCAGGTTCGAACTACACAGATCTGATCTCCTTTTCAACAGGAGTACGTAGGCAGCCATTTATGGTTCGGTCTAACCCCCTACCAAAACACAAAGACTTATCATCTGGTACTAAAATCAAACTTCAATCCACCACATTTCATTCGGCTTCAGACCAAAGGGATGGAATTACTTGACCCCCCATATAAACGGGAGACTCGGCGACCATCTAAGCTGCGGTTGATTCCTCAAAGAGTAACACCAATCCATAAGAGATGGAATTAACTAGGGTCCTCCTAAATAGGAGTACTGGCAGCCATCTGTTGTGTGGTCAATCTCAGAGAGGAAAAGCCACAATTCCT